>JBBBDQ010029442.1:0-291616 GCA_037127315.1 Ascarosepion bandense
TTTGTGACACTCATAAATACATCTCCACTTTCAGAGTTTTAACTCATTTACTGGGCCTAACATTTATAAAATTATCACCAGATTAAACATCTTACAATGAACAACATTGGAGGTCATAACAAAGGTAAGTGGAATTTTCATATTTTTTGTGAGATTCTTTTGTTTCCTTCAACACAAGCTAAATCATAGTCAGCCATTGTTCACATTTGACACACTTATTCACTTTACTCAGCAACATTACTCATTTTTCATTGTGATCAGAATTATAAAAAATATTAAGACTAAAAAATATCTACACTGAAAAATGTGCATGAAAAATATTTCTTGTTTTATTTAAATACTTGATAAAAAAAATTTATACTCAATATCATCAAGTATTTTGCTATAATTTCTACCTTTGCTTTCACTGGTACAGCTGTAAGACGCCATTACACCAAGTAATATCCACTTCATTTAAACTTTGACAATCCTTATAACTTACATAAATTCCATTTTTTTTATGATAGTTATAGTTATAGAAATTTTACAATAAAGGAATATAACTACTTTGAAGTTTTAAGGATAATGTTTTTTGGATTTTGAGTTTTTATGAACACATTTTTTAAATAAATATTTCAAAATCTTTAACAGTCTACATTATTGTTTCACAATAAACTTCAAGAATTTTTTTTTCCATTTCCACAAAATGTATTGTTCCTAAATTCTAAGCAGTGCAGTAGTTAAATTTGGTGAATTTATTCTGCTAAGTAAAAGATTTGATATCCAATGAAAATCATATTTTAATTACTTTGAATATCATAGTACATCAAATTTTTGAAATAAGTTTTTGACCTATTTTAACTCTTTAAATTTAAAAAATACAAATCACTTTCAGGGTATATTTTATTGAAAGTTTACCTGAAATCTTTGTGTGTATATTTATTTTATATACTCATATATCATGTTGGTAATAGTAATGAACAAACTTGACAATTTAGCCTTTCAAATTAATTATAAGATTTGCTTAATATCGTTAAGTTAAAAAAACTTGAATGTTTAAAGCACGTTTCAAATATTCCTAACGTTCAAAAGAATTTGAAAAATTTAGTCAATTCATTGTGCCATCATATTTAATTTGAATTTTGTAATAAATAAAATTCTTCATCAGAGGAACAGAATTGATGTGAACAAGTACAAGGGAAATAACTCCAAGACAATTAATGAACAGTAAATCTCAGTTGTGTTAGTTCACTTAGGTTGTTGTTCAAGCATATGTAAAACACAGTATTTTAAATGTTGATATTCAAAGCAAATAAAAGAAAAAATATTACTTAAAAATCACCCTATGCGTTATGATATTAATTAGGAAGGCTAATCAGTTAAAGAAAGATATATCTAAAGATGTATTCACGGAAATGACCCCTATAATTGTATAAAATATGCTGAATTATAATCAATTGATAAATAAAATTAGTAATTAAAATGTATTGAATTTATCAAAAATGATGAGAGCAATATATGTTTTCTAATCATAATTTTAAACAAATGCTTTTTTGTACATATATTGTATTGTGAATGGAGAAAAGTACATTCTGATAGTCTCACAAGTCTTTGTTAGTCTCCACGCTACTACAGTGTACAGTTCGACCAACTCAAACAAAAAATAACCGTCCATCTGCCGAGATTACTCATTTCTTCATCAGCGTTCATAAATCAAAATTGCCTCAACAAGGAAGCTCCTGCTTTTTTTTTTGTTCACTTCCAGCACTGCCTGTGAAACACATTTGCGCTCGTTTCGGATTCTAATATAGGCCATTTTTAATCAGTTAATGATTTTCCTTGTTCGACCAGCATTTCATCTGGCCAGCAACAGTTGCTACATTTGTGTAAGTGTTCGCTATCTTGCTTGCATATCACACATGCCTTTCGTTACCTCTTTTAACGGATGACTGTAGTCGTTTCAGCAGACTGCTGCCTTTCAGTTCCGCTACACTCCCCCTGGTGATCACATAGGTGACAACCCAGAGCGGGTCTCTTTCATCTAGTGCTCTTTCACAGTAATGGTACTTCCTGTACTTCCTCCTCCTCGGATGACTTGTCTGGAGAAGTATCATCTGTTGTATACGCGTTGTTTACCCCACAGAGACTGCTGTGTGCTTCATTGATGGTAATCACCCATGCACTTTGGATTGAGAGTTTGCTGTCACTCCCGTTCTCTGAGGTACTTAAGCCCATGACAGGGTGCAGGTCTCTTACATGGCGGCGCATCCTGTTGACAAGGACGTTTTGTGGGCTTATCACACCTGTAACACATCCACATGCATAAGGGAACATGCACCATCCAATTAGGGTCTTCATCCAGACACAATCACCCACATTGTATCCACTCTGCTGCTGCTTGAGACTGCCTGGTGGGGGTGCATTGATACCCTTCAGTTCGATGTGGTAGCAATGAATCAGGTTCACAGGGGCAGTCAGCAGTGACACATTATTCTTAGGAATAACATTCTACCAATTTACTGTTTCCATTATGGTGCATCGTATCCTTGCTGCAATTCATTTTACACTTCGATGACATCATTCCACAATACCATTTTCAGAGGGAACATGTATACAATGAAAATGCAATCAGACTCCTCACTTACTTAGAAAGTCCCTGAAGTTCTTGCTGCGAAATGCCGTATTGTTGTCAACAAGCATTTCAGCTGGTGTTCCACGCTTGCAGAACAGGCCTTCCAGGTGGCCGATAATGCTTGCTGCATCTTGTCATCTCAGACAATGACAAAATGAAAACCGTGTGGGCCTGCAGTCAATGAGGGACAGATAGTGTTGGCCTTGGTAGTGGGTTACATCCATTCCTACTCAAAACCAAGTGTCACTCACGCCTAATTTTCCCCTCGGCCAATACGTGGGTGATGGGTCAATCGACTGGCACTTCTCACAATTTCTTACCACAGCCCTAACCAATGCTTTCAAAACTTTGGGATCGATCTGGATGTAGAAGTACAACATTCATCTTATTCCGAGGTGGCCACCGGTGATGGATGGACCTTATCAAGTCAGTGTTGTGCTTGTCTGGTGACATGGTGCTTGCACAGAGGTTCAATCGTTTTCTTGACAAGGACAAGCCATCGCTGTGGTACTCTTGTCAGGCTATTTGCTTGGTTATGTTTTGACTTCACCAGGACTACATCTACAGACAGTTCATATTCTTTGACCAAGCTTGCGAGTGCATCAAGCCACCGTCTGAGTAACATCTCACTTGCTGCTTTGGTGCATACCCTAGCCTTCCCCATGACAGTGTCTGTAACCCATCTGTGCACACAGGCAGAGTCAGTGTGAAGATGCAGTGTAGTCGTTTTCCACATTAATGCCATGTTTACACCTTTTAGCATTGCATCAAGCTCTGCCAAATTTATGTGCTGTGTATCCCTTTCCTTTCATAACCAGCTCACATCCTCCAAAGCAGCTCCATCATACTCCAATAATACTCTGGTGGCTGAGGAGCTCACGGTGACTCAAACGTCAAGCTTGGGACCATTAACACACCAATTTTCTTGCACGGGGTCTTTTTGGTGCACTCTTGCAATGACTTCTTCTATCATTATCATTAAAGGATCGTCAATCACCTTGTCATCCCAACCCTTTGTCATGCCTGCCACTCTCCTCTTAATAAATGCTGCAGCCACCCGAAGCCATTTCACCACTGGGAATTGCCTGACCAACTTTCCACAAAATGAGAACACACTACATCGGGTAAGAATATGTGGCACGCTCAGGACCTCATTCCCCTGTTCACATATCAGAGTGTTACCCTCTTCTTGAACTGCTAGGCCAAGCACTCTCTTGCACTGTCCTGCAGCTGTTCCATTTCTTTGTTTGCTAGTCCAAAGTTAGCCAAATGTTGCCTCACCCTAGTTGTAGAAGCTATGTCTTCATTGATAAAAACATTGTAAATGTATGCCGATATTGCCTGCCAGATCGCGTTATCCTGCGAGAGTGTTTAAAAGAGGCACTGCCTGTGATTGAAGCTGTCGTTAATGGCAAGAAGCACACAGCTCTGGTGGATTCTGAATGTTCTCGGTTCCTTGTGACTGGATCAGTATGCAACCCCTGGAGTCAGCAAGCATTGGACATCCTAACAGTTAATCAGTGAAATCCTCCACAGTAATGGTGTCAGGACTATCACGCTGGTGGTCAATAACATGGGTCCCATGAAAGTTGATGTTATGGTCATGGACAGTCCACTGTTAGGCTTTGACATGCTAATTGGAATGGATATAATCAAAATGCTGGGTGGGGTAGACCAGTTCAGTGGTGCTATCTTCTCAAGGACGGAGCCGTGTGACTGTGCCACGGTCAGAACAGAGGAACCAGACTTGTGCTGAGTTTGATGAGCAGACCAGGGCTTGGACAGCATCATGGAAGAGGTCAAGCAATCAGCCACCCAGTGGACTTATGAATAAAGTGCCTGAGTATCCCATGTCCACCCAAATTTGACAAGAGTACTGACATGACCTGTAAACGTGGCTAAGTAATGGATGACTGCTTCCTATCCCAGAGAGGAACTTGGTCTCCCAAAAGGCCTGATTACATTGATGGCTGTCTTTCAACAGAATAAGTCTAAGGTGTGCCCGGTGCTAGACTTTTGTGTGTTTAACGGATACGTCAACGCCTACACGGCCCTTGCTGATGTCTGTGCACAAAAGTTAAGAGAGTAGAGAAAGAAAGGCTCCAACGTGGCATTGCTCAATCTTTGATGGGCCTATTTACAAGTGTGTGTACACAAATCTTTGTGGCCATATCAGACTGTATTTCTTTGACGGAAAAAAGTTACTGCTTATCACTCATGGGTTTCGGACTCAATGTAGCACCGTCTATCATGCAAGCTATTGTTGAGGCTACATATTGATGTACTATATTAAATTGCATCAATGTAAAGGCACATTTATAATCAGTACCTGAAGTATTTTATACAATATTGCAGTAGCAGAATATTTCTTCTAAGATAATGTAATAATCTGAAGCCAAATAATGTAATAAATGATACTTTTTATTTTATGTATTGATTAAAAAAGGACAAATAAAATTATTCCAACTAGTACAGACAGGTATTAAACATCAATATATTTTCATAACAACTTCATAATTTTCCTAGACTAAAACAAATATTTACATTAAAAAGTATAAATTATGAAATTAATACTATCCACATTAAAGTGTTAAAAAGAGCAGATAGTTTTTTTTTACATAAAGAGAAATTTTATGAGTTATAAAGCTAAAAATACAATTAATTTCATAGTAAATGTCTTTATATGGAATCATATCAACTACTAACAGAGTAATTTGAAGTAATTTTTGTATTTTATATGGTATTTACATTCAAACTAAATAATTTAAGAATTCAATCTTTTATTATTTTTTCAGGAAATAAATTAAACGTCATTGGATTGATATATATTTTCCTATACATATTACCTATTTGTCTTAGTATAGACCTTACTTACACCATAGAAGAAGGAAAAAGTCCAGGAACCTACATTGGAGATATTGCTGCTGATTCTAAAGTAATGGATGATATTCCACAATCACACAAAAAACTCATTACATTCAGCCAGTTACAAGGTAAAGTTGATAGTTCTCAATATTTTCAAGTCTCCAGGAAAACTGGCAAATTATATGCAACGATTACATTGGATGCAGAAGCAATGTGTAAACGTAATGAAGAATGCTTTCAACTCATTGATGTAGCTGTTCGTAAAGGAGCTTCTTCAATGAGGATATTAGAAATCAAAGTCATTATAAAAGATATTAATGACCATCAACCGGAATTTCCAGACAAACAAGTAAACATTCAATTTAATGAAGATGTGATCATTGGAACGAAAATATTAATCCCTAATGCAATTGATAAAGATGTTGGACTTGTGAATTCAAAGATTTCTTATGAACTTAAAAAGATGAAAAATGAACCATTTTCATTATTTGTTACTCCTAATATTATTGGAAGATCGCAGCTGGGGATAAAATTAGAAGAAACATTAGACAGAGAAACAAAAGATTCTTATTTAGTTCAAGTTGTGGCTAAAGATGCAGGATCTCCATCAAAGCAAAGCATATTAAATGTCCATATCTCAGTCATTGATGTTAATGATAATTTTCCTTTATTTTCCAAGAAAATATACAATATTTCAATCAAGAATGAAGAAAACAAAGTAACACCTATTGCTGTGGTATCAGCAACTGATTTAGACTTAGGAGAAAATGCAAGAATTTCATATCACTGGAGTCAACAGACAAGTGATAGGACAAATAATTTCTTTCACTTAGAAGAGAAAACTGGGCAGATTTTTTTACAGAAAAAGATTAATTCAGCTGAAAAAACAATACATAAGTACTTCATAAAAGCAGAAGATGGAGGAATACCTCCACTGAGTTCTTTTGCAGTAGTTATTATAAATGTGATAAGCCATGAGAACACTGCTCCAGTTATTGATATTAATTTTCCTACTGCATCCAATAAGAATACAGTTGAAATTTTAGAAAATGCAAAAGTTAGCAGTTTCATTGCTTATGTGAAAGTCACTGACAATGATGAAGGGCAGAATGGACAAATTACCTGTGATATTCACCATGATAAATTCCAACTTCAGAATTTAGGTACAAAGAAATATGAAGTGATACTGAAAAATCCTCTGGATAGAGAGAAAGAAGAACACCATGATGTTGTGATCAGTTGTCAAGATAAAGGATCTCCTCCTCTTCATAGTAACAGCAAATTCTCCATTCAGGTGATGGATATCAATGATGTTCAGCCACAATTTACAAAAGACACATTTAAATTCTTCATTGATGAAAATGAAAACTCAAGAATTACTGTTGGCTACATCAATGCCACTGACCCAGACTTGGGAGCTGGAGGAAAACTTACATATTCTCTCATCACCAATAATAAACACTTCTTACCTTTCAAAATAAGCCCAAATGGATTATTATCAGCAATTATGTCCCTTGATCATGAGTTTCAAGATACTTATAACTTCCAAGTGTTTGTCAAAGACAACGGAACACCATCTTTGAATAATACAGTCAATGTGATTGTTGAGGTAACTGATAAAAATGATAATGCTCCATATTTTACATTTCCCAGTATTAAACCTTACAATCTCGATGTGACATATTACCCACATCATAGCAAGAACATCAGCCAAATCAAGGCATCAGATAGTGATAGTCAAGAGAATGCATTTCTAAAATATGAAATAATCAGAGGCAATGATAAACAGATATTCACCATGAATCAGTACACTGGTTTGTTAGCTTTCAATCGGCAACTGAGTCCAGAAAATGCTGATTCCTATCAGCTGGACATTGTGGTCAAGGATAGTGGTAGCCCAGTTCTATCAGCAACAACTACTCTGTTTTTAACATTGACTATCAGCAACAAGACATCCCAAATGTTAAATGTTGTTGAGCTAGAAAGTGAAGAGAAAGTGCATCTTAATCTGGTCATTATTATTACAGTGATAGCAGTGACAATAGCTGTGTTCATTACAGCTTCATTGTCAATCTGCATCATTCGATGTAATGGTCAGTCGAATGTTTCCTATGCACAACCGCTTGATCCTTCCAATAGATATCTTGGCGAACAAAGACATCTGATTGTTCCATCTTATCAGGCAAACTCTTGGCCTCAACCTGCTCAGCATTTGCAAATAGAAGAATCTTCATCTGCAAATACTCCATTGGCAGCATCAAGAAGACAACTGAATTCTGCAGATGGGTTTCCACAGAAATCCCAAACATCAAATGAAATGACATCACAGGTAAGTTTACAGGCTTCTTTTTCTGTTTAAACATTAATAAGAAAGTAAAACCCAGATGAAAACATTACTATTATCACCTTTTATTTTTACATTTTAATTATGTTTGATGAACATAGAATAAAATTTATATTCAAATTCAAATAGTTTCTCTTGAAGCTATCAGCAGCAACTTCAACTCCACAAAGTCTTTATTCTTTTATACCAATACTAATTTGTATGTCTATATGCATGAATAATTTAATTGAAAAGTATTTCAAATTCAAATTTCTGTTCTTCGCAGAAGTTTTCATTAGTCAATATCTGATGCAAAAATAAAGCATTTAATCAAACAAAATACTCAGAATTATTAAACTGCTTTTTAATTAAAAATTGTTTGAAATACCTTAGAAGCCCAGGAGGTGACACAAAAAACCAAATTGATTATATAACCATAGACAGGATTGCAGTGTTTCATTGTTAAACTTATCCAAGTGCAGAGTGTGTAAGCAACCGCCTCCTAGTTATATGTGAACTAAGGGTGAAACTGTGGAGAATGAAGAAGCCTAATGCAACATCCAGACTGCAGTACAACCTGCAAGAAGAAAAGTACACAGATAGAGTGAAAAAATATACAGGGGACAAACTTGAAACAGCAATTCAAAATGGGGTGTACTGAAAGAAGCATTAGTGACCGGCCAACAACTTACTTCCAAAGAAACAAAGATGTAGAAGGAAAAATGAGTGAATCACTGATGAGATTCTTGACAGGATGAAAAGGAGACAAAAAAATAATGCCAAGACAAGCAATGGAATACAGGAAACTACACAAGGAAATAAGAAGCAAATGCAGACAGGTGAAAGAGTAATGGCTCAAAGACAAATGTGAAGAAATAGAGAGATTGAGCACAACCAATAAAGAAGACTTGCATGAAAAAAAAATAAGGGAACCAACAGGACAAAAAACATGCTCCTCAACTTGATGCATAAAATCCAAAGATGAAACACTCAGAGGAGGATGAAATACTTCAATGGTAGGAAGAATATACACTCCTGATCAAAATTTTAAGACCACTTAAAAATCTTTAAAAAGAAATATTTTTTTTTAAGGATAGATTTTAAACTCCTACCACTTAAGGTTACCAATACTACAATCTAAATGGTTATGGAAACAAAAAGCTATATTCCAAACATTTTATTTAGAAATTTACATTTTTATAAAATGAGGCGATTTACACATGATCAAAATTATAAGACCAGAGACAAAAATTCTATGAAATTGTACAAAAAGTGTATGAAAAGTGTATGAAAACATTCAACAACCAAATTTAATAATGAGTTCTACCTCCACTGCTTTTGATGACTTCAAAAATTCTGTCGAGCATGTCAGAAATAAGCATTTCCATTAAGGTGCGAGGGATGTTGCTCCAGCTTCTGAAGATGGCTTCACAAAGTTCATTTTTTATTGAATATTGTTTGCCATTTCGATAAACATCTCTTGTCATCCATCCTCAAACATTTTCAATTGGGTTCAAGTCTGGTGAGCATGCAGGATGTCTCAAGAGATGGACCCCATTTTCTTGTAGAAAGGTTAAGGTCCATCTTGCAGCGTAGATTGCAACATTATTCTGTTGGAATAACCATCCATCCCCACACAAACAATGGCCTTCCATCATCAATGATGCTTTTTGTAGCATGCTAACATAACCAGCCACTGTTTGACAACCCTGCACCAGCTGGAGCTCCATCATCCCTCTGTAAGAAAAGGCACCCCATACCATTAGGGACCCTCCACCACTATGATGTGTGGAGAAAATTTCAGGAGCCATGTTTTTGTTATGCCAATATTGTTGGAAGCCATCAGGACCATCTGGATTGAATTTTTTCTCATCAGAAAACAGGACTTTCTTCCACTTCTCAACGTCCCATGTTTGGTATTCACAACCAAACTTGAAGCGGTCCACCTTGTGATGTGGAAGCAGCCAAGGAATTTGTTTATGCTTTTTATTTACCATGCCTTTTTGTTGTAAGTATCGTCTTATGATTATGGGACTGCAATCAGCATCTGTGACTGCCTTAATTTGACTAAAAGAAAGTACCCCCTCTTTCATAACAACCCGTCTTATTATCTTACTCAATGCAGGTGAAATTTTTGGGAGTCTACCAGAGGATTTTGCTTTTCCATAATTCTCACTTTTCTTTAGAAAGTTGCAAATCACAGTTTTACTGCGATTTACCTTAGCTGTGATCACCCACTGTGACAAACCTTGTTTATGGAATTCTAGAATTCGAGAACGCTCAATTTTGGTAAGTTTGCTTGCTTTAGACATGGTAACACCTTTATGCAGTGATTGCTAATCTCTAACTGTACTAAAAACATTGAAATTACCATAGATCTAACAAGTTATACCCCTGGTCTTATAATTTTGATCATGTGTAAATCGCCTCATTTTATAAAAATGTAAATTTTTAAATAAAATGTTTGGAATGTAGCTTTTTGTTTCCATAACCTTTTAGATTGTAGTATTGGTAACCTTAAGTGGTAGGAGTTTAAAATCTATCTGTAAAAAAAAATTTCTTTTTAAAGAATTTTAAGTGGTCTTAAATTTTTGATCAGGAGTGTATGAAATCTCTTCTACAACATGAGAGAGTAACCAACAATACACAGAAGTACCAAGAGAGCAGAAATATTAAAATCCAAAGTGGAAGCTACACTGGCCAAACTGATTAGAAACAAAACAGCTGGACCAGACAGCATTGTAATAGAGATGTTGGCAGCCTTAGTTGATTTCGGCATAGATAAAATCACAGAAATTATAAATAAAATCTACAACAGTGATGATATACCGAAAGACCTAAAAGCAAATGAATATGAACTCCATTGGTTAGTTAGCTTAATGAGCCATATAACAAAACTTAATAACTAATAACTTAATGAATAGACCATGCAGCAGAATCAAACCAGAAAAGACTGGAACAAGACATGCAATATTTATGCTCAGAATCACATCAGAGAGGGCGATACAAAGGCAAACAGAGATATACCTGTGTTTTATAGATTATACAAAGGCATTTGACTACAAAGGCTTGTTGGAACTGCTTAGCAACCTTGACATATTTTAAAAAGATATAAGAATAATCAAGTACCTATACTGGCATCAAACTGCTTGCATAAAGATAAACATTTCTAGAAATAGGTGTAAGAATATATAAAAGATCTCTTCCATGACAAGAAGGAGGAACTGGTAGTAAACAAAGATGCTGATGGACCGAAAATACTAAAATCTGAAGTGAAAGCTGCAATGGCCAGACTGAATAGAAACAAAGCAGCTGGATCAAACAGCATTGTAATAGAGATGTTGGCAGCTTTAGATGATTTTGACATAGACAAAATCACAGAAATTATAAATGAAATCTACAACAGTGGTGAAATCCAAGAAGACCTAAGCAGATTGATTTTTCATAGCACTGTCCAAAAAACAAGATGCAAATGAATTTAAACTCCACTGAATGAGTCATGTAACAAAACTCATCATCTGAATCCTGATGAATAGAGCGTGCAGCAGAATCAGACTGGAAATAGGACCAGAACAGCGTTGTTTCGTCAAGGACACTGGAACAAGGAACATTATGTTTAGAGTGTTTTCAGAAAGAACAATAGAAATGCAGAAGGATGTTTACCTGTGTTTCATTGACTATGCAAAGGCATTTGATGCTTGGCAATCTTGATATATGCAAGAAAGACCTAGAGTAATCAAGAACCTGTACTGGCAGCAAATTGCCTGCATACAAACAGGAAACAAGTTCAGCAGATACACACAGATAGAAAGGGGTGTAAGACAAGGATGTGTATTTTCACCAGTTCTATTCAATCTATACAGCGAGACAATTCTGAGAGCTCTAAAAGTCCTGCCAGGATTTGTCATTGGCTGCTGCAGTCTTAACAATATCAGATATGCAGATGACACTATGCTGATAGCAGTTACAGAAAAGAAACTATAAGACCTCCTGCAGGAAGTAGTTAAAGAAAGTAGAAAGAAGGAACTACAAGAAAACAGAATGCATGATAATCAGTAAAAAGTGGAGCCTAAAATGCCCATTACAAGTTAGGGATACTAAAATCAAATAGGTGCAGAAATTTAAATATATGGGAAGTGTTTTAACAGAAGACAGTGCAATACAGTGATCCAAAGTTGTAATGACATGGCCAAGGATGCTTTCCAGAAGCTAAGTAGAGTATTAAGTGACATGAACATTTTGCTGGAAACAAAGAAGAAAGTCTTGGATTGTTATGTGATGTCTGTTCTTCAATATGGCAGCAAATGCTAGACAATTTCCTTAAAGATGAAGAAAAGACTTGAAACAACTGAAATGTGGTTCTACAGAAGGATACTGAGGATACCATGGACAGAATGCATGAGCAGTGATGAGGTTTTGGAGAGGATGGACACAAGAAGGAAACTGATACTTAACATTAGAAAAAGACAGCTGAAAGACAGCTGTTTTTGGGACATGTAATGAGGAAGGAGGGTTTAGAGAACCTGATGCTCATGGAATGGATAAAGGGGAAGAGAGACAAGGAAAAGCAATGCATGACATACTTGATGGATTAGAGTAGATGGATGGTGGAATGGGGACTAAGTGGGATAACAGGAGAAAGGGTATTAAGAGTGACAAGAAATAGGGAAATGTGGAGGGCCATTATTGCCTACATCCTGAAGGGACATGTCACATAGAAGAATAAGAAGAATTGTCAGTATCTTAATAAACAAATATAATTGAAATCTCCAAATACTTTGACAGATATGTTGATCTGGAATGACAGTAATTAACATTTTTTACTTTTTTTTATATTAATATAAACATATATATTTCCTCTTGCTAGATGTATGTGCAGAATGTATCAATTCCACCTGATTATTTTACCTGGAGATCTGCTGTACCTCCCCAATCAGACACTGAACTTAGCTGGAGAGAGGAAAATATTGCAAATGAACAAGAAACATCAGGTAATTTTAAATACATACATTAAAATTTATGATAAAGTCATAAATAATGCAATATTAATATACATTAAAAGAGAATAAATAATGAAAGAGGTTAGGAAAAAATAGAAGAGGATTAAAAGTGCCATTCTGAATAGAATAGATGAAAAGACCATTGATGTAATGAATTTGTAAAACGGAAAAATGAAACAAATATTTCACAAAAAAAAAACACATTCTTAAAGATTATCATAAACTGTGTAGAAAGCTACTACTGTTAAGTGTTATTTGAATTATCTTATTTATCTTTCTATTTGGTGAAAACAACAATCAAGATTTCAGTTGATCTAACTTTAAGCCTTCTTAATGTGTACTGTTCATATGGAAAAAGAATGGGGTCTCTATTTTATGGGACAGAGAAGCATAAGCAGTGAAAATAAGTCAAGCAAATTTTATACTGATTGAGTTAATAATATGAAAGCTCACAGCAAAGTGTTTAATACAGGTTATTCCAAACATTTTCTTGTTTACTTTATCCATAAAAAATGACATAACTTATTCCAATTTGTTTACACAAGGAAAGCTGTGGAATGGACTGAATTGTGATAACAAAAACACTAAGAATTAGATTAATAATATGAACAATTATTGAAATAATAATGAACCATTTACAAATTGCAGAAGTCGTCTAAATGTAAAGCAAATTTCTAATACCAAGCTCAAGTCTTGATGTCATAATGAATATTTGAAATGTAAAGATACATCAATAAGTACATGATCTAATGATGGAGAAGGTGCTTATGCAATAAATATTTATTTTTAAATATAATCTCCATTTTGTCAACTCATTTAATTAATTTATGTTAATCAGATAATTATACATTGTGAATTTCAGATAAAATTTCTCTACTAATGATGTGACAGGACATAGACTTATTGATACATCTAATATTCATTAATTCTATCATTTCTTTAAGATGTTACTCTAGACTAAAGAGTTTTTGATTGATTGATTAAAAAATCAAGAAATATTTTCAGATTGTAAGAATTTTTTGGAGAATGATAATAATTCACTGATACCAGTTCTATTAATTATCCATAGCTAGAGGGAGAAGAGGTAGATTCATGCCATTTTCAAGGTTTTACTCGCTAATGAATATAACAAATCCAAATAGAAATGAAACTTGACTCTCTGATTTCAAATTCCAAGCCATTATCATTACTGCACATCCAAGCTTATGGCACCTGGTATACTCAAGAATCATCTATCTAAGTACTCTAGAATCTCTTTTCAAGAAAATATGTAAGACACACGCAGACAAACACTTATTATTAATGAAAAATGTTAATAGATCCATTTCAACATCTCATCATTATCCTAAACACATTTTATTTTCCAGAATTGCCTTCTACCAAATCTTCAACACATCCAGGCCATCTTAACAAAAGTGATATTTCTGCTCCATATCCACAGTCTAGAAATCTTATAGAAATGAACAACCAACAGACTTCAAACTCAAGGCCATTACCACCAGTGCCACACAAAAACTAATGATCTTTGCACAAAGAAAGCTATATCAAACATTTACACACACAGAATATTATATTCTACTAATATAAATATTCACTGACAAGGAACATTTCACTGATAAGTTTTATTTCAGTATTAATACAAGATAACTAAATTATATAAGCATTTTTATGAAAAAATTTACATACACATTTACTGCATCATATTCTTCAAGAAATATTTCATTTTAGTTGCAAAATTAACACAAATGATCAATGTATGTCATGATAAACTGCCTGATGAAAAAAATTATACAATGCAAATACAATACACAAATAACATTCTTATATAAAAAGAGAATTTATTTTAATAGAACATTTATTCTAAATGTAATGATAATTCCAAAAAGGTGTCTACATAATTGTGATAATTGTGATAATTGTGCATGTATAAATGTATTAATTATATATTTCTTTGTAATCTGTTATAAGGAAAAAGTTTTTGATGGTCATAAAAATGCAATAATAATTTTATGTAAATCTTAATTGGTGATAAGATAAATTAGGACAATTAAGAATGTATAAGTTTCTATCAAGAATTAAAATTTGACAATTTAGAGGAACACTGGAGATAGAGGGAAGAATGTAGATTCTACAGGATGAATAACACATTCACTTTTATATTGCATTGTGGGAACAAAGGCAAAAATTATAAATCTTATAAAAAAAAAAAATTATAAAAATTCAATTCTACATCATAGTTTTTAAAACTTTCAAAATTAAATCCAATGATAATTTTGCTGAGAAATATAGAAAAATAAATCTTATCTAAATTATAAAACAAAGAATTAGTATTTTTCGCATTCCACATTAACAACATCAACACCCTCTTTCCTCTGACTAATGCAACCATTACACACACACCATACTTCTTAGGACAACTATTTTGTCACTCTCTTAAACACATCTTCAGTTCAAAGTTTTAAATCAATTACTGGACTTAGAATCTACAAAATAATCACTGGATAATACATCTTAGAATACTGCACATCATAACAAAGGTGAGTAGAATTTTCAAATATATTTGTGAGACTCTTTCGTTTCCCTCAGCACAAAACATCTTACTGGCAGCCATCATTTACATCTGACATATTTATCCTCTCATCTCAAAAACATTGTGTTTCTATGTTCTTTTAAGGGGATAATTTTTATGATATTAAAAAAAAAATGCATATCTTACTCAAATAATTTACCAGAAAAATATTTTTGTTTTATTTAAATATTTGTCATTAGAAAATTATACTCAACATCATAATCAGTTTCTTCCAATACATTTCTTTCATTGGTATAGTTATAAGACGCCATTACACAAGATAATATCCTTTACATTGAAAAAATTGAAATCCTTATAGCTTACATAAATACTTTTTCTTCCTATATCGACAAGAATTTTACCATTAAAGAATATATTTAGTTTTAATTATATGTATGTATTTTTTTAAAGAATTTTGATGGATATATTTCTTATATAAGCATATCAAAATGTATAACTTTTCCAGATTACTTATTTTTTTATAATGCACTTTAATATATTTTTTCACTTTATTTACAAAATGCACTGTTCCTAATTTTTAAGGAGTGTAATAGTTTAATTTTGTGAATTTATTCAACCTAGTAAAAATTTTTAATATTAATTGAAAATCATACTTTAATTAGTAAAAATGTCAATGTATTTAAGTTTAGTAAAATATAACTCTTAACATGGTTTAACTTTTTAAGAATACATTTTGATAAGTAAAATTTATGTACAAATAGATATTATCATTCAAAATTTTAGAAAATATAAATCATAATATTACTTTAAAAGTAGATTCTGAACAACAACTTACCAGAAAGTTTTTATAGATATATTAATTTTTACATATATATTTATTCTATATATTAAGTAGAATATTTCAAAAATATAGTGGGAGTAATGATGAACAGGTTTGATAATTTACTCATTCTAAAGTACTATCAACAAGATTTGCTTAATATTGCCCAGTTGAAAATACATAGACCATAGATTTTAAAATATTCGTCACATTTAAAAGAACTTAGAAAATTTATTCAGTGAAATTGTTTCAACTTTTTTTGTTTCAGATATATATATAGAAAAGTTAAAAAAATATTAAAGTGAATTATAAAAAAAATAAGTAATTTGGGAAAGTTAAACATTTTCTGGATGTTCTCTGGCAAAATTTAGTTGTGCCTTGATTGCTCAACCTCCCATGCAAATTTGTACCATCTCTTTCTAACGATGAATACATATATTTTGACATCAACTGGGTTAAGAGTTACCAGTAGTTCCTGTGATGATATTTTAGGATATTGGAAACTTCTTTAAGTATCTTACAGTCTGCTCTTGGGACTGAACTTGCTAAGACAGCCTCGGTCTGTTGGCAATTGTTTTAAATGTTTTCCACTTGGAAATTATTTTAGGGATAGGAAATTAGCTGATTGTCAATTGCTTGGAAATCTTCTTTTTAATCACTTCCCAGACTCGTATGCATCTATTATTCTGAAGGCTTAAAGTAGGTATTTTCATAATGCCATAGTGATAGCACACACTTAAAAAATCAAGAGCTAAATGTCTGAGGTTTAAATAAGACTTCTAGAATTCTCTAATGCTGCATCTGTTGATTGTATATGATTCTCTGGCTAAATTTAGTTTGATTAAATTTAGTCTTTATTACAAAATTATAATTGTTCATAAAATGTAACAGAATAGATGCGAACAAGTGCAAGGGAAGTAACTCCAATTCATTCCATACTAAACATCAAATTTCAAATAGATTATGTCACTTCACTTGCCCAATACTTTATGTAGTTGCTTCTCCACAAATTGGTGTAAAAGCTGAAGTAACATTTTGAATATTGATTTTTAAAGTAGGTAGACATTCTCCACTTTTAAGATTGGTATAATATAATCTCATTTACAATGAAATGTTCCTTTAAAAATCATCCTTTACATTATATTATTAATGAGTTAAGCTAAACAGTAGAAGAAAGATGTATCCAAAAATGGTGTTCATTAGAATGGCTTCTGTATGACATTCAGATGAAATATATATATTCTATATTGCAAAATTATATCCAGAAGATTAATAAATTTGCAAATTAATGAAAATGTATTGAATTTTCAAAATGGATTGAAGATATTTTCTAATTCATATAATAATTTTAGCAAAATGATTTTTCTGTTTACATTGAAAAAAAATTCTAAAAATGTATTGATTTGAAAACCGGTTTATTTTGATCAGTATTTCAAGTATTTGATTTAATTTTAGAGTAGCAAAATACTGCTTCTTAGATAATTTCATAATTTGAGCCCAAATAATGTAATTAATTATATTTTTTCAGTTATGCTTAGAAAATAAAAAATGAAAATGTTACTTCATCATTTATTGGTACTACTAATGGAAAATGTTCTACTTGTAAAAAAAATAGTAAAATGTTTTTGGTGACTAATTTTTGTTAATTAACATTCATTAGAACTTCTTCTACTCATGACATTTGTCAAATTGAAAAATTTTGAATCTTTTATCTACTTTAAAAGTTGGGGTGGGGGCTTGTTCATAATACAAATCTAATCTCAGATTGATCCCTGATTTTTTAAGTAATAAGTTTATCTTATTTTTATTTACAAACGTTAAATTTCAACTATACTCACATCATTGATTCTTATGGTCAAATCATGCTGAAAAAAACAGCTCATGTTTGATTACTGAAGTTAAGCAATGTCGGGTTCAGTCAATACTTAGACAAGGAATTGTTTCAGAAGGTTGGGTACTGTCAGCAACTACCTGCAATCTGAAATATGTTTGGGATTTACAACCACTATAAAACAAATAAACACATTATTGATAACTGTGCACTCCCAACATTACTTTTTTTTCAATTAGGGACTTTCCTCATTTATTAAATAATTTTTTTTTCATAACAGATTATGTATTTTCCTTTTTTATTTTAGCTTTATTATTATAGAACTTGCACAAACTTGGACAAATATAATTTTTTTTAATCTTAAATGAGTCCTGGTATTAGAGATTTTCCTCATTCATTAATTCTTATTAAATTTGTTCTCATTCATTAATTCTTATTAAATTTGTTCTCATTCATTAATTCTTATTAAATTTGTTCTCATTCATTAATTCTTATTAAATTTGTTCTCATTCATTAATTCTTATTAAATTTGTTCTCATTCATTAATTCTTATTAAATTTGTTCTCATGAATTATTTCTATTATTTTACATCTTTTTAAAATTTTATGAAACAGATTTGTCTTAAATGAAGAACAAATGGTTATATACATTTTTATGTGGTAGATAAAATAAATTAATTATAAATGTTTTAACTCTAAAATCAAAAACAAACCTACATTGAATACACATGAAAATCTTTTAAAGTTATAGAATTTAGGGTAGGGGATGTTATTTGGAAATATGGTCTAAGATATTATTGAAAGCATCATTGTGGGTAATTATTCCATGGAGCATATATTACATGGATTCATCCAAATAGGAGGCTAACATAGACATATTCACCTTCATGCATGACATTTTATTTTTTGTTTAAATTTGGGAAACAGATTTATTTTAAATGAAGAACAATCAGATATTTTTTTTTTCTGGAATTTATTAAGAAATATTTAAAATAAGCAATTGTTTGTGTATTATTTTCAGGAAATATTAAAAACAAGCAATTGTGTTTCACAAAAATCTTTTAAAGTTATAAAAGTTAGAGTGTAAGGCATAGTTCACCAATATGGTCCAAGATATTATCGAAGGTAATGCCATATTACATACACCAATTCAATCACAGTTTAACATTTAAACATTTAGCAGTACATACATTTAAATTTACTCTTTGGATTCTTCCACATGCATTTAATAGGATTTATGTATGTCTGTGTACCCGGATTTCAACTGAGATTCACATTTTGAACTTCTGTCTAGATTATATGCTATCCAATTAGCAAAATAGAAAACACTTCTTGATAAATTTTTTTTTTTAATAATTGGGAGAAGTGATTTTGCAAATCAATGAGCCACAAGTTCCAGGTAGGCAAGTTTTGTGGTAGTGTCATAAATGTCAAATACCCACCGTTCTGGAATATAATGACTTCAATTACATTTTCTTTTTACAATAACTAATTCATCTACCTGAAACACTATTTCAGATTTTGAATTGAATATGCTTGTGCAGGTACCTAAATAAAGCTAAAAGAATAGATATTAATCTGTTTTATTAAAGTTTATTTAAAAAATGGGAAAAATCTCTAATTGAAAAAAAAGATATCAATAGTACAAAATTATTAATGATATGGAATCAGTTTCAAATTTGATATTTGTAAAATAAAATAAAAAGAAAACAAGATAGAGATAACTGTCCATATTTCTGAGATGCGGTATTGTAACTATCTACACTATCTACCTTGTTTGGACTATTGTTTTCATCTTTATGTTATATTAATGATGCCCCAGCCTTCTTCAGGTGACATAAGTTTAGTTTGAAATTCCAAAATATATCACCTGAAGAAGGCTGGAGCATACAATAGCCGAAATAGCTGAATATGACAATAAAGATGAGCGTAATAGTCTGAACAATAGAAATATAGTTACAAAAAATTGGAGGATCAATGAATTTATTCTATTTTTATGTGTGGAGCATTTTTCATCAGTAATGCCCATTTATTTCAAAAGAAAATTACAAAACTGCCAATTCCTGCCAGAGGAAAAGTTAGAGCACCTTATTCCCTAATAGCAGATATTGTCTGATTTAGCTGGAATCATCCAAGTAGATATTTCTTGTAACCATTTATCAGCCTCTGACATTAGTTGGGAGAAAGTTCATTTCTTTCCTCCATGCAGAATTCTTTCAATTGTGTTATGTTTGAAGGTTACCTTGCATGCAGAACCCATTTCAAGCACCCAACAGTATATCAATAGAATTAAGATCCAGGTTTTGACTTGGCCATTTTAGAATTCTCAATTTCTTTCTTTTGAGTTATTTCTTGGTATAATTACTGAAATATTTTTGTTCCTTGTCATATTGCATGGACCACATCTGCTTCAGATTTAATTTTATGACTGTATAACATTTTCCTCAAGAACAATCTGGTAAAATAAAGAATTCATGGTAGATTATGTGAGTTACCAGTAGCTCCCATGATGATATTTTAGGATATTGAAAACTTAAAGAAGTTTTTTTGCATCTTGCAGTCTTGCAATCTACTCTTGAGGCTGAACTTGCTAAGACAGCCTCGGTCTGTTGGCAATTGTTTTAAATGTTTTCCACTTGAAAATTATTTTACAGACAGGGAATTAGCTGATTGTTAATTTCTTGGAAATCTTTTTTTAATCACTCTCTAGACTCATATGCATTTATTATTTAGAAGGCTTCAAGTAGGTCTTTTCATCATGCACACACTTAAAAAATCAAGAGCTAAATATCTGAGGTTTATTTAAGACAGATTCTTCCAGAATTCTATAATGCTGCATCCGTTGATTGTATATTATTAAGGCATTTTAAGTAAAATAAGTATGGAGGTATCCTAAAGTTTTCCTCACAAGAAAATTGCATTTTTATTAATGAAATCTTACAAATAAGTTTAGAAAATATTTTTCAGTTTTATTTATTTAGTTTTATTACCTTCATCTTCAAATAATATTAGAAGGAAGATGAAATGACATTGTATTTAAAAATGATGTAAAAGACAATAAAGTTCACTGAGTGTACAAATTGTTTACAACTTTTATTATAGCTTTCTTGCTTATAATGCATTTATAAATATAAAAGTATAAATTATATATTTAATAATCAATATAGTAACAATTCTAAGTAGAAGCTTATAAAGTTTTATTTTACTCATTCAGCTTTAGTGCTGAAAAGCTTATATTTTATTGTGATGGAGAGCAAGAGTGGGAGATGGGATGTGATTATTTTATCACCACAGATACTTTCCAAAATAAAAGTGCAGAAAAATTATTTTAAAAATTAAAAATGGCATTTAAAAATTGAAGAAGAATCGTATAAATGAAATAGTCAAAATAAAATTGATTTTATAGAAAAATATTTTTGCAAAGCAAGTAAATAAGAGTACAAATAATCATTAGAAGGGATTTTTTTTATATTTCTATGTATTTTATGTGCTGTTTTTTCCAAACTGAATGATTTAATGTTAAAGCCAATATATAATTTTCCAGGTAATAAATCAACCATGTTTGAATGGATATATATACTCCTATGCACACTACCCATTTGTCTGAGTGTAGACCTAACTTACACCATAGAAGAAGGAAAAAGTCCAGGAACCTACATTGGAGATATTGCAGCAGATTCTAAAGTAATGGATGATATTCCGCAATATGACAAAAAACACATCACATTCAGCCAACTACAAGGTAAAGTTGATAGTTCTCAATATTTTCAAGTTTCTAGAAAAACTGGCAAATTATATGCAACAATTACATTGGATGCAGAAGCAATGTGTAAACGTAACAAAGAATGCTTTCAACTCATTGATGTAGCTGTTCGTAAAGGAGCTTCTTCAATTAGAATTTTAGAAATCAAAGTCATAATAAAAGATATTAATGACCACAAACCAGAATTTCAAAATAAAGAATTTAATATAGAATTTTCAGAAAAAGATGCTAAAGGTGTAAATATGCTAATTCCTAATGCTTTTGACAAAGATATTGGACAACAAAATTCAAAGATTACATATGAACTTAAAAAGATGAAAAATGAACCATTTACATTATTTATAACTTCAGGTGTTGAGGGGACATCAATAGTGGGGATAAAATTAGAAGAAAGATTAGACAGAGAAACAAAAGATTCTTATTTAGTTCAAGTTGTGGCTAAAGATGCAGGATCTCCTCCCAAACAAAGTACATTGAATGTTCACATCTCAGTCACTGATGTTAATGATAATTTTCCAGTATTTTCAGAAAAAATGTATAACATTTCAATTAAAAATGAGGAGAGCAAAGTTACACCCATTGTTGTTGTATCAGCAACAGATTTAGATTCAGGACAAAATGGAAGAGTTTCATATCACTGGAGTCATCAAACGCCTAAGATGGCTAAATCATTCTTCCAATTAATAGAAACAACAGGGCAAATTTTCTTGCAGAAAAAGATTAATTCAGGAGAACTGATACATAAATTATATATAAAAGGTGAAGATGGAGGAAGTCCACCATTAAGCTCTATTGCAATAGTTTATGTTAATGTAATAAGCCATGAGAACACTGCTCCAGTTATTGATATTAATTTTCCTACTGCATCCAATAAGAATACAGTTGAAATTTTAGAAAATGCAAAAGTTAGCAGTTTCATTGCTTATGTGAAAGTCACTGACAATGATGAAGGGCAAAATGGACAAATTACATGTGAGATTCACCATGATAAATTCCAGCTTCAGAATTTAGGTACAAAGAAATATGAAGTGACACTGAAAAATTCCCTGGATAGAGAGAAAGAAGAGCATCATGATGTTGTGATCAGTTGCCAAGATAAAGGATCTCCTCCTCTTCATAGTAACAGCAAATTTTCCATTCAAGTGATGGATATCAATGATGTTCAGCCACAATTTACAAAAAACACATTTAAATTCTTCATTGATGAAAATGAAAACTCAAGAATTACTGTTGGCTACATCAATGCCACTGACCCAGACTTGGGAGCTGGAGGAAAACTTACATATTCTCTCATCACCAATAATAAACACTTCTTACCTTTCAAAATAAGCCCAAATGGATTATTATCAGCAATTATGTCCCTTGATCATGAGTTTCAAGATACTTATGACTTCCAGGTATTTGTCAAAGATAATGGAACACCATCTCTGAATAATACAGTCAATGTGATTGTTGAGGTAACTGATAAAAATGATAATGCTCCATATTTTACATTTCCCAGTATTAAACCTTACAATCTCGATGTGACATATTACCCACATCATAGCAAGAACATCAGCCAAATCAAGGCATCAGATAGTGATAGTCAAGAGAATGCATTTCTAAAATATGAAATAATCAGAGGCAATGATAAACAGATATTCACCATGAACCAGTACACTGGTTTGTTAGCTTTCAATCGGCAACTGAGTCCAGAAAATGCTGGTTCCTATCAGCTGGACATTGTGGTCAAGGATAGTGGTAGCCCAGTTCTATCAGCAACAACTACTCTGTTTTTAACATTGACTATCAGCAACAAGACATCCCAAATGTTAAATGTTGTTGAGCTAGAAAGTGAAGAGAAAGTGCATCTTAATCTGGTCATTATTATTACAGTGATAGCAGTGACAATAGCTGTGTTCATAACAGCTTCATTGTCGATCTGCATCATTCGATGTAATGGTCAGTCAAATGTGGCCTATGCACAAGCACTTGATCCTTCCAACAGATATGTCAGTGAACAGAGACATTTGATGACGCCATCTTACCAAGGAAAACCTTGGCCTCGACCTGTTCAACCTCTGCAAGTAGAACAACCTCCATCTACAAATACTCCATTGGCAGCATCAAGAAGACAACTAAATTCTGCAGAAGGATTTTCACAAAAATTACAGTCATCAAATGAAGTTCAATCTCAGGTAGGCACATGATTCCTCATTTTAATTTTGTCTTTTAAAAACTTTAATAAAACAATAAATGTCAGTTAAAAAATAGTATTATGACCTTCATTTCTTTCTATATTTTGTTTATATTCCACAATTATAGAATAAAATGGTTTTTCTTCACAATATAAGCGGCAGCTTTATTTTCTCAAAACATTTAATCTTTTATATCAATACTGATTTATAAGTCTATATGAATGAATGATTTAATTGAAAAATATTTCACATTCAATTCTGTTCTTTGTGGAATTTTTCACGAATAAATGTCTGATGCTAAAATAAAGCAGATATTTTTTTTAAATTCATAATTATAACAACTAAAAAAATGCTTGAAATACATTTTTGCTTAAATGTAATTGTCAATATCTCAATGAATAAATTTTATTTAAGTCTGAAAATACTTTGATCACTTGGAAAATGCCTTGATCTTGTATGACAGAGTAAATAACATTTTTGCCTTATTGTTACTGTTAATTTATTGAGTAATATTATATACATATATTTTTCCTTTTACTAGATGTATACCCAGAATGTATCAATTCCACCTGATTATTTTACTTGGAGATCTGCTGTACCTTCTCAGTCAGGCATTGAGCATACTTGTAGAGAAGAAAATGCAAAAAATGAAGAGATATCAGGTAATTTTAAATATATTAAAATTTAGGGTAAAAATAATATGTTGTCATTATACATTAAATGGGAGTAAATAATGAAAGAAGGTTAGAAACAAGTAAAATGGGAATAAAAGAGCAATTTTGAATAGAAAAAAGGAAACTGAAATATATATTTTAAGAAGAAAAAATTGATAACTAATATCTGAAATAAAGTAATTGTACATAAGATAACTTTAGAGTGCTGTTTTGATTAATGATCTCATTTTTTTTTCTTTAAGTAGCATAAAGGAAAATAAAACTTGTGACCATCATTTTAGTAGATCAATCATCAGGACTTCTGAATATAGAAAAAGAGTGATGTTTTTACTTTGTAGGGTATAGCAATCCAGAGGATGGTATGAGTAAATAGTTATAGTAAAAAGTATACTGATTAGGCCAACAAATTATATAAAACTTTAAGACAAAGTGTGTAATACAGATAATTTCAAACACATTTTCTGACAGGTGCTGCCCATATAATAATAACGATAACAATTTCTGGGCTATTTTTTATTCAGTATAAAGCTTTTTAGTTTTTAAAACCCATAATGGAGCATGAAAAAAGTAAAATGCTTTATTTTGCTTCAAAAGAAGCTCATAAGTATGCAAGAGAAATCTAGTTAAATTTTGAAAATACTGTTGAAGTAGATACAACTGCCACAAAATCAGCAAGAAAACTGAAATCTAAAGTGAAAAATTTAGACAAAACGCAAATAGAAGAAAGCTGGAGCTAAAAGCCTCTACATCAATATTTTTCTTCTCCAAAACAAAAATGCTGATGCAGATCAGTTCACAACCCACCAGTGGTTAAGGAGTTCAGTGAAGTTTTAGTTTTGCTGCACAGGATCAAAACCTGATTGCATGAAATTATTAAGCTAATATTTTGCATAATAGCTTGGACCCAAAATGTAAGCTCTGTAAACAATATATCAAATTTATTTATGATTTTATCTGTGGTTGCTCAATACTCACACCCATTAAGTACAAAAACCATCATGACATGGTAGGTAAATATCTTCACTGGAAAATCTGACATCATAACAGGATAAAAACAGCTACAAACTGGTATGAGCATAATCCTGAATCTGTAGTTGAGGTGGCAAATGCTATATTCTCTGGGATTTTGTATTGAACAAGCAAATTGCCCAAACATTGTTATCAAAAACAAAAAAAACGTTTGCATACTGTTGACATGAGCGTACCATGTGACAAAAACATCACTGTAGAGGTTTTTGTAAGACTAAGCTAATTCGAAGGTATGGAGATGGAAATAGGAAAAAATATGGCACTTAAAACTAAAACTGTTTTTGTTGTGGTTGGAGCTTTGGGTCTGATAAGGAAACAAACTCAAGAACAAATCAATAACATCTCTGGTGCACCATCTCACCAGAAAATAGTTCTAACAAGCACATTCTATATTCTTTGTCCATTTAAGTATTTGCTTTTAATAGCTGTCTTTTATTTAATTAAGTTGAAATGACAAAAAAAGGCCATTGTTGTTGTTGTCACCATCATCGTCCTTCTCCTTCTTTTTCAGTCAGTCAGTCAATATTACAGAGAACACATCCCCAGGATAGTTAGTACTCATGACTCTGCATAGATGCTATCAGGTCTAATATCTGTGTTTCTGCTGATGACGTCAGGGAAGGTTAGCTTCTTACTTCTCCTACCATGAAGTATAGGTCTCCAGAGGACATGTGATAAGATGACTTCATTTTCAGTTCTAGGACAGTGGTTCGCAAGCTGAACTCTTTTAGATTTCATTATGGTTGTGACAAGATTTAAGTTGCCATATATCATTTCTCCAGTAGGATGTTCCCCAGGAAAGATTGGAACTTGCTGTAAAAGTTTTTGATTAGGTAGCATATGATATTTTTCCAAGTTTGACTGACATTATCCTTGTTTCAAAGTCATATTAACTCAGTTCTAACCCTAAATATTTGCACCTTCAAGTTCAACCCTCAAATTAGAGACAGATCTTATGCATGCTATTTAAGGAAGTCCACACCATACCTTTACTGACAATCCTTTTCAGAAGATAAAATATGAGAGCCTAGGTATCTGTAGCCATCAGTTTGTTATTTAATGTTTTAATTTCAGTAATTGTGTTATTTTGACAGTGGTTTGTCTACTCAGTTTTTTTTTCATTTAAATTCAGGCTAACACAGCAGCAGATTCTAGAGAATATGATAATACATGTAAATTTTCAATACTGTAACTGAGAGAGCTACACAAAAAAATGACCCAATTTATTCTATACAGTTTGTTCACAGAGATATGTCTGCAGAATGAATTGACCAAAATATTGTGACAAAAGCAATAGAAAGAATAAGATTAATAATTTGAACACTTATTGGAATGGTAATAATGAGACTTTCCATCTTTTCATTTTCCATAAGTGTGACACAGAGATCCGAAGGCGAATTGAAGGGCAAAGGACGCGTTCCAGAAGCTGAGTAAAGTACTAACACACAGGAAAATTTCACTAGAAACAAAGAAAAGAGTGCTGGATTGCTATGTGATGTCAGTTCTTCAATGCTGGACAATATCATCAAAAATGAGGACAAAACTGGAAGCAGCGGAAATGTGGTTCTACAGAAAGTTGCTGCGGATATCGTGGACTGAGCATGCAAGCAAAATGAGATGTTGGAAAGAATGGCAACAAAAAGGAAATTGATACTGAGCATCAGGAAGAGACAACTGAAGTTCCTGGGACACACAATGAGGAAGGAGAGCTTGGAGAACCTGATACTGACTGAAGGACAGAAGGAAAGAGTGACAGAGGAATTCAGTGAATAACATATTTGCAGGTCCTGATCAGGTGGATGATGGAACGGGGGTTGCCAGGAGTAACTGGAGCAAACATACTAAGGGATAGGGAGACGTGGAGAACCATGATCGCCTACACCCTGAAGGGACAGGGCACATAGAAGAAGAAGAATAATGAGACATTAACAAATTGCAGAATGAATCTAAATACAGAGCTGATTTCTAATATTAAATTAAAGTCTTGGCATCATAACTAATATTGGAAATACAAAAATATATTAGTAAGTCTGTTGTCTAATGATGATAAAGGTTCCTATTTAATGTAACAAATATTTATTTTTAAATATAATCATCTTTTTTTTTGTGAGTACACTTAATTCAATGATGAATATTAGTAACATAGATTGAATGTTTTACATTGGAATTTTCAGATTAAAATTCAGTTAATAATAAAGGGACAAGCTATGTATTTATTAGCTGATTGTCTTCATGTTATTCATGATTTCTGATATTTCTTTTAACTTTTATTCAGGATTAGACAGTGTCATTGTAAGAAACTCACACAGAATTTGATAAAAAGTTTTAAAAGAATGTTTAACTTGTTTAATTGATCTATCAGATGTTATCATGAAAGTGATAGTAGTAAAATCTTTAAACTTTTATAAAATTCTTTTCAATAACTTGTATCCCATTATTATTCCAGTAACATTTTATTTTTCAGATCTGCCTCTTCCTAAATCTTCAACTCATTCAGGCCATCTTAACAAAAGTGATATTTCTTCTCCATACCCACAATCCAGAAATCTTATTGAAATGAACAACCAACAGACCTCTAACTCAAGGCCATTACCTCCTGTACCACATAAGAATTAATGATCTTCACACAACAAAGCTATATTGTTATCAAACATTCACATACACTTTTACAACATCATAGTTTACCAATATGAATATTCATTAAAAAGAAACATTGAAGTATTAAGCTTTACTGGAATATCAACAAAAATTACTAATTTATATCATGATAAGCATTTTTATAAAAAAAGAAAAACTATACAATGCTGATACAATATATATTCAAAATTTTTCATATACATAGTAAGACTATACAATCTTATGAGGAACATTTATTGAAATTTCAATTATACATTCTTAAAAAGTTCCTTCAATACTGTTCATAATTTTGTATGCACAAATGTATGGGTTATTTTTTCATTGTAATCTGCTATAAAGTAAAAATATTCCTCAGAGATCCTTAGCCATGAATGATGCATTAAATTTCATGAATAAATATAAATCTTAACTGGTGATAAGACAAATCAGGATGTTTAAGAATGTATATTTTTTCTCTTTCAATTATGAGTATTTGACAATTTAAAGGAACACAGCATGGATAGAGGGAAGAATGCAGATTCTACAGGATGAATAACATCTTCACTATTACACTGCACTGTGGGAACACAGGCAAAAAAAAAAAATCTTATAAATTAAAGTAAATTTTACATCATAATTTTTTATTAAAATTATCAAAGTTAAATCTAATGACAATTCTGTTTAGAAATGAAGAAAAATAAATTTTATCTGAATAATAAGAAATAATATGAATGTGGATTAGTATTTTTTGCATTCCACATTAACAACCTCAACACCCTCTTTCCTCTGACTAATGCAGCCATTATAAACACACCATACTTCTTAGGACAACTACTTTGTCACACTCATAAACACAACTTCAGTTTCAAAGTTTTATTGCACTTACAGAACCTAGCATCTACAAATCAATCATTGGATTATACATCTTAGAATACTGGAGATCATAACAAAGGTAAGAAGAATTTTCATGTATTTTTGTGAGATTCTTTGTTTCTCTCAGCACAAAAAATCTCACTAGCAGCCATCATTCAAATCTGACACACTTTTCCTCTCTTCTCAATAACATTTTCTGTTTTTCTTTTCAGATGAAAATTTTTAAAATATTAAAATAAAAAAAACATATACTCTTCAAAACTTTCTAGAAAAATATTCAACTCATTTTATTTTAATATTTGGTACAAGAAATTCATGCTTCATAACATATAAAATTATTTGTCATAATATTCTTCCCATCTTTTATTTTCACTGTTACACTTGTAAGACGCCATTACACAAAGCAATATCCACTTCATTTGAAAAATGGCAATCCTTATAAATTATTAAATGTCTTTTCTGCCTACAATATTTATATATACAGAAATGTTACAATTAAGGACTATATCTATTTTGAATTTTTAGGAATATATTTGTATATATTTTTAATTTTGATGGATATATTTTGAAAATAAATATTTTAAACCTTTGTCAACCAGCTTACTTCAAGATATTAATTTCAAAATTCCACAAACCCTATTGTTTCTAATATCTAAACAGTGTAGTAGTTTGATTTTGTAAGTTTATTTGACTAAGTAAAATATTTAAAATGAATTAAAAGTTATATTTCAATTACTTTGAATTTCAATATTTCAAATTTGTGAAATAAATTTCAAAATAATTTAACTTTTTAATAATTTGTGATAATAATTAAAATTTATGCTGATACATCATGGATAAATAGATAATATTATCATTTTAAATTTTAGATTTATTTCAGTTTAAAAAAATACAAATCACAACAATACTTTCAAAGTATATTCTGAGTAACAGTTTATCAGATATTTTTAAATATATATAATTTATATACTCATTCCATATACTTAGAATATTTGCAGAAATATAGGCAGTAATGATAAACTTTACAATGTACTCAGTCAAAATGACTGTAAGACTTACCTAAAAAAAGCGGAATTTTAAATTAATGTTAATCTTTTAATTGACTATAAATAAGATTTGCTTAATTTTTTCTCAGTTGAAAAAATACATTTTAAAGTACACTCTTAAATATTCCTAACATTTAAAATAATTTAGAAAATTTCGTTAGTTGTATTGTCTTAAAGTTTCTGATCTAATTTTCAAATGTATATCCATGTGCAAGATGCCATCATATTTAACTTGGTCTTTGTTACAAAATTATAATTGTTCATAAAATGGAATAGAAATGATGTGAACAAGTGCAAGGGAAGTAACTCCAAATAAAGCTGATAATTAACATCAACTCTCAAAAAATTGTCATATCGCTTGCACCGGTACCAAAAGTCAGTGTTCACCCATTGGTAAAATAGGAGATTTTAAGTGTTGATTTTCAAGCAGAAAGATATTCTCCAGTTTGATGGCTGGTTCAATTTAACCATTCTTTTGCAATATAATACACCATTTTTTTTTGTCTAAAACTTTCCTTTAAAAATTACTTTATACATTAAACCATGAGTGAGGGATAAAAAGATGAATCTTATATATTGGTACCTGGTTGTCATAAGAATAAAAATATATGCTTTCATTTGTATAAAATATGCGAGATTATAATCAAGATGGTTAATAAAAATGGTAATTCATGGAAATGTATTGAATGCATTGAAACTGGTGTTAGTAATATGCTTTCTAATTAAAATCTCAACTTAAAATATGTTCTGCACTTATCTTGATAAACCATATTAAAATGTGTTGACTTAACAATCCATTTATTATGATCTGTATCTAAAGTATTTCATACGATTTCCAGGTAGTGATATAATACTTATTTTATTCACCTCAATAACATAGACAGAAAATGATGCGTAGAAGGATTTTGTTAACATCTTAATAGTTTCTTTGCCAAAAACACAAATTTACTTTTGAAAGCATAAATTGCATATCTGATATTATCCTCATAAAAATGTTACAATGTACTGATAGAAATATTATAAAAAAGAAACTGAATTCTTACTGTTCTAAGGATCAAAATAAAAGTAATTTTTATAGAGAAACACTGTACAAAAGAATAATTAACTGCAAACAGTTATTTAACTACAATTTTAATTTTTGCATATATATATATATATATATATATATATATATATATATGCTATTTATTTCCAAACTGAATGATTTGAAGTTAAAGCTAATGTAAATTTTTTCCAGGTAATAAATCGAATATGCCTGGATTAATATATATACTCCTATGCTCACTACCCATTTGCTTTGGTATAGACCTTACTTACACAATAGAAGAAGGAAAACAGTCTGGAACCTACATTGGAGATATTGCAGCAGATTCTAAGATAATGGATGATATTCCTCAACAAGACCAAAAACATGTTACATTCAGCCAACTACAAGGTAAAGTTGATAATTCACAATATTTTCAAGTTTCAAGGAAAACAGGCAAACTATATGCAACAATCACACTGGATGCGGAAGCAATGTGCAAGCATAAGGAAGAATGCTTCCAACTCATTGATGTAGCTGTTCGTAAAGGAGCTTCTTCAATGAGGATTTTAGAAATTAAAGTCATCATAAAAGATATCAATGACCACAAACCAGAATTTCCAGACAAACAAATCAATATTCAGTTTGATGAAGGAAATGGAAAAGGTATGAGAAAATTAATTCCCAATGCTATTGATAAAGATGTGGGAATTTTAAATTCAAAGATTACATATAAGATGAAAAAAATGAAAGATGAACCATTTACATTATTTATTACTCCAGGTGTTGAGGGAACATCAGTCGTAGGAATACAATTAGAACAAAGATTAGACAGAGAAATGAAAGATTCTTATTTAGTCCAAGTTGTGGCTAAAGATGCAGGATCTCCTCCCAAGCAAAGTACATTGAATGTTCATATCTCAGTCACTGATGTTAATGATAATTTTCCAGTATTTTCAGAGAAAACATACAATATTTCAATAAAGAATGAAGAGAGCAAAGTCACACCAATTGTTGTTGTATCAGCAACAGATTTAGATTCAGGACAAAATGGAAGAGTTTCATATCACTGGAGTCATCAAACACCTAAGATGGCTAAATCATTTTTCCAGTTAATAGAAAAAACTGGGAAAATTTTTTTACAGAAAAAAATTAATTCTGGAGAAAAAGCAATATATAAATTATATATAAAAGCTGAAGATGGAGGAAGTCCACCATTAAGCTCTATTGCAATAGTTTATGTTAATGTGGTAAACCATGAAAACACTGTTCCAATTATTGATATAAATTTTCCTTCTGCATCTAATAAGAATACAGTTGAAATTTTAGAAAATGCAAAAGTTAGCAGTTTCATTGCTTATGTGAAAGTCACTGACAGTGATGAAGGGCAAAATGGACAAGTTACATGTGACATTCACCATGATAAATTCCAGCTTCAGAATTTAGGTACAAAGAAATATGAAGTAACACTGAAAAATCCTCTTGATAGAGAGAAAGAAGAGCACCATGATGTTGTCATCAGTTGTCAAGATAAAGGATCTCCTCCTCTTCATAGTAACAGCAAATTCTTCATTCAAGTGATGGATATCAATGATGTTAAGCCACAATTTACAAAAGATACATTTAAATTCTTTATTGATGAAAATGAAAACTCAAGAATTACTGTTGGCTACATCAATGCCACTGACCCAGACTTGGGAGCTGGAGGAAAACTTACATATTCTCTAATCACCAATAATAAACACTTCTTACCTTTCAAAATAAGCCCAAATGGATTATTATCAGCAATTATGTCCCTTGATCATGAATTTCAAGATACTTATGAGTTCCAGGTGTTTGTCAAAGATAATGGAACACCATCTCTGAATAATACAGTCAATGTGATTGTTGAGGTAACTGATAAAAATGATAATGCTCCATATTTTACATTTCCCAGTATTAAACCTTACAATCTGGATGTGACATATTATCCACATCATAGCAAGAACATCAGCCAAATCAAGGCATCAGATAGTGATAGTCAAGAGAATGCATTTCTAAAATATGAAATAATCAGAGGCAATGATAAACAGATATTCACCATGAACCAGTACACTGGTTTGTTAGCTTTCAATCGACAACTGAGTCCAGAAAATGCTGGTTCCTATCAGCTGGACATTGTGGTCAAGGATAGTGGTAGCCCAGTTCTATCAGCAACAACTACTCTGTTTTTAACATTGACTATCAGCAACAAGACATCCCAAATGTTAAATGTTGTTGAGCTAGAAAGTGAAGAGAAAGTGCATCTTAATCTGGTCATTATTATTACAGTGATAGCAGTGACAATAGCTGTGTTCATAACAGCTTCATTATCAATCTGCATCATTCGATGTAATGGTCAGTCAAATGTGGCCTATGCACAACCACTTGACCCTTCCAATAGATATGTTGGTGAACAGAGACATTTAATTGCTCCTTCCTACCAAGGAAACTCTTGGCCTCAACCTGCTCATCCATTGCAAATAGAACAACCTCCATCTACAAATACTCCATTGGCAGCATCCAGAAGACAACTGAATTCTACCAGTGGATTTCTACAGAAATCCCAAACATCAAATGAAATTCCATCACAGGTATGTACATGTATTTGCTCATTTCCATTCTATGTTTCAGTATTTTTTTTCAATCTTCAATAAAATGACAGAAAATCAGACCAAAATGCATGCCTATATTTTCTGGTACCCATTCAGATTTAACTGCATATGTGATTGAACTATAAAATCTGAGAAGAGTTGTTTCTATGTTGTTAAAGTTATTACTAACTAGCAGTATAGCCCGGTATTGCTCGGGTGTAATGAAAGCTTTAAAACTAATCCATGGTTCTAAAGCTCAGACTCTTTGACCATTGGCACGAAAGACTAAAAAGCAATAGTTGTTTCCAGTTAAAGCAAAACCGTAGACTGAAAGAAAAATGAATGAATGTAAGTCAAATTTTGATTTCCTGGTATCGATATCAAATCTATATATATATATTATCAATTTTCTGCACTATTGTAAGAACTGCAAACTTGAAACTTCTGAATATCATTTCTTATTTCTTTATCTATGAGTGTATCAAATTTGATTAAAATCGAACTACTCCTTCTATAACCTGATTTTTTCGATTATTGATATTTATCAGGGGTACCTCGACACAAAACCTAGCTAAGAACACTCGCAGATGCTTAGTAGTACAACTGTGTAAATTTTCAAGAAAATTGGTTCATCCATTTTGGAGTCTATAGGTAACGGACTCAGACACACACAGACACACACAAAGTTCCATTTATAAATAAGTTTAGATATCTTTTTGATGCAGAAATAAATTACATTACCAAAAATAATATTCATCATTATTAAATTTGTTTTATACTCAAAAATAAATTTTTGCTGTGAGAAACAATATGAAGAAATGTTATTTTTATCTAAAAGTTCTTTGATAAGTTGCTCGTAGACTTGATATTGGAATGTATAATAAACTATTTTTTTGCCTTAACATTTTCATACATATTTCCTTTTTGCTAGATGTATACACAGAATGTATCAATTCCACCTGATTATTTTACCTGGAGATCTGCTGTACCTTCCCAGTCAGATGCTGAACTTAACTGCAGAGAAGATAATGTTGCAAACCATCAAGAAATATCAGGTAACTTTAAAGAAATATATTAAAATTTAAGGTAATATTGTAAATAATGAAAATGTTTAGGAACAAGTACAATAGGAATATAAGTACTATTTTGAATAGGATAGATGAAAAAAAACATTAAGTGATGAAAAGAAAATAGAAAAATGAAAAAATACTTTTAAAATAATTTAAGAAATATTTTAAATATGATAATTGTGTAGAAAATTAATTTTTGAGGAGTTGTTTGGATTGTTAATCTCATTTTTTTTTCTTTTTATTTGGATAAAGCAAACTAAAAAGTTGTGAACTAGCACTCTTCACATATTCCATTCATAGGCGAAATAGTGGTGTGTCTATTTTGTTATGTAGAGAAAACCAGAGTACAATGAGCAGTCAAAACATTCATGGCAAATATGGTAATGGTGAAAGTCATTTCCATACATGAACCATTCAGTTTTCATTGATTTCAAAAGATAGTGAGGCTGTCAGTTGAAATTTTATACCAACTTTTTCTTAAAACACTTTCTTTTGGGAGATTAGACTTCTCAAGTTCAATAACTGTTATTGATTTTTCTAGTAGTAATTAGAATTTACTTCCAAAATTTTGTTTAAGGTAGTGTAGAAAACCAACATCTTGATAATATCATTATTTTCCCTTTTTAGTTACATGTACCATTCATGTTACTGTTGGAGGCCAAGTGATGTGGATTTTTGCTATTTGGTAAAATTATTTTGTAATTTTATAATCTATTAGGTCTGATGAAGGAGTATCTTTAGGATTCATTTACTTGAAGTCCTTTTTAATCATTGATCTCAAAAATAATTGTATATAGAAGATAGTTAAGATATTTGAGAATGAAACCATTCATGACATCTATATGAGTTTAAATCTGATAATGCTTTTTAAGAATATGCTGAGTTTTCAAGTTAATATTTTGGTTTTGTAACATTTTACAGTATTAGACAAAAGTACCCAAGTGCAAGCTATCTTGCATTCAAGCTACTTATTTACAGCATATCTGGTTATAATAAGGATGATGACTTTACAATCTATTACTTTAAATTGTCTAACAATAAGGTTTCCTAAATTTGTTATAAGTGATCATTATAATAATGTATTTGAAGATTTTATATATTAATTATATTATATTATATTTCATATAGTGATTTTTTTTAAAATGATAGATTCAGAGTATGTGCCATTACTTTTCTCATTCCAATTCCTGTTTATAGTTTCTGTTTTGGAAGTGTTTATCTTCAGTCTTACTTTCTGGAACACTTCTTAACGAGTGTAGATTGTTTTTGTTCAAGATCATTCTTATACCATCTATGAAGACCTATGTTATCAACATAGTTGCGATTCATTGTCAGTATACTGTCATCTGGAATAGAAAACAAGAGTGCTGTTCAATATTAGAAAATTTATTTGTAACGTAGTATGGAATGTCTAAATATTCTGGGCACATATATGTTTGTACATGTGTAAAGCATGTACAAGCACAGATTATCAGTTTGTTTACACAGAGAAGGCCGCAAAATGGATTCACTAAAATGTGATCAGAGCAACAGCAAAAATTAAAACAATGAGATCAATAAAATGAATAATACTTGAAATTATACTGAGATGTTATAAAATTATACAATTTATATAAATACAAGGTTGATTTTCATACCAAGTTTAAAGTTAATCTTGAAATCATAGTGAATATTTAAAATAAAAAATATGCAATATGCTCATCATTATGAAAAATAAATATAATTTTCTTTTTTTAATCACTTCATGCCAAGTAAGGCAGAACTGCCACTGGTGTACAGGGGGTTACAGAAGAGGTTAGTGATGACAAAGAGGAACAAGTTACAGGGGAGTCAGAGAATGAGTAAGAAAAGTATGAGAATACAGGTTGGAAGAGGGCTGCATGAGAGTGGAGTGAAAAGGAAGAACATCATGATACAAGGGTTGTCAGGGAAAGGATATATGACAACAAATACTTTTTATAAAATAATCTTCTTGCCCATGCACTTAATTCATTGATGAATATTAATCACAAAAGTTGAATACTATAGTGTATAAATTTCAGATCAAAATACAACTAATAATATGACAGCCTATGAATGTATTGATTCATCCTGTTAATGTGATTCATATCTGTCACTTCCTTAAAATTTATTTCTTGATTAAATAGATTGATTGATCAATTTATTTTTTACACATTATCAACCATTTCTGAGTTATTTAAAGCCAAAATATATTTTGGATTGTAAGAATAATTATTTTTTGGTGAATGAATTTCATTAACAATTTCTGGAGATAGCTATGATTTTTCCAAATACAAGTTCTCTGATTAACCCCTAGCTGTCGATGGGAGGTGGGGGATTTTGAAGAGATGGCTTCATACCCTTCACAAGGGTACTTGTGTGTAAGTGATTAAACAGTGTATTCTTATAAGAAAATATATCATATCTATATATATATATATATATATATATATATATATAATGATGTCTTCACTCATCAGGGCTGGGTTTATATATATATATATATACTGTTAAATATAAGAGACAATGAATGTCTATTATGTTTAATCATAAGTCGTTCTAAATGTCATATTTTGACTTTAATTTCAGTTGAAAATAAAGACAAAAGTTCTCCAACATTTGGATAATTTTTTATTAAGTTTGTTCTAAGCTTTTGGCTCTCATGACCCATCTTCAGAGAGGTTATTAAGACAGGAACACAATAACATCCATCAGTGAAGATTTATTTTGTGTTGATATAAAACTCCGCTAGGCAGCAGCAATAGTTACCAAAAATAACAAACGCAGTTTGCAAATTTGCAATGTGGTTCTATGACGTCACACCGCATGATGGCGCAAAATAACAGAACCATGTATTCAAATGCAATGTAATGTGAACCGAAAGCTTTGAACAAACTTGATAAAAAATTATTCAAATGTTGGAGAATTTTTGTCTTTATTTTCAACTGAAATCAAAGCCAAAATATGATGTTTAGAATGGCTCATGATTAAACATAAACATTTATTGTCTCTTATATTTAACAGTATATGTTTAGAAAATTATTTCCTGCCTCGATACACTAAATATATATGTGTGTGTGTGTGTGTGTTGATGCAAAATTTTTATGAATATTTACTTGTATAATTGAATTTTCATCTCCTGTAATGAAGTTCCCAGCAACAAAGTCTTTAAGTTCTTTAATTTCAATAATTTCTATGGCTCATTATTATCCTAAGAACATTTTATTTTTCAGATCTGATTCCTACAAAATCTTCAACTCATTCAGGTCATCTGAACAAAAATGATATTTCTGCTCCATATCCACAATCTAGAAATCTTATTGAAATGAACAACCAACAGACTTCTAACTCAAGGCCATTGCCTCCTGTGCCACACAAGAACTAATGATTATTTACACAAACAAAACTGTATTGATATCAAACATGTCACAAACACATTTACTACATCATATTATACCAGTATAAATATTCACTGACAAGAAACATTTCAGTGATAAATTTAATTGAAATATAAACCCAGTAATTTATATTATGTTATTTTTATTTTTACTGAAAATGAAAGACCTTATACACTGCTAATACAATATATATCTTAAAATTTGTTATGTATAAGATGATGATTATTTGGTACAGAAAGCATTTATCAGAAATGCAGTGATTCATTCTCAAAGACATTAAAACTGATGTAAACTTTGTATATATATAAATTCATGGACTATATTTTCTCTTGGCTTCTATGTTATAAATAAAATGTTTTTGAATATAATTAAGAGAATTCAGGGCTATAGATGGTGCATTAAAATTCAATAGTAAATTCTATGTAAACTTTAACTGGTGATAAGATAAATCAGGATATCTAAGAATGTATATGTTTTTCTCTTTCAAGTATGAGTGTTTGACAAATTAGAGGAATACAGCATGGATAGAAGGAAGAATGCAAATTCTATAGGATGAATAACATTAACTATTACACTGCATTGTGGGAACAAAGGCAAAAATATAAATTTTATAAAAGAAATTAAGCAAATTCAATTCTACATTAGAATTTCTTATTAAAATTATCAAGATTAAATATAATGTGTACTTTCTTAAAAAATGAAGAAAAATAAATTTTATCTGATTCATAAGACAAACATATGAATGTGAGTTAGTATTTTCTACATTCCACATTAACAGCCTCAACACTCTCCTTTCTCACACTAATGCAGCCATAACACACACACCATACTTATTAGGACAACTACTTTGCCACACTCATTAATACAATTTCAGTTTTAAAGTTTTAAATTACTTACTGGACTTAGCATCTACAAATCAGTTGCTGGACAATGCATCTTCTAATAAACAACATTGGAGGTCATAAGAAAAGTAAGTAGAACTTTCATATATTTTGTTTAGATTCTTTGTTTCCTTCATAACAAAACACTCCATCAGCAGCCATTATTCAGGTCTGACATGCTTATACCCTCTTCAACATTGCATATTTTCTAATTTTTTTTATCAGATAAAAATTTTTAAAAATATTAAAATGAAGAAAACATACATACTTTCAGAAAATTTCCAAGCAAGGCAGTAGTTTTTTTATTTAAATATTTGATACTAGAAATTTATGCTCACTATCATAAATATTTTGTTATAGTTTTCTTCCCATCCTTTTATTCATTGGTGCTGTTGTAAGACGCCATTACAAAAAACAGCCATTTTATTTAAAAATGACAATCATATAATTTACAACAATGCTTTTTCTTCATGTGATACAGAAATTTTACTATAATGGAATACACCTATTTTAAATTTTTATGTGTATATTTTTTAAATTTTGAATTTTGATGAATATATCTTGAAAATACATATTTTATTATTTTACACTTTGCCAGACCATTTACTCCTTTTATAACAAAATTCAAGATTTTATTTTTCACATTTTCACAATCTCTATTATTCATAATTACTAAGCTGTACAACAATTTAATTTGGTGAATTTATTCTAATTTTTTAAGTAAAAACTCAAAATTAGATGAAAATCCTATTTTAATTGCTTTGAATAACACTATTTCAAATTTATGAAATAAGATTTTAAAATAATTTAACAACGTAATAAGTAAATTTTATGCTGATATCTCATAAATAAATAGATCATATTATTTAAATTTTACTCTGATTTCAATTTCTACAAATAAAATTATCTCATTTTCACAGTATGTTTTTTTGCAACTGTTTACCCAAAAGGTTTTATACATATATTTATTTAAACTTATATACTTATTCTATACACTTGTATAGCATATCTGGTTATAATAAGGATGAACAGACTTTGCAATCTATTGCTTTAAATTGTTTAAAAATAAGATTTGCTTAATATTATTCAGTTGAAAAATATAGAGTTTAAATCATATGTTTTCAAATATTTCTAATGTTTAAAACGATTTGGGAAATTTAATGATTTGCATTGTTTTAATGTTTCCTATTTTAAAATGTATATAAATTCATTATATCATCATATTTAACTTGGTCTTTATTGCAATATAAAATTTTTCATTAAATGGGATAAAATTGATGTTAACATGTGTAAGGGAAGTAACTCCAAGACAGTTCATACTGAAAATTAAATCTCAAATAGTCATCTCGTCATTTGCCTCATATATGACAAAGTTATTTATCCCCTATCTGTATCACACATCAGTGTTCAGGTTTAGCTAAAATACTGGATATTAAAAGTTGATTTACAAGAAAAACAGACAATATGGTATAACATAATCTTTTTTGTACTATAATACACCATGATTTACTTAAAATATTCCTTTTAAAAACCCTTTGCATTATGACAATAATGGAGATAGCTGGAGAAGACTGTATCCAAAGATGTGTTCATGAGAATGATCCCCAGATGAGATTAGATTTCAATATATTTTCTTTGTGTCATATAGAATATGTAATTATAATTAAAATGGTTAATAAAATTGGTAATACATTTACTGAATTTATAAAAACTGATGATAGCAATATATGTTTTCTAATTCATAAATGAGCAAAAAAATGCTTTTTCTGTTTATATTAACAAGGCATATTAAAGTGGATCAAAAGACTCATTTGATACAATTGATATCTAAAGTATTTTACACAGTTTTGGTATAGTGAAATACTATTTCCAAGTTGACTTCATAATTGGAGCCTAAACAATGTCATCAGTTAGATTTGTTCTTTTAAACTTATAAAATATTGATTAATAAAGAACAAATAGAAATTACCTATTTATTCTTCGAAACTCCAGACAGAACTGGCACAAAGTTAATTTGACAAGGTAGTCATAGTTTCCAATACCTATAAAACAAATATAAATTAAAAAGCACCCTTAAGATAATTAATAGTAAATGATACAATCTACATCAAAATGTCAAACATTCATTTTATCTAAATTAAGTACAGACAAAAATATTTTTAAAAATCAACTTTTATTATACATTTACAAACTCAAAAATCCTCAAGAGAAGTTTTACATGTCTCAGAATTAAAATACAATTGTTTTTTTTTTTCATAAAACAAAATCTACAATGGAATTACACGATGTGCAAGCAATATTTAAAATGAATGTTTATCTTTTCATATATTTTATGTGTTATATATTTCTGTACTGGATGATTTAACTTTAAAGTTGTATGTTTTTCCAGGTAATAAATCAAATTTGTCTGGATTTATATATATTCTCCTATGCTCACTACCCATTTGTTTTGGTGTAGACCTCACTTACACTATAGAAGAAGGAAAAAATCCAGGAACCTACATTGGAGATATTGCTGCAGATTCTAAAGTAATGGATGATATTCCTCAACAAGACAAAAAACTCATTATGTTTAGCCAACTACAAGGTAAAGTTGATAGTTCACAGTATTTTGAAGTATCCAAAAAAACTGGCAAATTATACACAACAATCACATTGGATGCAGAAGCAATGTGTAAACATAATAAAGAATGTTTTCGACTCATTGATGTAGCTGTTCGTAAGGGAGCTTCTTCAATGAGAATTTTAGAAATTAAAGTCATAATAAAAGATATTAATGACCATCAACCAGAATTTCCAGACAAACAAGTAAATATTCAGTTCGATGAAGATATGGTAGTTGGAACAAAAATATTAATCCCTAATGCTGTTGATAAAGATGTTGGTCTTGAGAATTCAAAAATTTCTTATGAGCTTAAAAAGCTGAAAAATGAACCATTTACATTATTTATTACTCCAGGTGTTGAGGGAACATCAGTAGTAGGGATACAATTAGAACAAAGATTAGACAGAGAAATGAAAGATTCTTATTTAGTCCAAGTTGTGGCTAAAGATGCAGGATCTCCTCCTAAGCAAAGTACTTTGAATGTTCACATCACAGTCATTGATGTTAATGATAATTTTCCAGTATTTTCTGAAAAAATATACAACATTTCAATTAAAAATGAAGAGAGCAAAGTTACACCAATTGCTGTTGTATCAGCAACTGATTTAGATTCAGGACAAAATGGAAGAGTCTCATATCACTGGAGTCATCAAACACCTGAAATGTTAAAATCTTTCTTCCAATTGATAGAAAAAAATGGGCAAATTTTCTTGCAGAAAAAGTTTAATGTGGGTGAGGAATCACTACATAAATTATATATAAAAGCTGAAGATGGAGGAAGTCCACCATTAAGTTCTATTGTAATAGTTTATGTTAATGTTTTAAGCCATGAAAACACTGCTCCAATAATTGATATAAATTTTCCTTCTGCATCCAATGCAAATAGAGTTGAGATTTTGGAAAATGCCAGAGCTGGTAGTTTCATTGCTTATGTGAAAGTCACTGACAATGATGATGGACAAAATGGACAGATTACATGCGACATACACCATGATAAATTCCAGCTTCAGAATTTAGGTACAAAAAAATATGAAGTGACACTGAAAAATCCTCTGGATAGAGAGAAAGAAGAGCACCATGATGTTGTCATCAGTTGTCAAGATAAAGGATCTCCTCCTCTTCATAGTAACAGCAAATTCTCCATTCAAGTGATGGATATCAATGATGTTAAGCCACAATTTACAAAAGATACATTTAAATTCTTCATTGATGAAAATGAAAACTCAAGAATTACTGTTGGCTACATCAATGCCACTGACCCAGACTTGGGAGCTGGAGGAAAACTTACATATTCTCTCATCACCAATAATAAACACTTCTTACCTTTCAAAATAAGCCCAAATGGATTATTATCAGCAATTATGTCCCTTGATCATGAGTTTCAAGATACTTATGAATTCCAGGTGTTTGTCAAAGATAATGGAACACCATCTCTGAATAATACAGTCAATGTGATTGTTGAGGTAACTGATAAAAATGATAATGCTCCATATTTTACATTTCCCAGTATTAAACCTTACAATCTGGATGTGACATATTACCCACATCATAGCAAGAACATCAGCCAAATTAAGGCATCAGATAGTGATAGTCAAGAGAATGCATTTCTAAAATATGAAATAATCAGAGGCAATGATAAACAGATATTCACCATGAACCAGTACACTGGTTTGTTAGCTTTCAATCGGCAACTGAGTCCAGAAAATGCTGGTTCCTATCAGCTGGACATTGTGGTCAAGGATAGTGGTAGCCCAGTTCTATCAGCAACAACTACTCTGTTTTTAACATTGACTATCAGCAACAAGACATCCCAAATGTTAAATGTTGTTGAGCTAGAAAGTGAAGAGAAAGTGCATCTTAATCTGGTTATTATTATTACAGTTATAGCAGTGACAATAGCTGTGTTCATTACAGCTTCATTGTCAATCTGCATCATTCGATGTAATGGTCAGTCAAATGTGGCCTATGCACAAGCACTTGATCCTTCCAACAGATATGTCAGTGAACAGAGACACTTGATTGCTCCATCTTACCAGGGAAACTCTTGGCCTCAACCTGTTCAGCCTTTGCAAGTGGGACAACCTCCATCTACAAATACTCCATTGGCAGCTTCAAGAAGACAACTGAATTCTGCAGATGGATTTCCTCAGAAATCCCAAACATCAAATGAAGCTACATCACAGGTTGGTTTACAGGCGTCCTCCTCTGTTTTAACATTAATAAAAAAGTACATTACTCTTATCACCCTTTATTTCTATATTTTACTCATGTTTTTATTGCAAATAAAATAAAATTTATATTAAAATTCAAATAGTATATCTTGAAGCTATTAGCATAAGCTTTAATTTCACAAAGTCATTATTCTTCCATACCAATATGTCTATATGCATGAATAATGTAATTAAGAAATATTTCAAATTCAATTTTTTGTTTTTTGAGAAATTTTTCATTAATCAATATCTGATGCTAAAATGATGCACCTAATCAAACAAAATATCCATAATTATTAAGTTGCTTTTAACTAATAAATTACTTGAAATACATTTTTTACTTAAATGTAATTGTTAGTATCTTAATGAATAAATGTAATTGAAATCTCCAAATACTTTGCTGGCTTATTGACAAATACCTTGACCTTGAGTGACAGACTAATGAACATTTTTGAGTTTTTATTACATTAATATACACATATACATTTTCCTCTTGATAGATGTATGTGCAGAATGTATCAATTCCCCCAGATTATTTTACCTGGAGATCTGCTGTACCTTCCCAATCAGACACTGAACTTAGCTGGAGAGAAGAAAATATTGCAAATGACCAAGAAACATTAGGTAATTTTAAACACATACATTAATATTCATGGTAAAATTGTAAATAAAACTGACATCTTAAGTCCTTGTACCTCTATACTTAAGTTCTCTTACATAAAGAATTGCTTGAACTATTCATGCCATTTTCAATTCTTGTAAAGTGATGATTTCTCTTTAGACTAAGTAAAGAAACTAGATAACTGGAAACAACATTTTAGCTTGACTTATCACTTTATTGGCAGGCGGGGTTTGGAAAAAACAGAATGGTAGAGATTTGAAAACACATTTTCTGGTTTGCTCTTATAACAAAAAAGTGACCCAACTTGTTTCATCCAGTTTTATTCACTGAGAATAGGGTTGCAGAATGGATTTGATGACAAAAACAAAACATAACGAGAACAATAATGTGAACAATTTTTTGAAAAATAAAGAGATCATTTCAAATGTACATAATTTATCTAAATACAGAGACACTTTTTAAGATCAAGTTCATGTTTCTAAGTTAAAATAAATATTTGAAATGAAAAAATACATCCAAAATTCAATAGTTTAATCACAGAAGGCATTTATCTTATGCAGTAAATATTTTTTTTATTATAATCCCCTTTCTTGTCAATACATTTAATTTTGTGGTGAATATTAATCGCATAAATTAAAAATTATACAATGTAAGATTCAGATTAAAATTAATGATTTGACAGGTAATTGATTTATTGATATATTCTCTTTTTATGATTTATAATTTCTGCTATTTCTTTAAAATGTTACTCTTGATTAAAGAACATATATAAGCAGTACAAACACACATTTATTTCTGATGAAAAAAATTAAATAAAATATCTAGCTTGTATGATTGAATATTCAAGTAGTTAAGAAGCTACTGGCAATAGAATCTTGATATTATTTTAAAAAATAAAATCTATTTCAGTAACTTTCGTGTCACATTATTATCTCAAATCCATTCTATTTTTCAGATGTGCCTTCTACCAAATCTTCAACACATCCAGGCCATCTTGATAAAAGTGATATTTCTGCTCCATATCCACAATCTAGAAATCTTATAGAAATTAACAACCAACAGACTTCTAATTCAAGGCCATTGCCTCCTGTGCCACACAAAAAGTAACAATCTTTACATAAACAAATGTATATTGGTATCAAAAACACATGCATTCACACACACACACACACACATTTACTCCATCATATTCTACTAATATAAATATTCACTAGCAAAAAATATTTCAGTGATGAGTTTTATTGGAATATTAACACAAAATGACTAATACATACATGCATATATATATATATATATATATATATAAAGTTTTAATGTATAAAATCAGTTTTTGTACAGAGAATGTTTATGTATAAGATCAGTTTTTGTACAAAGAACATTTATCAGGAATGCAATGATCCAGTCATAAAAGGCACCTCCATACTGGGTATAACTTAACATATTTCTATTATATTTTTTCTTGTAATCAATGTTTTAATGGAAATGTATTCAAATCTTTAACAGTATTCATGGCCATGAATGATACCTTATAAGCATCAGTAAAAAGATATATAGAGACATTAAATTATAAACTAGATTATATTGCCAAGAAACTCCATTTTTCTAACTCCAAAATAAATATTGTACACTTTAGAAGCATACAGCATGGATAGAAAGAAGAATTCAAGTTCTGCAGGATGAATACAACATTTACTATTAAACTAAAGGAACAAAGGCAGGAGGAATAAGTCTTATAAAAAAGTAAAATAAATTTAATTTTTTCCTCATAGTATTTTGTGAAAAATATCAAAATTTAATCTAGTAATCATTTTGTTGATAAATGAAAAAAAAAATATTTTGTCTGAATTATAAGACGAATGTGGGTTAGTATTTTCTACATTCCACATTAACAACCCCAACACCCTCCTTCCTTTGACTAATGCAGCCATTAAACACACACCATACTTCTTAGGACAACTACTTTGTTACATTCAGAACACATCTTCAGTTTTAAAGTTTTATTGCACCTTTTGAACTTAGTATCTTCAAAACAATCATTGGAGAATACGTCTTAAAATGAACAACACTGAAGATCATAACAAAGGTAAGTAGAACTTTCACTCTTTTTGTTTCCTTCTGCACAAATCACATCATCAGCAGCTATCATTCACTTTTGACATACTTATCCTCTTTTCTTTTCAACACTCCATGTTTTCTGACTTTTTTCAGAGAAAAATTCAATTTATAAAAATAATATGTAAACATCTTACAAAATTTTCAGGATAAATGACTTGCTTCTTTTAATTCAATACTTAGATATTAGAAATTTATACTCCAGATAATAACAAAGTATTTATCTATAATTTCTTCCACTCCTTTTCATTCATCTGGTAGAGTTGTAAGACGCCATTACACAAATCTCTACTCATTTTTTAAAATGGCAGTCCTTATAACCTATATAAATGTCTTTTCATTCTGTAATAGCCATATCTACAGAAATATTACCATTAAGGGATATATTTATTTTGAGTTTTTATTCATATATTATTCACAAAAGTATTGTTCTTAATTTCTAAGTAATGTCATAATTAAAATTAGATGATTCATTGTACTTAGTGGAAGACCTGAAATTCAGTAAAATTACTTTTATAATTACTGTAAATCCTACAGTATTTCTAAGCTATGAAATAAAATATTCAAATATTTTAAATCTTTTAGTTTTTGTAAAATTAAATTTATACTTACACCTAAAACATGTAGATTATATTACCATTTTGAAGTTTAATTTGATTTCAAATAAAAAACTTTCATTACATCCAAAGTATAATATTAAAAATTCAACTATATTTTAAGCCTGTACATTCAAGAAACAGAATATTTGTAAAAATAGTGAATATATGATGAACAGCCTGATAAAAATATTTCCTCATTCAAAAGGATTATAAATAGAATTTGTACAACTGAAAAAATAGTTTAAAGTATATTTGTTTGCAGATACACTAGCAACTACAAAAATTTTGAATATTTAGTTAACTGTATTGCTTTATAATCAAATTTTCAAATATATGTCAAGCCATGAGGCCATATGATTTAACTTGCTTTTTACTGCAAAATAATTGTTCATCCAATTTGAGAATTCATGTAAACATGTTCAAGGGAAATAACTCCAAGTTAGATAAAGAATAAATTTCAATTCTTTTGATTTTAATCTTCATCTGAATTATAAAATAAGCCTATAACATATTTAAAAATTACCTTTTCTTCAAGGAATCTTTTTGCACGTTCATATAAATTTTATTAAAGAAAAAATCAAGTTCACAATATACCCAGATGCATAGATGTAATATTCAAAACAAGGTCTTAAGAATTTATACACTAATATCTTGTATAAAAGTAAATAATGATAGTTTTATACAATAAATTTACTAGCATTATTGACATTTTTGTTTATAGCATTTTATCTCTTTGTAAACTGCAGACATTTTTTTCACTGAAAATTTTAACACTTGCTTTGTTTTTTGTCTGTTATCATATATATAGCTGTACTTTTGTACTATAAAAAAGACACTTCTTACCATTAACTTGACCAAATGTATATATTAATCTTCTCAGATTATATTATTTAGTACCATAGAGAACCGTTTTTGCATTCCATCAGTATGGCAGATGATAACCTTAAGGAGAGAAACTCATTGTGCCTTCTTGGTTTCACGTTTTCTACTGACACGAAATGGAGTGATTATATTGAATAAATTGCTAGGTTTGCTATTAAAAAGATTGGTTCACTGTGTCATAACAGACAATTTTTATCATTAGAATGCATTTTTCCCCATTTATAAATCTGCCATTTATTTGTACCAGGAATATTACTGCCATATCTGGTCTGGTGCTCTGGTTATATATCTTGAGATTCTTGACAAAATACAAAGATGGATCTGACCTGGCATCTTGCCTTCAGTTACTTCCCCACCACTGTGACCTGGCCTCTGTCTATTTTTTTCTAGAAATATTTTCATGGCAGTTTTTCTAATGAAAATCTTGACTGTGTTAAGCATACTACTAAATTAATTCCTATGTTGCATCATTTTACTGTTGAAAGAGCTACATGCAACTGTAAGTTTTGTTTTAACAGTTTCTTTTCTTGTACTTCTCATTTGTGAAACTCTCTGCCAGTTTCTTGCTTCCCTGATGCCTACAATCTTCACAAATTTAAATACATCAGTTGCCATCTTCTGTCTTGCTGAAACGTGTTCTGTTATTGTAATTTCTCCTCACTAAAGTCTTCCCATCTCTTTCAGTCCTAGTAACTCCTTGCATCGAAGTGACATTATCAGTTTGCTTGGGGTGAAATGATTAAAATATATATATATATATATATATATATATATATATATATATATATATATATATTTATATGAAAATAAATCAAACAAATTTATAAATCCATCAGTGATAATTCATTTCATGAATATTAGAAATATTCAACTAAACAAACTGAATATTTTTACAAAAATGAATTGGTTAAAATTATCTAGACAGTAGTAGGGGGAAGGTGAAGAAGGAAAACATTCTGTTGTTGAGAGATAGAGTAAAGTTTACAATGTGAAAATTTAAATGCTGATGTCATGGTTACAGTAGTGAGTTTATGAAAAAAAAACACAGACAATAAGATGACCTTGGTTTGAAATTTTCTTAGGGTTGAACATTTTCAAATGCAGAACAGTAAATTTAGAGACCATATTTTAAATAGATGAACTGAATTGTTAGAATCTATGTTAATTCTGATGGCAAAAATAATAAATTTCGTCATATATATTTATATTTTGATTTCATGACAATAATATTAATATTAATCTTTCAATTATAGTAATATGATAACAATGTTGATATTGATAAAAAAATTATTAATGATCTTTCCTTCAATTTGTGGGGTGAATCCTCCATGTTTAAGTTTTTAATAATGTTTTGATAGGGCAGTTTGACACTTCAAGGAAGCACTGGAGAAGGAATATATATATATATATATATATATATATATATATATATATATATAATCTCTCTCAGGGATTTCATGTTGAAATGATCATTCAACAGTTTTGAACATCGAAATTTATTTTATATATATATATATATATATATATATATATATTTATACACATATATATATATATATATATATATATATATTTATACACATATATATATATATATATATATATATATATATATATATATATACACACACATACACAGACATATATATATACAGTAGCAAGCATAAAGATCAGAATGATGTTAAGAAAAAGTTTAAGTGTGAAATAACTTTTTATTTTAAAGCTTTATAGAAGATTTTATCAAGGCAAGATAAGGAAATAAAGGTAAATCATATAATTCCAAAATATAAAGCTCAATAAACTTATTTTGATAAAGTTATAAGAATAAGTATACAACATTCGAAAAAATAGATGATCAAAAACATCAGAACGATTAACAAAATCATACTATTATAATGGATGCAAATGAAAATAGCATTCATAATTTGTTAGTACTTGATGGGAAAAAAAATTACTTTCAATAACAACTTGACATCTTTTGCTACATGTGTGAATTAATATCTTGCATTCTTTAACGGATATTTTTTCCCATTCTTCTTTCAAACTAGTCCATAATTCTTTGATGTTTGTTGGATTATTTTCCTTAGCTCTTTCATTTAGTAACTTCCAAACATTCTCAATATAATTCATGTCTGGGCTTTGTGCAGGCCTCTTCATAACAGTAACACTCTCCTCAAAAAGAAATGTCTTATCAGACTTTGCTGTGCGACATGGTGCATTATCATGCATAAATACAGCTGGTATTGCAGTTCTCAAATCAGGTACAACATGTTTCTTCAATATTTTTTTGTATATAGTTGCATTAATTTTACTGTGTAGCCTAACAAGAGGTACCATAGCAGCAGGTGAAATCATGCCAAACACCATCACACTTCCTCCTCCAAATTTAACGCTACTTTTAGTGCACTGAGGCAAATATCGTTCCTTAGGACTGCATCCAACGAACCTTCTCACGTAACAACCAAACAGGCTGACCTTTGACTTTTTACTGAAATGAACACAATCTTACTGTTCTTATGTCCATATGAGGCGTTCAGTGGCAAATTTCAATTGGCTCATTCCGATTCTTTTTAGAAATGTAAGGCTTCATATAGGCTACTCGACTGTTCAGATTTATTTCATTAAGTCTTCAGGAAATAGTGTGCCTTGATATTTAATGCCAAGGTTAGCATTAGCTCTTTTTTTTTATTATTTACCAATCCACCTGTGTTCCCTTCCAGTAGTTTTCCTAGGCCTGCCAGGTGGTTTCTTGGCTTCTCATGACCCAGTTTCCTCAAGTTTTCTTAAAATACTATGAATAACACTTTTAGATTTCCCCACACTCTTTGAAATATCCCCAATCAAGAGTTTATCTTCATTACATAACTTGACTATCAGTTTTCTAAGTTCCAATGACATCACAGATTTTTTTGCCATGTTTACATTGCAAGAGCCAGTAAAGAGCTGGTGTAATTTAGTAAAATACCTGATTTTATATTCTTACCCTAAAAAAATTTTCAAGAATGCAAAATAATTATTAAATTTTATGGATTTATTTAATCGTTCTGATGTTTTTGATCATCTATTTTTTTTTAATGTTTATTGAACTTTATATTTTGGAATTATATAATTTACTTTTATATCCTTTTTTTCCTTGATAAAATGTTCTTTGAAGCTTTAAAATAAAAAGCTATTTCATATTTAGACTTTTTCTTAACATCGTTCTGATCTTTATGCTCACTACTGTACATATATATATATATATGAAATGCACCTTTTCCTTTTCAAAGATTATGTTTTAAAAATCACCCAGTGCTTAATAATATCTTTGGTAATTAATGAAAATATACTGAATTTATCAAAACTGATGATTAATACATGATTTACAATGGGAAAATGATATATAAACTTTTATATATCAGAACAAAGTAGGTAAATTAATGATAAAATGGATAAAATTCTGTTATGAATTTACCATTATGAATCTGAAGATAATTTTAATTTAAAAAATGCTGCTTTAATTAAAAGGAAAGGCAATTTAATAAGGTGGAAGTCTATGAAACATAGAATATTTCATTGCTCTTGGTAGCTCTGTTATCACAGTGCTGAGTACTTGATAATAAATGTGATTAAACATAAAACAAAAGCATCAAGAAAATAAATGAAAATGGCTACACTATATATCCAGACACATTTTTTTAAAATTAAATTTAAAAGTTTACAATTTCACCATTTTCAGTCTGTACAGAATTATAACCAGTATCTGTATTCTTATATTTTCCTTCCTCTTCCTACACACTTATAATTTCATCAACAAAAAATTAGTCTGATGAAGTCTGAAAGGACAAAATGTGTCACACAGAATTTTTTACCACTTTGTCATTAATTTACCTAAATATGATTTACAATCCAAATCAAATTTAAAAATGCTTTTACTGCTTATATTGCAAAAAACATTAAAGCACAATTATTTACAGATCCATTTATAATCAGTATCTGAAGTATTTTATACAATATTGCAGTTGTTAAATATTGTTTAAGAGCTGACTTCATAATATAAGCTCAAACAAAGTAATCAATTTATGCTTAGAAAATATTACTATTAAGATTATGGGATGATTCACTATTCTTTTATTCCTACTTACTGAGGCATGATTTTAAAGACCAATAACTAAATCTGAAATACAAACAGGAAAATCAAAAGTATGAATAGAATAAAAAACAATAACATTCAAAATTATATCTAAACATTGCAGAGATAACAAAATAGTCATATCTGTTTAAAGATCAATTACAAATGAATGTATATAAAAATGTCCTGAGAAAAGAATTGTACAGAAAGAAAAGAATGAGTCAGATAGCTAAAAATCACAATTATTTAAGAATCATTTAGCATTTTCTGAGATCAACATGTATTATTTATTTCAAATGTATTAATAATATCAATTTAAAGATCATCTACATACAAACTATTCATCTTTACTTTCCAGGAAATAAATTAAATATGTTCAAACTGATATATATTCTCCTATGCACATTACCATTGTGTTTTGGTGTAGACCTTACTTACACCATAGAAGAAGGAAAAAAGCCAGGAACATATATTGGAGATATTGCTGCAGATTCTAAGGTAATGGATGATATTCCTCATCGAGACAAAAAACTCATCACATTCAGCCAGCTGCAAGGTGAAGTTGATAATTCACAATATTTTCAGGTTTCCAAGAAAACAGGTAAACTATATGCAATAATCACATTGGATGCAGAAGCAATATGTAAACAAAATAAAGAATGCTTTCAACTTATTGATGTAGCTGTTCGTAAAATAACTTCTTCAATAAGAATTTTAGAAATCAAAGTCATCATAAAAGATATCAATGACCATCAACCAGAATTTCCAAATAAACAAGTAAATATTCAGTTTGATGAAGATGTTATAGTAGGCACCAAAATAATAATTCCTAATGCAATTGATAAAGATGTTGGAATTTTAAATTCAAAGATTAAATATGAGCTTAAAAAAATGAAAAATGAACCCTTCACATTATTCATTACTTCAGGCATTGAGGGAACATCAATGGTGGGGATAAAATTAGAAGACACATTAGATAGGGAAACAAAAGATTCTTATTTAGTCCAAGTTGTGGCTAAGGATTCAGGATCTCCCCCAAAAGAAAACATATTAAATGTTCATATATTCGTTGTTGATGTTAATGATAATTTTCCAGTATTTTCAGAGAAAATGTACAACATTTCAATTAAGAATGAAGAGAGCAAAGTCACACCCATTGCTGTTTTATCTGCAACTGATTTAGATTCAGGACAAAATGGGAGAGTTTCATATCACTGGAGTCACCAAACATTTGAAATGTTAAAATCTTTCTTTCAATTGATAGAAACAAATGGGCAAATTTTTTTACAGAAAAAGTTTAATTTGGGTGGGGAAACAATGCATAAATTGTATATAAAAGCTGAAGATGGAGGAAGTCCACCTTTAAGTTCTATTGCAATAGTTTATATAAATATAATAAATCATGAAAACACTGCTCCAATTATTAATATAAATTTTCCTTCTGCATCCAATAAAAATACAGTTAATATTTTGGAAAATGTCCAAGTCAGCAGTTTTATTGCATATGTTAAAATCACTGACAATGATGAAGGACAAAATGGACAAGTCAGCTGCCAAATTCACCATGACAAGTTTCAGCTTCAGAACTTAGGAACAAAGAAATATGAAGTAACACTGAAAAATCCTCTGGATAGAGAGAAAGAAGAGCATCATGATGTTGTGATCAGTTGCCAAGATAAAGGATCTCCTCCTCTTCATAGTAACAGCAAATTCTCTATTCATGTGATGGATATCAATGATGTTCAGCCACAATTTACAAAAGATACATTTAAATTCTTCATTGATGAAAATGAAAATTCAAGAATTACTGTTGGCTACATCAATGCTACTGACCCAGACTTGGGAGCTGGAGGAAAACTTACATATTCTCTCATCACCAATAATAAACATTTCTTACCTTTTAAAATAAGTTCAAATGGATTATTATCAGCAATTATGTCCCTTGATCATGAGTTTCAAGATACTTATGACTTCCAGGTATTTGTCAAAGATAATGGAACACCATCTCTGAATAATACAGTCAATGTGATTGTTGAGGTAACTGATAAAAATGATAATGCTCCATATTTTACATTTCCCAGTATTAAACCTTACAATCTCGATGTGACATATTATCCACATCATAGCAAGAACATCAGCCAAATCAAGGCATCAGATAGTGATAGTCAAGAGAATGCATTTCTAAAATATGAAATAATCAGAGGCAATGATAAACAGATATTCACCATGAACCAGTACACTGGTTTGTTAGCTTTCAATCGGCAACTGAGTCCAGAAAATGCTGGTTCCTATCAGCTGGACATTGTGGTCAAGGATAGTGGTAGCCCAGTTCTATCAGCCACAACTACTCTGTTTTTAACATTGACTATCAGCAACAAGACATCCCAAATGTTAAATGTTGTTGAACTAGAAAGTGAAGAGAAGGTGCATCTTAATCTGGTCATTATTATTACAGTGATAGCAGTGACAATAGCTGTGTTCATAACAGCTTCATTGTCAATCTGCATCATTCGCTGTAATGGTCAGTCAAATGTGGCCTATGCACAAGCACTTGATCCTTCCAACAGATATGTTGGTGAACAGAGACAACTGATTACTCCTTTCCAGGGAAACTCTTGGCCTCAACCTGTTCAGCCTTTACAAATAGAACAACTTCCATCTACAAATACTACACTGGCAGCATCAAGAAGTCAACTAAATTCTGCAGATGGATTGCCAAAGAAATCACAATTATTAAATGAATCTCCATCACAAGTAAGTAATAATTAATTTTTTTAAAATTTTGTATTAAAACTAAACCCAACATCAGTATAACAGAAAGATTTGAAACAAATAATAGCAAATATTTAACATTTTTTTCTTTTTATGTTCTATGTAAATTCAGTTATTTTAATAAAATTACATGAATTTTGACCATATTTCTTTCTAGTTCTTTAAAATTCCTTTATTTTCAACAGAAGATTCAGTTGCATCGGTAAATACATGATTAAATTTGAAAAGAGTTTATTTCTAAAATTCTGTGTATTGTAAAAAACTTTCATGAGTTAATTTATTTTTAACTCTTTGACATAGATTTCTTTTTTAATATAATTAATTCTTCAATTTGAAAATCTGTGTGAATATTAGCAGCAGTCTTGATTTCTGGTTATAGGGTAAATAACATTTGTAATCATAATTATATTAATAAATAGGATGCACCAGGTTATTAAGATTAGATTATAATGTAAAAAGAAAGAAATTTAACAGAAAAAAATCAGTACATTTGAAAAAGAAAATTGTACACATTTTCAATATAGAAAAGCAGGTAATGGAGATCTACACTTATTGGGAGCGATATTTCTATGTCTGTTGGTCTCCTACCCTCTTCTTGACACCCCCTGTAACCTGTCACTCTTTCTCGTAACTTACCTCCCTGCTCAACAGTGGCAGTAAAATGCCTTCCTTGGGGCAACACGATTATAAAAACAAAACAAAAAAACATCAAAATGTAAAAACCAGGAAATAAAAAATGAAATTCTGAACTCTTGTCTCATATTCATCTTTTGATCTTAAACCCAAATGTCTTTAGTGAAGAACAAGAACAAAGGAATTGGCCTTGCTGTTACAATACTTTTGGCAGGGACAGTATATGGCCTCCTTTGGACTACCTGCTTAATTCAATGTTTGAATACCATAACCTCAATGTATGCAGAGGCTCTGATCTTGAGAGTTTACAATAAATAGAGCAACATGACAATACTCACAACTTTCAGGACCATCATAGACAATATAAATTTAATGAGCTTCACAAAGTGTTTTCTATCATTTGTCCTGCTTATAAGGAAAACCAGAGCATGCCAAGCTTCTTGGGGTGCTTGAGTTTGTTCAACACACACTTCAATTGGCTCATGTGATTATCCTGGAATTTCTTAGATATCAATTAACCTCTCTTCTTCATATAGAAATTGTATTTAATATCCCCATGTACCACACATCTTATTATGACTTTGTCACTTAGAGCTTCTTGATATCAACTTATTAGACTGTAATTGATGATGTCACTGATATGCTGTATGAACTGTCATTCTTACAACTGTCTGACAACTTGAAATGTTAGTCTTCTGGTCATTGAGAATAAATCCCTGCCAGAAGCCTCCAATTCATTTTTGACCTTGAATATAACAAACCTAGCCACTTTCAGGAATCTCCAAGCTGCTGTACCATTTAATTTCCTGTGTCAGATTGAAAATTGCAATGTTAATACTTTTGGTATATCTGAAAGAGAAGGTTAAAATTTGATACATACCATGTAACATTACATTAGATCATCTGTTTCTGGCCTGCCAAAGATGTTTTCAAATACCTAGTGCACAATGTATAAATAATTTTTTTCACTCTTATCAGATGTATACACAGAATGTATCAATTCCACCTGATTATTTTACTTGGAGATCTGCCGTACCTTCCCAATCAGACACTGAACTTAGCTGGAGAGAAGAAAATGCTACAAATGATCAACAAAAAACAGGTAATTTTTTAAAAAGCTGTATTGCTTATTAAAGAAAAGTAAGATCTGATAATTAATGAAATATTGAAAAATGCAAAAACATGGAGGGAATTGGATATGAACATGTTTTTGAATGTATTAAATGGTTTTGGAATTTAATGTTTGAAACAAATTTGTATTAAAGTAAACTAAGTAATTTAATTAAATTATTACCTTAAAATTAAGGTAAAGTCAATGATTGCTTGATTTGAAATTTTAACTTTCATTTCTCTCTCTTTCTCTCTCTCTCTCTCTTCTGGCATTATTTATTATTATAAATTGTCTCCACTAAATATAATTTATAGCAATAAGAAATAATGTTGAATTTAAAAGAATTCATTAACTGCTTTATAAATATATACATAGAGAGGAAAATTATATATAAATTAAAATGTACAAGTATATAAAAAAAACTCTAATATATGTATATGCTTGGGTGGGTGTGTATGTATGTTGACATTTAGTAGTAAGTAGTAAGTTGGTTGACTGCTAGGTTAAGAGTGACCCAAGGGGTTCCTTTTGCCACTCCTATCCCAAGATTTCTCCACTTACCCTCTGTCCTTCTCTTTATTGCTGAGCACTTCACAGAGAGGCATTGAGTACCATTTTTAAAGTCTTTGCCACTCTACCATTGCACTATATTGTACATATATATATATATATATATATATATATATATAAACACTCTCTAGTTTTGGTGAAATGATTTAAAATGGCACTAGCATAGATATACATTAAACAAACAGGTAGACAAACACTCTCTTGAGTCTGAACTTTGGAGATGATTTAATCTAATTTAATTTGATTTATGGTCAACACTTAGAGATCCCAAACCATTTTACTCACATACAGTTTTGTCTTTCTTTCATTCTAACCTGAAGAAAACAAACACTAATAAAATATAGGATCTAAAAACCAAAATATAACTCTTAATCATTTCATTTCAATAATCTCTGGTGTAGCTAAAAAAACAGTAAAACATGTCAAATTCATAAAGATTTTTTACTTGTTCCTTATTCACTCCTATATATATATATATATATATATATGTGTGTGTGTGTGTGTGTGTTCACATGTAATGAACTCTACCATCAATTTTCAACATATGAGGACCTAATATCAGTTTTAAAAGTAAACTACCAGACTATCCATACATATAATTTGGTTATAATAGGGAAGGCTTGTGTAGAACCTGCCACATTATTCAGAAGAACTGATAAAAGATATGTGGTGCACAGTCTGCCACAATGCCTCTAAATAGCTGTCCTTTAGTTTGAATTCAGAATTCACTTTCACTTTGACTGTTTACCAACCAAGGCAAGCTCAGTCTTTCTTGCTATTTAACCCATAGCTGTAGGAAGAAAAAATGAATTCATACCTTTCTCAAGGGTTTTTGTGCAAAAGTGAATGTAAGAAAATTGACTAGAATCTATACTCAGCTATCTCATTACACTATCTACACATATCTCTCTCTCTCATATATATATGTGTGTGTGTGTGTGTGTGTGTGTGTGTGTGTGTGTGTGTATATATTAATGTATACTTAGGCAGCAATCTTTTTTTAAACATTTTTAGTTAAAACCAACCTACAAGAAGGATTTTATTAATTTTTTATTTAATTTTTTCAGTATTCTTACATGTTTCTTTTTTGCTGGAGATAAGGAATGTAAAAATGATCATAATCTTTTACTTTCTAAGTGCTTTCAGTCACTTCACTGGCCATTTTCAAGGATGTTATTTTTCTGATGTTGTTATTTTATCCTTATGTTTTGACTGTAACATATTTTTTGCATTTTTGAAGAGTGTTTTTTAAAGCTATCACATGACATGCACAACTGTGCATTGCATGAGTATCTGTCTATTTTTTAAAAAACTTTCAAACCTCCATTTCCACTGTTAAATTATGTAAAGTTGAGAAAATTCTTTGATGTATAGTGCTTCTCTTATAGCGAGATGCCTTTGATATTGTGATTTAAGTAGTATTTTTGTATTTTTGACCAAAGGATTTCTTAAGGGTTCTTGTCAATTATGGGTTAATAAATGTTTTTTATTGCACTATCATTAAAAAGGTAGCATGTAAAGCATCTACTCAAAGAAGTGGTAGTATGGCCAATATAGGTAATGGATTTATAACAAGAAACTCAGTCTTGTACAGAGCATTGAAATTCATACACTATATTATATAGTCATCGCTAGTTTAGAATTGATGGGGTTATTTTCATGAGAAACCAAAAGCAGAGATATGGTGTTCAATAATTTTTCATATAGCAAATTCTTCCTGTTTATAATTATTGTGCATTTAATTGCAGTAAAATATGTGGATGCTTTTTGTGTGTTATTTTTAATATTGGTGTCATGCATTTTTGTGAGAATAATTTTATTTGTTTATCAAATTATTGTTGACTAATGCTTGTCAGTATATATATGTATATATATATATTTTAATTTCTAAAAGAGTTATTACCCAACCTAGGTTTCTACCACAGGTTATTACCCAACCTAGGTTTCTACCACAGGATAACTTCTTCTAATTTTTGAAAATTGCACATTCATAAGAAATCCCTGTTACATGAGCGTTCTTAAAAAAATGGTAAAATCAGTTATTGCAAATTGCCTGAAAACACCACATGGTAGAAACCTAGGTCATGTAATAACTCATTTGCAACTGAAAAAATATTCAAAAGTTCTGCAATATAATTGTATTGAACACTTTTTAATACAACTGTGTACTGGTCTAATTTAATTATGACCAAAAACTAAGTAATTAAATAAATATTATATATATATATATATATATATATATATATATATATATATCAGCATGCAGTGTGGGTATAGAAGAATCCAAAGAAGTATCCTGTACATCCAGTGTTAGAATAACTCTCTAAGAGAGCTCTAAACATATATGCATATAAATATATATAGAGCAAATATAAGAAAAATTAAGGCAGACACGTTATTAATTTTGATGAATCAGAAGTATAGGCCTATTTCAGGCGAACCATCATCAGCTTCCATCTTTATTTTACAAAGGATTTTACACAAATCGTGTAAAATCCTTTGTAAAATAAAAACTGAAGCTGATGATGGTTCGCCTGAAATAGGTCTATACTTCTGATTCACCATGAAATAAAGTATCTGCCTTAATTTTTCTTATATATATATAAGAAACCTATAAGAACATTAGAAAAATTTCATGAAAACTTTTAAAATTTTCCTTGACTGTCGTATAATTTTAAAGTTTTCTTCAAGTTTTTCTAATGTTCTTAAAGGTTTCTTTTTAGAAAGATTAAGAGAGTGCAGAAACTGTCCATAATAGTTATTTTCATGTTATAAAGTGTATTGTGTAGAGGTAGTAGTAATCTTAGGCAGCCCAAGGGTATATGGCATGATTTTATGTTAGGATGACTTCTTAGAAGACCACCAACACATCTGAACTATTGTTAAATAAAATAAGACTGATTCATAGCTTGAACTGTTTTATATAAAGAGCCTTGATAATTTTTAGCTATCATCAGTAGATAGATTTCTTTAGAATTCTTTTAAATCATAGTGTTATGAACCAGAATTTTTCCAGTGGGTGCATGCAGTTGTTTGGAGATGTTGAAATATATTTTTATGGCACAGATATTACTTATTATCCTTCAGAAGTGGGTTGTTATCATGTGCCCAATGTAGATAATCAGTTTATGAGAAGAGAAGCAGTCTTGTACTGGATAATTATATTGATATAATTGGTCATTGATATGACATTAGACATTTTTACTTGGGTTTCAAAAGTTTCTATATATATATATATAGAGAGAGAGAGTGTGTGCAGTTTATTTTATAAAATTGTATTTTCATATATAATGGACCTTAATGTAAATCAGATTGTGAAATGTTGTCAATTTTATCTTAATAACTCCTCTCTATGATTAATAAAATAAGCACATTTTATTTTTCAGATCAATCACTTACTAAAATGTCAACCCATCCAGGCCATCTTAACAAGAGTGATATTTCTGCTCCATATCCACAATCCAGAAATCTTATAGAAATGAATCACCAACAGACTTCGAATACAAGGCCATTGCCTCCTGTGCCACACATTAAACAGTAAATGTACTCTTCATGAAACCAATGATAAATATACTAATCTATAAGAAAATATACACTATCAGATTTTATTATACAAGTCAATGTTTTCACAATAAAATTGGTATCAATCAACAGATTCTGGTAAAATTTTCAGTATATATATGTGCATTTCAACTTGCTTATATCCTTATTAAAAAATATTGATAATAACTGGTTTAGGAGATTACAGATTTTCTTATCCAAATCAACTAAGTACAACATAAATTCTTATTTATAAATAAATCTCAATGATATAGGTAAGAAAAATATATATTTGATTAAACAATATACCTGAACAAATTATAACTTTAATAACATTTTATATGTTGCCAGAGGTTCCTTGACATTCCATAACCTTTTATTTCTTCTCAGAGATCTTAACTCGAATATTTTTTCTATTTTCATATAAAACTCTTCTAATGATGGATCACAAATTTTCTATTAGATTAATAACTGAAGAAGCTGGGGCCATTATATTAAGTTAGTGTCTTTCAAACCTTTTGTTGGAAAGTTTGGCAATAATCAGGTTTGCAGAATATGAAGGAGCAATATATCTTTAATTAAAATATTCTTGGTCATGACCTGTACTACTTGAAAAGCTTTTGTTTAAAAACTCACATTCAATCTTTTGCATTATCTTGATACCAAGTGATTTATAATTTCATTACTTGCAATACCATTACTCCATCGCCCAAATGCTAAGTTTATGCTGGCTAACTATTTCCATAAAGAAAGTAATCTTTTGCTTAGTAATCATGTTCATCCAATGCAGCACTTTATACATCATTAAAGATTAATGTTAAGAAATTAGTATTTCTATACATGTATCTGTTTATGGAGTTTACTTAAGGGTTATCATATGGTTGCTTTGTTCATTCATTGTTCTTAATATTCTACATGTTTTCTCTCTGTTTATATCCACAACACTATATATTTCTTGTTGATGAGTCCACTTTTCTTACTTATTATCCTTTATATTTTTCTCAAATCACTTTTTGTGAGATTCATAAAGCCAGTTTTATCTTGTTCTTATCTTGCTAATGTTTTCAATTTTTTTTAGATGTTCTATTTCTGTTCAACTTTTTTCAGTGTGAAATACTGAGTTCCTATCATTCAGTTACTTTATAAAACTTTGTTTCTTTTATTTAAATTGCATCCAATATAAAGTTCAAGTCTCTCAAGATAAAGAGCAACAGTTGAAATAGAATTGATGTATGGGGTGTGAAATATGAGTGGATGATAAGATGATAGTAAGTGAAAATTATGAGGATAAGGAGGATAGATAGCAAGTGACCCTTGACTTGAAGAGGTCAAGATTAAAATGTTCAGGAAAAAAACTCATGCAGGTGCCTATTCCAAGAAAGTTACAGTTCTTGGGGAAAAAACTGAGTGAAACTTTCTTCTTACATTTGAAACAAGGAGGAGATAATTGTGGTTTGATTTCATGGAAGTGGCAGGTCTGAACTAATGGAACCAGAAAAGAGAGCTCATTTGAACATTTACCATAAAAATATTGATAAGAATAGTGACAAGCTTGCATCTGAGAAAATAACATTGCATGCGGAAAAGATGCAGAGAAATAAAACAACTCTACAAGACCATATAAATATTTTTTTAACTCTATCAAGGGTGGAAAGTGAGGATTGTGCAGCTCCAGCCCAGATAAAGCAGCAATACTTCATTTCTAATCTGGAGCTACTCGATCCTCACTTTACAGATCCGATGGAATTCAAAATTATTTATGTGGTTTGGTGGGGAATTACTAATTTTTTAAGTTTTATCTTTCTTATAACTAGTGACGATATTTGCAAATCTGAAATTAAAGAATAAATATCTATAACTATACTATTATATATATTTATTTACAAATTTATGAACAAACCTTAAGTTACATAATAATATCTAACATTACCAAATAACTTTTTGTAAATATCCCTAATATATTAAAAATAGCTGAAATTTGCATCATATAATACAAGTGCAACCTGATAATTTTACCAACATTATTTGGGCAATACCAATTGACTTGTATAATAAAATCTGACATAACCAATCAATAATAGTTGGGGTGTTGAAATGTTTTTGGCTGGACAAAAAAAAAATAATCTAGAGCCATGAAATGTATATGCTATTTTCCATATTCACTCCAATGTTAAACACACTTGGAATATTGTTTCTCAAATTTCTTTGACACTTCCTGAAAAGAATTTTGATGTTTGCTCATTGAAATACTGATTTAGGAAAGTGAGTTACACTAAGAATCTTTCAGTATTCTCTCATACTAAAAATGAACATTTCACCATTATCTAGGATATTAATACAAGAATAAATATAAATATAAGTTGTAAATTATAACTTCATGCAAAGAAAGGATGCAAAACATGGTAGATTTTAAACTTTAAATATAAATAAAAGAACATTTTCTTACTGGTATATAGCACATTTATATTAGATAAAATGACTAAGTTCTCAACTATTTATTAGAATATTGGTCATAATTTGGCATACATGTCTGAGGATGCTCATTAAAGCTATTACAGCTACCTTCTCAGAACAGAGAAACTGCTACATTATATGAAGAAATCGTTTTTTTCATATTTGTTAAAACTGAAAAATATTTAAATGTCTAGATAAAATTATTTTTTACAAACTTTATGTAAAACATATGAAGTATTAAAATTTCTTTCATCTGTGATTATAAATGATTTAAAAGTTAATGTTAGAAGGCATATGAATTTATATTTACTTTAAGTTAAATTAAGAAGATTTTTCAGATATTTACATTCACTTATTACAGCATGGATAGAGGGAAGAGTGCAGATCCTACAGGATGAATAACATATTTACTATTAAACTGCATTGTGGGAACAAAGACAAATAATAAACTCTAGAAAAGGAATTAAACAAATTCAGTTCTCCATCATGAACTTTAATTAAAATTATCAAAATAAAATCTAACAGTTTTTGTTGTAAAATGAAGAAAATAAAATTTATCTGAATAATAATAAAAAATATTAATGAGAGTTAGTATTTTCTACATTCTGCATTAATAACCTCAACACCCTCTTTCCTCTGACTATTCGGCCATTACACACACACCATACTTTTTAGGACAACTACTTTGTCACACTCATAAACACATCTTCAGTTCAAAGTTTTAAATCACTTACATCTACAAAACTATCACTGGATTAAACATCTTACAATGAACAACATAAGAAATCATAACAAAGGTAAGTAGAATTTTCATACTTTTTTACTATGAGGTTCAGTGTTTCTCTTCATAAAATTAATCTCATAGAAAACCATCTTTCATGTCTGACATGCTTTCTTCTTTATAAAAGAGCACATTTTCTGATGAGAACAATTATATTTGTAAAAGAAAAATACATATCCATCCTAGAATTTTACATGGCAAATATTTAAAGTTCTATACTAAAAAATATTTTGCTCAATGAAACAATGAATTATTTTAACACAATTTCTTCCTGGGCGTTTTTTCTCTCACTTGATACAGTTGTAAGACGCCATTACACAAATCTGTATTCACTTTTATATAATGGTAGTCCCCATTCCTGATATCTTTTATCTAACGGTCTATCAATAAATATATCTATAAATATTTATTTTATTCTCAGATTCCTCCGTATTTGCAATTTAACTTTCTCCTTTTAAGATATCTGGTTAGAAAATGTAAAATTCTTTCGTGTGATCATAAAAGATTTGATAAATTCATTTATCTTGAAATATTGTGAAAACTATTTTATAAAATACAGTAAATTTCACTTTATTTCATATATGAAAAAAAAAATTTAATTAATTACTGCCATAAAAATAAATCTTAACAATTAGAATCATCAGTATGTCATTTTACAGTTGATTGTATTATCAGATTATTTTTAAACAAAGGATAATGTTAAAAAATATGCAAATCCAGTATAAATTCCAGTGTATAGTTTTGCCAAAAATGTACTAGGAAGAATCTTTGAAAATAATATAGTTATATTTTTAAATAATACACTTACATAGCATATTTAGAAAAATCAAATTTGTATTAAAAGAAAACTTGCTTGTTTATTCTTAAGAAACAGTCAAAAAAAGTCTTTGTTTATTCTCTTTCTTTCTCAAAATATGGAGTCTTTAAAAATGTTTTATAGTATTTCTAAAGTTTTGTATTCACTGTTCAGTTAATTATGTTATTTCACTGATCATATTTTAAAATGTATTCATTCTGTCATTCTATTTAACTGGATTTCAATTAGAAAATAATTGTTCATCCACTGGAACTCTGAGAATGCAAATAAGTGCAAGGGAAATAACTCTAGGACAGGTAGGACTGAACAGCAAATATTAAATAATCCAATTAACCAATCTAAATTTGGTATTGAAACGTTCTGAGTAAAGTCATAAATATCAGGTATAATTCAGAAGAATTTTAAATTAATTTGGAACATTCATATTTTGCTGCAGTACAATTTTAATAATATCTGAAGAAATATTAATATATTTTTTCTAAGCATCACCTTTACAAAAGAAAATAATTAAAAAAAAGTAACACAAAAAAAGCAGTACATATTTACTTAATATCTAGATGTGAATTAGTTAACTGGCTGTCATCTGAACCATTTAAATGCAGTTAAGCCATGAAATCATATTGATGAATCTAATGTTTATAGAGTACAAAGTAGTAAAAATACAAAGAAAATATTTATATTAAATTAATAAATAAATAAGAAATAATTACTTATTTCCAATTATTTTTTAAATTTCATTTTTATTTGTAGATAAATTTTAAGCAAAATATTTTAATGAAAATGCTAATGGTTGCTTCAATTTTCGTTGACTACTGGAACACATTATAAATGGGCATAATACCTGATTATAAGAAAATATTAAATTATTTTGTTCCATATAATAATCTGACCAGATTTATGAAAATGATAATGAAGGAAAAAATATTACAGACTCAGTCTCAATAACATCAAGATGCATTTTTGTAATTCAAATAATTATAATATAATTTCCAACTATTTTCAATTTCAATTTTTCAGTACCTCTTTTATTAAAAATATGAACATACATGTTTTTTTCTTTTAGTAGTTAAATATTTCTTTCTTGAAGACTGATGGATTTGAACTCAATGAAATGTAACCAATAGTTTTTCACGTTTACTTTTCACTTCTTCCTACTTGATTATGAGCTAGCAAATCAAGAGATACAAAGATAACATCTGTTAAACAATGGCTGTATATTACAGATTCTACTAGTTTAATACAAATACAAATTCAGAAGACATAAATAATGAAATGATATAATTCATGTAATGATAAAAAATATAAATATTAAGTACAATTACTTGTACTTTTCAGAATCTAAATGATTTTATATGAAATTAGATTTTTCACAGTGAGAAATTTGAATAAACTTGTAAACTACAATTATTTAGAGAGTAATTTTCATTTTCATGTATTATATATTTCCATATGACAATGATTTAACTTTAAAGATAATGTGTACAAAATCATTTTCCAGATAATAAATCGAACATGTTCAGACTGCTATATATTCTCCTATACACAATACCCATTTGTCTGGGTGTAGATCTTACTTACACCATAGAAGAAGGAAAAAGTCCAGGAACCTACATTGGAGATATTGCTGCAGATTCTAAGATAATGGATGATATTCCTCATCGAGACAAAAAACTCATCACATTCAGCCAGCTGCAAGGTAAAGCTGATAGCTCACAATATTTTCAAGTCTCTGGGAAAACAGGCAAACTGTATGCAACAATCACATTGGATGCAGAAGCAATGTGTAAACGTAATGAGGAATGCTTTCAACTCATTGATGTGGCTGTTCGTAAAGGAACTTCTTCAATAAGAATTTTAGAAATCAAAGTCATCATAAAAGATATTAATGACCATCAACCAGAATTTCCTGATAAACAAATTAACATTGAATTTTTAGAAGACATTGGGATTGGAGCCAAAATAATAATTCCAAATGCATTTGATAAAGATGTTGGAGTTATAAATTCAAATATTTCTTATGAACTTAAAAAGCAGAAAAATGAACCATTTATATTATTTGTTGCCCCAAGTATAGATGGAACATCACATCTTGGAATAAAATTAGAAGAAAGATTAGACAGAGAAACAAAAGACTCTTATTTAGTCCAAGTTGTGGCTAAGGATGCAGGATCTCCCACCAAGCAAAGTGCTTTGAATGTTCACATCACAGTCATTGATGTTAATGATAACTTTCCAGTATTTTCTGAGAAAATGTACAATGTTTCAATTAAGAATGAAGAGAGCAAAGTCACACCCATTGCTGTTTTATCTGCAACTGATTTAGATTCTGGACAAAATGGAAGAGTTTCATATCATTGGAGTCATCAAACACCTGTGATGGCAAAATTGTTCTTCCAATTAATAGAAATAACAGGACAAATATTCTTGCAGAAAAAGTTTGATTCAGGAGAAAAAACATTAATAACATTGTATGTAATAGCCAAAGATGGAGGAAGTCCACCATTGAGCTCCATTGCAATGGTTCGGGTGAATATTCTAAACCAATACAACAATGCTCCAATTATTGATATAAATCTTCCTTCAACATCAAATGAGAATACAGTTGAGATTTTTGAAAATGCCAAAGTCAGTAGTTTCATTGCTTATGTGAAAGTCACTGACAATGATGAAGGGCAAAATGGTCAGGTTACATGTGACATACACCATGATAAATTCCAGGTTCAGAATTTAGGACCAAAGAAATATGAAGTGACACTGAAAAATCCTCTGGATAGAGAGAAAGAAGAGCACCATGATGTTGTGATCAGTTGCCAAGATAAAGGATCTCCTCCTCTTCATAGTAACAGCAAATTCTTCATTCAAGTGATGGATATCAATGATGTTCAGCCACAATTTACAAAAGATACATTTAAATTCTTCATTGATGAAAATGAAAACTCAAGAATTACTGTTGGCTACATCAATGCCACTGACCCAGACTTGGGAGCTGGAGGAAAACTTACATATTCTCTCATCACCAATAATAAACACTTCTTACCTTTCAAAATAAGCCCAAATGGATTATTATCAGCAATTATGTCCCTTGATCATGAGTTTCAAGATACTTATGAATTCCAGGTGTTTGTCAAAGATAATGGAACACCATCTCTGAATAATACAGTCAATGTGATTGTTGAGGTAACTGATAAAAATGATAATGCTCCATATTTTACATTTCCCAGTATTAAACCTTACAATCTCGATGTGACATATTATCCACATCATAGCAAGAACATCAGCCAAATCAAGGCATCAGATAGTGATAGTCAAGAGAATGCATTTCTAAAATATGAAATAATCAGAGGCAATGAGAAACAGATATTCACCATGAACCAGTACACTGGTTTGTTAGCTTTCAATCGGCAATTGAGTCCAGAAAATGCTGGTTCCTATCAGCTGGACATTGTGGTCAAGGATAGTGGTAGCCCAGTTCTATCAGCAACAACTACTCTGTTTTTAACATTGACTATCAGCAACAAGACATCCCAAATGTTAAATGTTGTTGAACTAGAAAGTGAAGAGAAGGTGCATCTTAATCTGGTCATTATTATTACAGTGATAGCAGTGACAATAGCTGTGTTCATAACAGCTTCATTGTCAATCTGCATCATTCGATGTAATGGTCACTCAAATGTGGCCTATGCACAAGCGCTTGACCCTTCCAACAGATATGTTGGTGAACAGAGACATTTGATTGCTCCTTCTTACCAAGGAAACTCTTGGCCTCATCCTGGTCAGCCTTTGCAATTAGACCAGACCCCTTCTACAAATACTTCTTTGGCCACATCACGAAGTCAATTAACTTCTGCAGATGGATTTTTACAGAAATCTCAACCATCAAATGAATTTTCATCACAAGTAAGTAACTCTTTGATCTTTCCTGAATTTGTTCTATTTTTTATTCATATCTTGTATTCTGGCCTTTAACTAATATTAGTTTTGGACTAAAGAATAATGGCAGATTTTCCTTAACTTCTGTTTGTTCATTTATGTTTGATGAAAATGGAATTAATAACTTATAAAGGTCTACTGTAATAAAAAATTAGGTAATAAATGACTAATTTTAAGAATTCTATACTCATTTTAGAATTCTCAATGTGGAAATCAGTAATTGTAATTCGTTATTTTTCTTGTTTTTATTTTCACAAAAAATGATTTAATTGCTAAGCTTTGTTTTAAGAAATCTACTCTTGTAACTAAAACCTAATTTGTTTGTCAAAGTTGAATTTTATTACTTTATAAAAATATTTGTTTTTGCTTAAATTAAGATAAAAAAAAGCCATTCATAGGTGCTGATGTTGGAATGTTTTCTAATTATGAGGTACAATGGGGAAAATACTTGTCTTAATTATCGTATTATATAGAATATGTATTGTTAAACTATGTATCTTTTAACTTTTGTTTGTGTAGATGTATGCACAAAATATATCAATTCCACCTGACTATTTTACCTGGAGATCTGCTGTACCTTCCCAATCAGACACTGAACTTAGCTGGAGAGAAGAAAATGCTACAAATGACCAAGTGAAATCAGGTAATTTGAAAATTATAAGCAAAAATAGTACCTACTAATTAATAATAATACATGTCAATTCTGTAATGAAAGATTTCAAGAAACACTACTTAGATTATTTCCAGTTGGATTAATGTCTGACTCTTCTTTGTTATTATCACAGTGTTTCAACCATTTTGTTCCATAGCTTTCTTTCAGTGTCTGTTGATCCAGGTAACCTTTAGGAAATTTCAAGCAAAACTCTTCATTTAATCTTCACATATCGATTGTTCTCAATCTTCTTCCATTTTCTATCTTATATTTTTCTTTTTTTAGTACTGCTCAGTTATTGTTTTCTCTGTTTCCATGGAGTCTGAGTCTGTACAAGCTGAACCAGAGATTGAAGTCACAATTATTAAGCTACCAGATTCATGACCCAACTCTTTAGTAATTTATGCTAGAGAATTAAAGCATTAGTTCATGAATTCTGAGTTCAATAAGAATTGTAAGTTCAATCTATGGGCTAGATAGTACAGACTCAGTGGAAACAGGGCTAGCAATAACTGAGTAGTAATAAAAATTATTAAGATGGTCAGTGAAATGAGGACAACCTATCCCTGTTGATTAAATAAAGCATTTAGTCTTAAACTCCTTGGTGGTTATCTGAATCAGCAGACACCTAAAGAAGCCAGAGGGCACAATAGTTGAATCATCATAATAACACTATAGATTTGGACATTAGTCCAACTGTAAATAGATAAATCCTAATTCCTGAAATTCATAGAGAAATTCAAGAAACATGTACAAAGGAGATATGATGAAATATAAAAGAAGGTATGAATATCAAATGATGAAATAAGTTTATAAGAAAATAAAAAATCAATAAATAACCACTGATAAAGAATAAAGGAATATAAAAGGAATAAAGGAATATAAAATAGATGCTAATGTTAAATTCAAATCTCATAAATTTAATATTGGCAAATGGTTGGAATAATGAATTGGAAATTTTGCATAATTTATTATAGGTCATACTTTAATTAAACAAGTACAAGTGTATTGTAGTAACATAATTTCTACTAAATGTATTTTTATCTATCTATTTAGACTATATGAACTTTATATCCAAATAACTTATTACTTTAATGATATTTTATATGTTGATATAGACTCCTTGATATTCTATAACCTTAATTATTTTTTCTTTCTTTAACAAAACTGATTTCTTTACTGTTTCAACTTTAATACTAATTTCAACAGTTTTCTTTTATTCCTTCTCAGAGATTTTTTACTTGAATATTATGTTCTGTTTTTATATAGACCTCTTTTAATAATAGATCACAGATTTTCTATTAGATTAACAACTGAAGAGGCTGGGGCAGTTATATTATTCTGGTGTCTTTCAAACCTTTTGTTGATAAGATTGGCAATAGTAAGGTTTGTAGAATGTGAAGGAGCATTTACTTTATTTAAAATCTTCTTGGTCATGACCTGTACTCAAAAAGTGCTTGTCTAAAAATTTACATTATTTTTTTTAATTTATCATCATACCAAGGGATTTATAATTTTACTATCTATATTACCAGCCCAAAACTTTACTCTACCTTCCCACTACTGTTTTCTAAGTTTATACTGGCTGACTATTTTGATAAAGGAACCAACATTTTGTCTAGCTATCAAGTCTATCCAACATAGCTCTTTATACATCATTAAAAATTACTGATAAGAAAACAGTATTTATGTACTTCTTTGTCCAAATTATATGTATCTATTTGAGGTTTTTACTTTAGGGTTGTAATTTGTCTGCTTTCATGTATTTATCCAATGTTCTTAATATTCTGAATTTTTTCTCTGTTTACACTTAAAACAGAAGATTCTTCAAATATTTTCTTTTTGACCAATCTAGTATTACTCCCCATTACTCTTTTACTTCTACAAATTTTAAAAAATTATTAGATTCAGTTTTTTCTTTTTCATTTTTTCACTATTCTCACCATTATGATCCTATCACTCATTATTATATATTCTCTTTTGAGGATATATCTTTATTATGAATTTTGACATAATTTAAATTTTTAAACCAAATGTCCATAACTATACTATTAAACATAATTATTTGCAATATGATAAAAACCCTTCAGTTCTATGATAAAATCCTATGCCATTAAAATAGGTTATGGTAAATATATTTTATAAAAACAGATATTATAAGCTGAATTCACCTGAATAATTTACCATATAAATATATATATAACCTGAAGATTTTATCAGCACTGATTGCATAATGCCAATTATTTTTAAAAATAGTGAATCGTATAATAAAAGTGTGTGTGTGTTTGATATTGTCTAATCTATTGCAATAATTCTTATATTTGATTCTTGTTGCATAATTATTTTATTTTTCAGAATTACCTCCAAACAAATCTTCAGTTCACACAGGACCTCTAAGCAAAAATGATATTTCTGCTCCATGTCCACAATCCAGAAATCTTATTGAAATGAACAATCAACAGGCTTCTAACTCAAGGCCATTGCCTCCAGTGCCACTCAAGAAATAATGAATATAATCTTTATATAAACAATTTGAAATCGACTTACATTTTTTTATTAATAAATACAAACATACATGCAACCTAATATTCTACCAATATTCACTTCAACAAGAAATATCATAATGTCAACATTGTTTGGGAAATTAAAATAAGACTAATATAAATAAATACACATAATATAATCTTTATTCATTGAAAGAGAAAAAATTCTATACAACACTGCAATCCAACTTTCTACTGGACTAATAAAAGTATGACAAATATCAACACTTATTATTGTGAATCTAAATTATCTAACATCTATTTGAAGGTCATTTATTGTAGAAAAATGAATTCATTCAAGAATCCTTGTCTATTGGCTATAAACTAACATAGACAACTCGGTAAATTTGTCAGGTATTATTTCTTTATTTTTTTCTAATATAAAATAAATTTTTTTCAGACAATTCACAACTGTGAATGATACATCATCTGTAATATCAAAATAATTTTAAATTAATTACATTACAAGATCAATTGTGTAAATTTATCAGATTCATGAATCTCTTCCTATTTTAAATAAGAAAATATGACAATTTTATAGTTGTTAAGCATGGATAGAGGGAAGAATGTAGATCACACAGGAAGAATAACATATCCCCGAGAATATTGCATTGTGGGAACAAAGGCAGAAAATATAAATTATAAAATAAAAATTAAACAAATTAAACTTTACATTGTCATCTATAATTCAAAGTATAAAATTTAAATCTAAAACAATTTTCTTGAAAAATATAGAAATTATATATGAATTTAAACAATAAAAATAAATATTAAGAATGGTGGGGTGTAGATATCACATTCATAACTTTATCACTCTTCTTCCTCTGACTAATGCAGCCATTACACACACACCATAGTTCTTAGGACAACTACTTTGCAGCACACATAGACACATCACCAGTTCAAAGATTAACTCATTTAATGGACTAACCATCAACTGAATTATCAGCAGATAAAACATGTTTCAACTAACAACACTGGAGATCATAATAAAGGTAAGAAAAATCTTATGATGATGCTATAATTTTCTTTGTTTCTGTTAGCATAAACCATCTTTCATGGCTGATACACTTTTACCCTCTTTTCTATAAGTGTTTGCTGACATCTTTCATGAAAAGTATGATTTTTATAAATATGATTTAACTTCTACAATTGATATTTACAATAATCTTTTTCTTTATATTAAAATTATTTGCATCATACATTTTACGTAGGAAATGATCAATAATTCCTGACTTCTCTAGTTTTCCATCATGTTAACACGCCTTAATAAAGGAAGCCATTACACATTCTTGATATTTTGAACATGGTTGTACATGCCTTATGTCCAAGATGATATTATATGAACAAAAACTATCACATATTTTTATTATGAGATATTTATTTATTCTTATGTTATTCATAAAATTATATTGGGAACAAAATGCCAAAATTAGAAGTTTTAAAGTGGTGTTATTTTTCAAACAAATATGTCCATCAACTTCCTTTCTGTATTATACTGAATTTTTTTTACAGTTTTTTGTTTTATCTACATGGAAGAATTTCTTTGGAATAAAAAAAAACATTTTTTTCAGTTGCAACCTTTTCAATTTTTTTTATTAATATTTGAAAAATAAAAAAATAACAATTACTTCATATGAATATTTTATACAGAATAAAATAAACATTATAAAAATAATGTAATTATAAAATTTTATATGTTAAATTATTAAAAAATAAGGATCTTATTAATCATGATTTTAAAATTGAAAAAGTATAAAAATATAATTAAAAGTTAAATTTTGTATTTAGTCTAATATAATTTAACTTTGATTCTTAATATACTAATGAAAGAAACTTTTGTTATCAAAAGCATGAGGACAGAGAAAAAATTTCCAGTAATCCAAAATATACAATGAGAAAAACAGTTTTAAAAACTGAATCAGAAGAAATTAACTATATAAAAGAAACTTCAGAAGGGTAAATTAATGGAACTTCCAATGAAAACTGAATTTTCAAGTAGAATCTTACATAAAATTGACAGTAACATATATGTTTAAAAGTAATTTTTCAATTAGACTGTTTGTAAATGATATTTTCAAAGTATATGCTTTTTGTATAGTACAAGATTATATACATACATATATATATATATATATATATATATATATATATATATATATTTAAAATAATTAAAATCTGACGAGCTAAAAAAAATTCAGAATTGGAAAAAAATGTCTCATTGGTCAGGCTGGGAACTTTTCATCACACCTCTTGGATCTTCAATATTAATTTTACGTTTCACAATAATTCTCACTTCAAAAAAGGTAATATTAACAAATCCAAGGGAAGTAACTCTAAAAGGCTGATGAGCTTATTTGTTTTTTCTTGGAAAATTGGAATCAAGTTTGTTATTTAAATTTTATGCATTTATGGGAGTAAAATATATTTTAAAACTTTTTATGAAATGTTAATTTTCTTTCATTTTCATTTTCATTTTCATATTTTATACACAACAGTATACAATTACTATTTGGAGTTATAGGGGAGAAAAACAAGTCCACACACTCATTAAAGGAAATCAATTTGTTTTACAATCACCCATTTTATTTAATCAACTCCACTAAGTCAAATGTCCTCAAATCGAAATAGATATTTCTTGTCACACTTACCAAATAAGATACAAATATATGCTTTACATTCATACTTATTAGGCTAAGTTTGATAACATATTAGAAGGTTTGAACAATTACACTTTCTTTAATTTGTAAGTCATGTTTTTCATATGGCAATGGTCACATTTGTAAAATATTCAAATGATCAGCTATATATCATTAATATTATGTGTTTGTCTGACATTTCATCATAATGCAAAAGATAAAAAAAGGTATTTTTAATGTAAAAGAATGTTTTATTAATGATATTCAAAGATTTCCATTATCGAAATTTTAAAAGCTAACTGAAATATAATTTTCATTTTTTCCAGGTGTCTCATCAAAAAATGTTGAAATGGATATTACTACTCCTACCTGTTTTGCATATTTGTCTCAGTGCAGACCTCACTTACATTATAGAAGAAGGAAAAAGTCCTGGTACCTACATTGGAGACATTGCAGTAGATTCTAAAGTAATGGAAGATATTCTTCAAAAAGATAAAAAAATCATCACATTCAGTCAGCTACAACAAGGAGGCACAGGCAGTTCACAGTATTTTCAAGTTTCAAGGAAAACAGGCAAACTATATACAACAGTAACATTGGATGCAGAAACAATGTGTAAACGTAACAAAGAATGCTTTCAACTCATTGATGTAGCTGTTCGTAAAGGAGATTCTTCAATAAGAATTTTAGAAATTAAAGTCATCATAAAAGATATTAATGACCATCAACCAGAGTTTCCAGACAAACAAGTAAATATTCAGTTTAATGAAGATGTGAAGATTGGAACAAAAATAAGAATACCAAATGCATTTGATAAAGATGTTGGAGATGTAAATTCAAAAATTTCTTATGAGCTTAAGAAGATGAAAACTGAACCATTTACATTATTTGTCACACCAAGCATTGATGGGGCATCACAACTAGGAATTAAGTTGGAAGAAACTTTAGATAGAGAAACAAAAGATGCTTATTTAGTTCAAGTTGTGGCTAAAGATACAGGAACTCCTCCAAAACAAAGCATATTAAATGTTCATATTTCAGTCAGTGATGTTAATGATAACTTTCCGGTATTTTCAAAGAAAATGTACAACATTTCAATTAAGAATGAAGAGAGCAAGGTCACACCCATTGTTGTTGTATCAGCAACTGATTTAGATTCAGGACAAAATGGGAGAGTTTCTTATCACTGGAGTCGACAAACACCTGAAGTGGCTAAAGCATACTTCCAATTAATAGAAATAACTGGGCAGATTTTTTTACAAAAAAAAATTAATTCAAGAGATGAAAAATTACATAAGTTATATGTAAAAGCAAAAGACAGTGGCAGTCCACCATTAAGCTCAATTGCAATGGTGTTAGTGAATGTGCTCATTCAAAACAACAATGCACCAATTATTAAAGTAAATTTCCCAACAACATCAGAAAAAGATATAGTGAAAATTTTTGAAAATGCAAAAGCAGGAAGCTTTATTGCCTATATTAAAGTCACTGACAATGATGAAGGACAAAATGGAGAAGTTAACTGCCAAATTCACCATGAGAAATTCCAGCTTCAGAAATTAGGTACAAAGAAATATGAAGTGACACTGAAAAATCCTCTGGATAGAGAGAAAGAAGAGCATCATGATGTTGTGATCAGTTGTCAAGATAAAGGATCTCCTCCTCTTCATAGTAACAGCAAATTCTCCATTCAAGTGATGGATATCAATGATGTTCAGCCACAATTTACAAAAGATACATTTAAATTCTTCATTGATGAAAATGAAAACTCAAGAATTACTGTTGGCTACATCAATGCCACTGACCCAGACTTGGGAGCTGGAGGAAAACTTACATATTCTCTCATCACCAATAATAAACACTTCTTACCTTTCAAAATAAGCCCAAATGGATTATTATCAGCAATTATGTCCCTTGATCATGAGTTTCAAGATACTTATGAGTTCCAAGTGTTTGTCAAAGATAATGGAACACCATCTCTGAATAATACAGTCAATGTGATTGTTGAGGTAACTGATAAAAATGATAATGCTCCATATTTTACATTTCCCAGTATTAAACCTTACAATCTTGATGTGACATATTACCCACATCATAGCAAGAACATCAGCCAAATCAAGGCATCAGATAGTGATAGTCAAGAGAATGCATTTCTAAAATATGAAATAATCAGAGGCAATAAGAAACAGATATTCACCATGAACCAGTACACTGGTTTGTTAGCTTTCAATCGGCAACTGAGTCCAGAAAATGCTGGTTCCTATCAGCTGGACATTGTGGTCAAGGATAGTGGTAGCCCAGTTCTATCAGCAACAACTACTCTGTTTTTAACATTGACTATCAGCAACAAGACATCCCAAATGTTAAATGTTGTTGAGCTAGAAAGTGAAGAGAAGGTGCATCTTAATCTGGTCATTATTATTACAGTGATAGCAGTGACAATTGCTGTGTTCATAACAGCTTCATTGTCAATCTGCATCATTCGATGTAATGGTCACTCAAATGTGGCCTATGCACAACCACTTGATCCTTCCAACAGATTTGTTGGTGAACAGAGGCACTTGATTGCTTCATCTTACCAGGGAAACTCTTGGCCTCGACCTGTTCAGCCTCTACAAGTTGACCAAAATCCCCCTACAAATACTCTATTGCCTTCATCAAGAAGGCAACTAAATTCTTCAGATGGATTTCCTAAAAAATCACTGTTATCAAATGAAGTTCCATCACAAGTAAGTAACTCTTTGGTGTTGTCTCAATTTTTGTTTTGTTTTTATTCAGATATTGTGTTCCAAACATCAGTTTGGTGTAAAAAATACTACATTTTTGTCCATTTTCATTCTTTCATATATGTTTGATGAAACTGGAATCAATGAAGTATACAATTATTTGAATTCAGTGGGAATAAGAACTTTCTTATTAAGGTGTGTCTAACTTATTACAAAAAAATAGGTGATTAATTCACTAATCTTTAGGAGCTTATAAATTCATACCCATTCTTGAATTTTCAATATGGATATGAAAAATAATTAAGTATTATTTAGTATGTTTCATTTTCTTTAAAAATATATTGGTATGGTTAAATTATAAAACTGACTACAAGTTATACAAGAAAGAGCCATTTGTAAATTCTGTTATTTTTTGAGATTTATTCTAAATATGATTTTCATAAAAAAAAAATACAAAAGGATTTAATTGTTTCTCTTAGATTTTTAGAAACCTCATCCTAATACTTTAAATTCTATTATTATTTTTACATCAAAACAAAGAAATCCTTGATTTGCTCAAGAGTTTAAGTTCCTTTGAAGAATTTCTGTGAAATGGATCAATGTATAAACTAAGATGAAAAAATAATTAATGTTATCATTACTGGAGTTTTTTTTTACTCGGAAGGGTGAAAGAAAATAGTTGTCTTAATTATCCTATTCTATGAATGAATATAAAATGCATATTTTAAGAATTTATTTTTTTTTTATAGATGTATGCACAGAACATATCAATTCCCCCAGATTATTTTACCTGGAGATCTGCTGTACCATCCCAGTCAGATACTGAGCTCAGTTGGCGAGAAGAAAAAGCTGTAAATGACCAAGAAACATCAGGTAAATTGAAATCTTAAAGTAGAATTATGGATATTAAGGAAAATATACTAATTATTCAGTAGACAGAATTGAATAATGGAAGATTGAAAGCAAAATGTAGAAGTGGAAAGGAGGAAAAATGATGGAATATAAAACTAATGTGAAGATCAATTAAAGAAAAAATTTCTATATGCAAACAAATAACCCAATAATTATTATTAAAAAACGTAGAAGAGTCAAAACAAAGTTACTAATTGAAGTGAAAATTTCAAAGCTTAAATTCAAATTATATAAATTTAATATTGTCAAAAAATTAGTATAGTAATAAAATTAGTATTTTTTTTTGCTTTGTGTGAAATACTTTCAAATATCATACTAAACTAATATAATTCTTCTTATATAGTAAAGTATATAATAAATATGAGTTATTTAGTTAACATAATTATATCTCTATTGGCTGTAATAGATCTTAATACAAAACTAAATATTCACCTTTTGTCAAATCTATTGCATTAATTCTTGTATGATTCTTGTTACATAATTGTTTTATTTTTCAGAACTGTCTTCTAACAAATCTTCAGTTCACACAGGACCTCTAAGCAAAAATGATATTTCTTCTCCATACCCACAATCCAGAAATCTTATTGAAATGAACAACCAACAGACTTCTAACTCAAGACCACTGCCTCCAGTGCCACACAAGACCTAATGAATATATTCTTTATATTAACAATTTGAAATAGACTGACATCTTTCTAACTAGTAAATACAAACATGAAAAAAACAATACCAACATACATGCAACATAATATTTTCCTAATATTCCCTTTAACAAGAAATATCCCCATGTCAAGATTATTTGGAAAATGAAAAATAAGATTAATTAATATACATAAATTCACATGTCATTATTTTTATTTTTTTCATAGAAAGAGAAAACATACAACACTGTGTATATTGGCTTTCTGCTGGAATAACTTGACAAATATCAACACATACTGTGTATCTAAAATATTTAACATCTATGGGTGGGTCATTTATTTGTAGAAAAATTAGTTGACTAAAAAGTTCTTTGATATTGTCTATAAACTAACATGGACAACTCAGTAAATTTATGTCAGGCATCATTTCTTTATTTTATATAAACATTCATTGAAAAAAAAACTAATAACTGAGAATTATTTGTAATAGCAAAATAAATTCAATTATAAAATCTATTATAATTCATGAGATTCATGTATCTTTTTTTATATTAAATGTGAAAATATGACAATTTATGAGGATCAGTCAAGGATAGAGAGAAAAATGTAGCTCACACAGGATGAATAACATATCCACTAGAATATTGCATTGTGGGAACAAAGGCAGAAATTATAAATCTTATAATAAGAATGAAACAAATTAAACTTTACATCATTATCTATGATTAAAAGTAGAAACATTAAATTTAAAAAACGATTTTCTTTAAAAAAAAAATCTATACATGTATTTAAACAATAAAAATTGATAACAAGAATGGTGGGGGTGTAGATATCACATTCATTCCACATTTACAACTTCAACACTCTTCTTCCTCTGACTAATGCGGCCATTACACACACACCATAGTTCTTAGGATGACTACTTTGCTGCACGCACAGAGACATCACCAGTTCAAAGATTAACTTGTTTAATGGACTAAAACATCTTAGAACAAAGCAGATAAAATATCTTACAACTAACAAAACTGGAGATCAAAGGTAAGAAGAATTGTTCTGATGACCTTTTTTAACTTCTGTGTGCATAAACACCTTCATGAAAACCATCTTTCATAGCTGATACACTTTTACCCTCTTTTCTATAACAGTGTTTGCTGACATATTTTATGAAAAATATAAACTTTATACTATTTATTTAACTTCTACTATTTATATTTACAATCATCTCTTTATATTAAAAAATCCTCAGATAATATATTCTATTCAAATCATCTTTCTGACTTCTCTGGTTTTCCACCATGTTAACAGTCCTTGATATAGGAAGCCATTATACAACCTGATTCTTTAATATTTTGAACAAGGTTGCACATGTACTATACCCAAGATGATGTTATATGAACAAAAATCTATCACTTATTAGTAACACAGGGCATTCATTTATTCATATTATATTGTTTATAAAATTATATTGGGAACAAAATGCTTAAATTGGAAGTTTTAAAGTGTTATTATTTTTCATTAAAAAATGTCAGCCAATTTCCTTTCTGTATGATATTGAATTTTTTACTGGTTTTCTTTTTAATGCTTTATAAGAAAATACTCTCCATTTCTTAGTAATAATAAAATATTTGTGATTTGAAAACTGTTTAATTGATTCTGCTGAAAAAATCATAAATACTTAAAATAAAAGAGAACCATTTATCATATAATACAATAAATATTAAAAGAATCTCTTATATAAAGAATTCATGCTTTACAAAAAATGGCTCTGCTATTAATAAAACAATTATGATTTTAACATGCAGAAATTACAAATTTCAAGTTATATTTTGCTTTCAATATAATCTAATTTGACTTTGATTCTTAAAAAACTTCTCTAGTTATTAAAAAACATAAGAACAGAAAAATTCTAACAATAACAATGGGAAAAATGGTTTTATACACCAATCTAGAATATATTCACAGAATCAAAGCAACTTTTACACAAGGCCAAATTAATTCAACACCCAATGAAAACTGGACTTCAAAATGAACACAATAAAACATATATGTAAAAGTAAGATTCTGTGAAATTTATTAAACAAAGGTATTCACATACCCACTCAAGTGGAATGTGACACAAAGTTGAGTTTAAAGTAGGATAGAAATCCATACACACATGAACTAGGGGACAACTGCTCAAATCCCTTTATTATTTCCTATTTTGTCAGCACCTCTGGTGTCAGATAACAACTCTAGCCTCCTCTCAAAAGAGGAGATATGTTTAGGGAGACTGTTCACTGGGGCTCGAGCAGATTATATTAAGACTTTGGTCTTAATAAAAGACTTATTGTAAATTGTTACACACACAGACATAGCCATTTCTAAGAAATAATGGATTTATCTTTAACCCTATATTATTATTTATTTTATCTATTATTATTATTATTATTATTATTATTATTATTTCTTCAGTGGATACCTGTCTATTAAGTAATCAAGATATGGGACTGGTACTCACTAAAAATAACGTTTGAAGTAATATATATATATATATATATATATATATATATATATATATATACACACAAACACAAACACAAAACGTTACGAATGAAATTCTGAACAAAACTAACTTTTCAGCTGACAAGATGAACAAATGTCAACATTTTTAATCTCTTGTTGATTGTGCAGTAAACCTTTCAGCACCACCTTGTGTCTTCAATATTAATTTTGTATTTTACAATATTTTTCAATTTCTAAATATTAACAAATCGAAGGGAAGTAACTCTAAAAGGGCCAGTAGCTTAATTTATCTCTGAAAATCAGTAAAAAGTTTATGGTATTTAACATTTATACTTTTAATGAGTAAAATATCTTTTATACATTTCTATGAAATTTTAAAATTCAGTTTTACTTTATGTTTATATTCTATACTCAACAGTATACAAATATCATTTGTTGTTACAAAAACGAGAAAACACATTCATTGAACCAACTTGCTCATCTGCTATCAATTTTATTTAATGAGCTCCAGTAACCTCAATAACTTGAATAAAATACATTTATTTTATCACTTATCAAATAAGACAGAAATATCAATTATACATTCTTTCTTATAAGGCTAATTTACAAAATATATTAGAAGATTTGTACAGGTACACATTCTTTAGTTAATATTTTTAAGATGGCAATGATCATATTTTTAAATTGTTCAGCTGAATATCATAAATATTATGTGTTATTCTAGCATGGCATTAGAATTCAAAAATACAAATAAGACAATAAATATTTAATGCATATATTATTTGAATATTTCAATTTTCAAAAGTCAATTGAAATATAATTTTCAATTTTTGTCTCAGGTATCACATCAAAATAAAAAATGTTGCAACGGACATTGCTGCTCTTATCTCTTTTGCATATTTGTCTTAGTGCAGACCTCACTTACATTATAGAAGAAGGAAAAAGTCCTGGTACCTACATTGGAGACATTGCAGTAGATTCTAAAGTAATGGAAGATATTCTCCAAAAAGATAAAAAAATCATCACATTCAGTCAGCTACAACAAGGAGGCACAGGCAGTTCACAGTATTTTCAAGTTTCAAAAAAAAGTGGCAAACTATATGCAATAATTACATTGGATGCAGAAGCAATGTGTAAACGTCATGAAGAATGCTTTCAACTCATTGATGTAGCTGTTCGTAAAGGAGATTCTTCAATAAGAATTTTAGAAATTAAAGTCATCATAAAAGATATTAATGACCATCAACCAGAGTTTCCAGACAAACAAGTAAATATTCAGATTGATGAAGATGTGAAGATTGGAACAAAAATAAGAATACCAAATGCATTTGATAAAGATGTTGGAGATGTAAATTCAAAAATTTCTTATGAGCTTAAGAAGATGAAAACTGAACCATTTACATTATTTGTCACACCAAGCATTGATGGGGCATCACAACTAGGAATAAAGTTGGAAGAAACTTTAGATAGAGAAACAAAAGATGCTTATTTAGTTCAAGTTGTGGCTAAGGATACAGGAACTCCTCCAAAACAAAGCATATTAAATGTTCATATTTCAGTCAGTGATGTTAATGATAACTTTCCAGTATTTTCAAAGAAAATGTACAACATTTCAATTAAGAATGAAGAGAGCAAAGTCACACCCATTGTTGTTGTATCAGCAACTGATTTAGATTCAAAGCAAAATGGAAGAGTTTCATATCACTGGAGTCGACAAACAAGTGAAAAAACAAAAAAATTCTTCCAAATAATAGAAATAACTGGGCAAATTTTCTTGCAGAAAAAGATTAATTCAGGAGACAAAACATTACATAAATTGTATGTAAAAGCTGAAGATGGAGGCAGTCCACCATTAAGTTCTATTGCAATGGTGTTAGTAAATGTGATCATTCAAAACAACAATGCACCAATTATTAAAGTTAATTTACCAACAACATCAGAAGAAAATATGGTTGAGATATCTGAACATGCCAAAACAGGAAGCTTCATTGCTTATGTGAAAGTCAATGACAATGATGAAGGACAAAATGGACAAATTACCTGTGACATTCACCATGATAAATTCCAGCTTCAGAAATTAGGTAGAAAGAAATATGAAGTGACACTAAAAAATCCTCTGGATAGAGAGAAAGAAGAACATCATGATGTTGTGATCAGTTGTCAAGATAAAGGATCTCCTCCTCTTCATAGTAACAGCAAATTTTCCATTCAAGTCATGGATATCAATGATGTTCAGCCACAATTTACAAAAGACACATTTAAATTCTTCATTGATGAAAATGAAAACTCAAGAATTACTGTTGGCTACATCAATGCCACTGACCCAGACTTGGGAGCTGGAGGAAAACTTACATATTCTCTCATCACCAATAATAAACACTTCTTACCTTTCAAAATAAGCCCAAATGGATTATTATCAGCAATTATGTCCCTTGATCATGAGTTTCAAGATACTTATGAGTTCAAGGTGTTTGTCAAAGATAATGGAACACCATCTCTGAATAATACAGTCAATGTGATTGTTGAGGTAACTGATAAAAATGATAATGCTCCATATTTTACATTTCCCAGTATTAAACCTTATAATCTCGATGTGACATATTACCCACATCATAGCAAGAACATCAGCCAAATCAAGGCATCAGATAGTGATAGTCAAGAGAATGCATTTCTAAAATATGAAATAATCAGAGGCAATGATAAACAGATATTCACCATGAACCAGTACACTGGTTTGTTAGCTTTCAATCGGCAACTGAGTCCAGAAAATGCTGGTTCCTATCAACTGGACATTGTGGTCAAGGATAGTGGTAGCCCAGTTCTATCAGCAACAACTACTCTGTTTTTAACATTGACTATCAGCAACAAGACATCCCAAATGTTAAATGTTGTTGAACTAGAAAGTGAAGAGAAAGTGCATCTTAATCTGGTTATTATTATTACAGTGATAGCAGTGACAATAGCTGTGTTTATTACAGCTTCATTGTCAATCTGCATCATTCGATGTAATGGTCAGTCAAATGTGGCCTATGCACAACCACTTGATCTTTCCAATAGATATGTTGGTGAACAGAGACACTTAATTGCTCCATCTTACCAAGGAATCTCTTGTCCTCAAGCTGCTCAGCCATTACAAATAAACCAAAATCCATCTGCAAATACTCCATTGGCAGCATCAAGAAGACAACTAAATTCTGCAGATGGGTTTTCACAGAAATCAAAATCATCAAATGAAGTTCTATCACAAGTAAGTGGCTCTTTGATCTTATCTCTAGTTTAAGCTTTGTTTTCTTTTCCAACTAATCTTGTTTAAATTTTAAACTTAAATTATTTTGAACTAAATACTATAGAAACATTGGCTTTCATTTTAGGTTTTCACTTTTATATTTGATGAAAATTGTATCAGGAACGAGACTGTTTAAATTCAATGTGAATCAAAATTTTCTTATTAATAAGAGCCTACTCTGAGAAAAATATTAAGTAATAATTGACCAATTTTTGACAGTTTAAAAATTCTCTTCCAAGAAATTTACGAAATAGAAATTTAATATATATATTCCTCAGGTGTATATTGATTTTTTTTTAATAGCATATTCCTTCATCCCTATGGAATGGTATCTTCCACATCGTAATTTATGTATTTATTTTAGTATATTTAATGAGTTTTTTTTACTATCTAGTCATTTAGCTATTTTAACCATTCATCTTCACATTAATATCATGAATATCAATTTATTTTAATTTATATATTTCCGGATATTTACTGGAACCATGTACATATTATCATCACTGGATATTCATTTATTTGTGGACGACCTTATTCAAGAAATTTTTCCACTTATTCTGTGCAACCAAAACATCTTGCATTCCAATAACGTAGCAAATAGAGATTAGGACACAGGCCGGGGCCTGATCGACCTTGGCTGGGTCAACCAGGTATGATGTTTTTAAAGGACTGAAACTGTCAATGAACCAGGGTAACATCACTGATGATGTGTCCTAACTGCATCTAAATTATGTATTTTTCAAAAAAACTGAGTAACCTACAGGGATTTCTGAATTATTTAATCTCCAGGGACAGACTGTTTTCATTCGACTACTCATGTCTAGTTCTTATTTTATTTAGTATTGTTCAGTTATTGTTCACCCACTTCTACTGAGTGTAAATACATACTGTCTGATTGAACTCACAATCGCTATATCACCAAATTCATAAACCAACACTTTTACCCAGTAGGCTAGTATCCCATGGGACAATTTGCTGCAGCAAACTTAGACCCTTAAACTTAACCTGGCTGCAATTACTGTTGCTGCTGGCTGTCATGTTTAGACTGCTGCTACCCATGTTTTTATTGCTTCCACTGTTAAAGACTTGCTGTCATTTTTCTCTTCACTTTCTTTCTTATTGTATTTATTCCTATGCTAAACCTGCTATGAAGGTCCTTATAGCTTGTTTCAGATATGTGACGTCATGTTTGCTGGGTAGTTGTTATTCTGAAGGGTACATTTGATTCTGATCATTTCTTGTTGGTGTGCCTGATTCTGTTGTAGGCCTTAAATGCTCCCTTTCTTCACATTGTATGGATCAGTATAATATACCTTGAATGCTCCCTTTCTTCACATTGTATGGATCAGTATAATATACCTTGAATGCTCCCTTTCTTCACATTGTATGGATCAGTATAATATACCTTGAATGCTCCCTTTCTTCACATTGTATGGATCAGTATACACCTGAAGAAGGTTGGAGGGTACAAAGTTCAAAATGTTGTTATAATAACAACAAAGATGAGGACAATAGTCTGAGTATAAATAGTGTAAATATTGTTCATAAAAGTTTAATTTCCTTAAGATCTTAGGATAATTTCATTGAAATTCTACAATGTTTAAACCAAGATGAAAATGAAATCATGTTATTACTAAAGAGTTTTAAAATCAGGAATCATGAGCTATTGGATCAGTTTCTAGTGTTAAGTGAATTTCTAGGACAATATTTACATATTTGTATATAGATTTTGTTCTATTACCATTCACTCTCTTTGAGGTAGCTTCATGATTTCATCCTCCCAGAATTTGGCACCTGTCTGGATGGGTATCAGAAGAACTGCCCTGGACCATTGCCACCATAGGACAATTTCTTTCATTAAAAGAAAATTAAGAGAGCACAACTTTTTGTTTGTGTGTTGGGGCAGGGGTGGGAGAAATAAATATTAATGAAACTAATCAAGGTTTTAACTTCATGTTTTATCCATTATTGAATAAGAATTATTCAATGATAAGATTTATATTTTTATTTACACTATTTACAATGTTCAGACTTTTGTCCTTATCTTCATTGTTATATTCATGATGTTTTGCTTGTTCTACACTCCAGCCTTCTTCAGGTGATTGAAGTTTCAAACTGAACTCTTTATTTCATCTACCAGGGTAGATTGTTCTTATTTCATGTACCATGCCTTTTCTGGATGTTTCAGTATCAGTTATCTCCCTTTAACTCAACTCTCCAAGTTTTTTTTCACTACTGCTGTACTAAGTGGATAAAAGCTTTGGTTGAATCCAGTAACTTGACCCAAAGAATTGTGAATTCAATACCTAGCAGCAGTAAATGTTTAAAATAAAAACTTCAATCATAGAATTAATCTTAGTACCATGATATTCACTTTTAACTGTAAGATCTCTCTCCTTCTGTTATTTTTATCTCTAATTTTATCTCTATTTCATACTACAAATGGTGATCTAATTCAGATTTTTTTAAAAATCTAAATTGAAAAAATTTTTTTAACAAAGTTTAATATTAATTTTCTTGCACTTTTAAATAACTCCTACGTCTATGTACATGATTTCACCATCTTTTCAAAGAACACCAAAAGTTTGTAGTTTTATACTTCGCTAAAACAAATTTTTTATCCACTACCCATTCCAAGAAAGAGTGTTAAAATCCATACCTCTATTGCTGATTAGGCTGCCTTCCACATCTTTCTCGCCCATTTTCTCTCACTTTCTTCCCACCTCTATGCATTTTCTTACTTCTTCCTCTTCATTAAGCTAAGACGCCAGGTCTTCAAAGGTTGTATATGACCATATTTTACTTCCTACTTTAATCCTGGTGCCTTTCTCTTTGAGTCTTTCATCATGTCTTTTTTAGTTCTTTCTCTCCCATTCTCCTTCTTTTGTTTTTTATTTCCTTTATGTCTCTTTTATAATTCCCCATTCTGGTTTCCCGACCCCCTTTACCTCATATTCAAAAACTTTTTACCAACATAAAGAAGTGAATTTTCCATCTCTTTTCAAAAAATAGCATTTACTACCTGATGAGACCTTGTCTTTTCAATGCTGAAACAAAATGTACACTTTGTAGTAGATTGTAATTTGAACATATTCTAAAGTATAATTTATAATAAATATTCATAGCTCTATTTCTATACTGAGCAATGTTTTAAATTAATGTTTTGAATGCTGTTAATATTTTCTTCATAAAATACTTAATATAAAACAAAACAATAATAAGCTAAAACTTGAAAGAAAAAAAATATATAAGAGAAACCTGAAGGAATTTAAATAGAGATTATGTGAACACAAAAAGGATCCTTTAAAAAACAATACACTCAGTGCATTAGGTGCCCACCATAATGAGTCTAAATATAATTTCAATTTAAAAAATGCTACTTTAATTAAAAGAGAAAGCAATTTAGGAAGACAAAAGTATATATATAGTAAGTGATTTAATGGTGAGATCATCCACAGTAAATTTGTGTTCAGGTTCTTATAGCATTTCACCTTTCTTGGCAAATCTTATGTTATCATGATGTAGAGTACTTAATAACAAAAGTGATAAAAACAAAATGAAATTGACTAGACTGTATACCCAGGAACATAAAAATAGAAAAAAAATTATGTTTAAAAGTTTAACATTTCAGTGTTTCCTCCCCTTCATGAGCATGTGTAGTTACATCAAAGGATACGTCACTTTAGTCAGTTGAAGTCTTAAAGGATGAAATGTGTCACACAAAACATTTTCTAGTCTGTCATGAAATTTCCTAACATTGTTCATGCATATAAAAATTTATGTATCATCTTCTCCATATATAATATTTATATTTACATAATTTTGTTTGAATAGATGTATGCACACAACATATCAATTCCACCAGATTATTTTACCTGGAGATCTGCTGTACCTTCCCAGTCAGATACTGAGCTCAGCTGGCGAGAAGAAAAAGCTGTAAATGACCAAGAAACATCAGGTAAATTGAAATCTTAAAGTAGAATTATGGATATTAAGGAAAATACACTACTTATTCAGTAGTTAAAATTGAATAATGGAAGATTGAAAGCAAAATGTAGAAGAAGAGCAGGGAAAAATGATGGAATATAAAACTAATATTAATGTCAATTAATGAAGAAACGTCTATAAGCAAAGCCAATAAATAACCCAATGATTCTTATTAAAAAATGTAGAAGAGTCAAAACAAAGTTACTTATAGAAGAGAAAGTTTGAAAGCTTAAATTCAAATTATATAAATTTAATATTGTCAAATGATGGGAATAGTAATAAAAATAATATTATTTTTCCTTGTGTGAAATACTTTCAAACATCATACTAAACTAATATAATTCTACTTATATAAAAAGTATATAACAAATGTAAATTATTTAGTTTACATAATTATATCTCCATTGGTTATAATAATAAACATACAAAACTAAATATTCACCTTTTGTCAAATCTATTGCATTAATTCTTGTATGATTCTTGTTACATAATTGTTTTATTTTTCAGAACTGTCTTCTAACAAATCTTCAGTTCACACAGGACCTCTAAGCAAAAATGATATTTCTTCTCCATACCCACAATCCAGAAATCTTATTGAAATGAACAACCAACAGACTTCTAACTCAAGACCACTGCCTCCAGTGCCACACAAGACCTAATGAATATATTCTTTATATTAACAATTTGAAATAGACTGACATCTTTCTAACTAGTAAATACAAACATGAAAAAAACAATACAAACATACATGCAACATAATATTTTCCTAATATTCCCTTTAACAAGAAATATCCCCATGTCAAGATTATTTGGAAAATGAAAAATAAGATTAATTAATATACATAAATTCACATGTCATTATTTTTATTTTTTTCATAGAAAGAGAAAACATACAACACTGTGTGTATATTGGCTTTCTGTTGGACAAATATGAACTTGACAAATAACAACAAATATTATTGTGTGTCTAAAATATTTAACATCTATGGGTGGGTCATTTATTTGTAGATAAATGAATTCACTAAAGCATCCCTTGATATTGGCTATAAACAAACATAGAAAAATCAGTAAATTTTTGTAAAATATTATTTCTTTATTTTATCTAATATTTTATCTAATATAAATACAGATTCCTTTTAGAAAATTGTGAATGAAGCATTATCTGTAATATCAAAATAAATTAATTTTAACTACATTATAAAATCAATCATAACATGAAATTCATGTATCATTTCCTATTTTAATAGTGAAAATATGACAACTTATAGGTGTCAAGCAAGGATAGAGAGAAGAATGTAGACTATACATGATGAATAACATATTCCCTAGAATATTGCATTGTGGGAACAAAGGCAAAAATATAAAGTTTATAATAGAAGTTAAACAAATTAAATTTTATACCATCATCTATAGTTCATAATATAAAATTTAAATCTTAAACAATTTTCTTGAAAAATAAAAAAAATAGACAAATTTAAACAAAAATAAAGAGTAAAAATGATGGGTGTATAGATATCACATTCGTTCCAGATTTACAACTTCAACACTCTTCTTCCTCTGACTAATGCAGCCATTACACACACACCATAGTTATTAGGATGATTACTTTGCTGCACACATTGAGACATCACCAGTTCAAAAGAATAACTCATTTAATGGACTAAAACATCTTACAACAAAGCAGATAAAACATCTTACAACTAACACCACTGGAGATCAAAGGTAAGAATTTTTATGAGGATTCTTGAACTTTATTTGTTCCTGTCAGCATAAACACCTTCATAAAAACCGCCATTTACTTCCGATATATTTTTTAACCTCTTTTTTATAACATAGTGTTTGCTGACATCTTTCATGAACCTCTACAATTTATATTTAGAAAAATCTTTTTTATATTACACCACACATTTTACTTAGAAAATTATCAATAATTTCTTACTTCTCTGGTATTCCACCACGTTAAAACTCCTTAATAAAGGAAGCCATTAGACATACTCATTCTTTGATATTTTGAACATGGTTGTACATACCTAATTTCTAAGATGATTTTTATGATAAACAAATTATCACATATTCATAACAAGCCTTAATTTTTTATTATTATTATTAATATCATCATCATTATTATTATCATAATTATAATACACTGGAAATAAAATTACAAATTCTAAAGTGCTATTATTTTCCATAAAGCAATATGTCTAACTTCCTTTTGTCATCATGCCAAAATGTGTTATTGTTTTTTCTTGCTAAATCTCAATGGGGAAATGTTCTTCATTTCTTAGAGATAAAACATAAAAGTTTTTTGTCAATTTTAAAACAGTTTTATTGTATTTTTAAAAAAAATCAGATTTAAAAATAAAATATGAATAAGTAATTTATTAGGACTACTTCACATTGAATACGGTAAATATTTAGAGAGTCATGTGATTAGTAGAGTTAATGGATTGAGTGATTTAAAATAAAAATATTTTGTTATAAAAAGAACAGGCTTGATTTTGACATGATAAAAATACAAATTATATTTTGTAATCTGTGTAATCATATTTAACATGAAATTATTTAATAAAATAGAACAGTGGAAATTTTCCAGTAAAACACAATATACAATAAGTAATCTGTTCCTATGTACTGAAATAGAAGATTTACTGAATAAAGATAACTTTAGCACAAGGTTAAATTTATAGAGCACCCAGTGAAAACTGGATTTTGAAGTAGACGCTTACATTAAAATCAGCACAAGAAATAGTAATGACTTAAAAGTAATTTTTAAATTCTGCTATTAAATAAAAATATTCATAGAATTTATTTCTAAATCACATGGTTGTCAAGTAGTAAAGATGAAATATATAATTTATACATTTTATATTTAAAAATATTACTAAAGAAATGGAAGGGAAATAACTTTAAAACGAAGAGTAGATTATTAACCTAAAATGAGAAAATTGAAATTAAGTTTATAGAATTTATATTTTATGCAGTTAAGAAAGTAAATACTTTACAATGTACATATAAATGTTAAAATGTAATTTTTCTTGCTTTTTATATTTTATAATCATGGGGAAAAGTATAATTTTTTTTTATATGTCTGAACAAGCTTAATCTAATTTGTGTGCGTGTGTAGTCACATCAACATAAATATCACTTTAGTCTGATGAAGTCCTTAATGATGAAACATGTTACATGAAAGAAATATATTCAACTTTGTCATACATTTTCATAAAATTCTCAACATTATACATTATACAAATTTCATGTGGTGCTATATTAGACTAAAAAAGAGAACAGATTTTCATTAATTTACTTGATTTTTGTATTTACTATATTTTGAAGAATGCAACTTAGGTAAGTGAGGATAAATCATATTTTTATTATAATCTATTTAATTCATTGAAAAGGTTGAGCAACTTCAATAATCTTTAGACAATTGAAGATTCTTGCCATACTTGATTTCTTAAACATCAAATATGATATTCTTTGCTGATTCACTTTTATCCAACTTATTTGCAAATGTTTTCAACATACGATTTTTTTATAAAACAGTGATTACATTTACAAAGATTTTAGCAGTTTTTATACACTCATCTAACATTGTGTCTTATTTCAAAAGGTAAAAAGAGATTAAATTCTAAACTAAATATGACTTGTCAAAGAATGTTTATATAATTTTAAAATTTCTAGTTAAAATTTTACTAGTCAATTAAAACATGATTTAAATTTTTTGTAGGGATTACATCAAAATAAAGGATGTTGGATCAGACGTTGCTTCTCTTATCTATTTTGCCTATTTGTCTCGGTGCAGACCTCACTTACATTATAGAGGAAGGAAAGAGTCCTGGTACCTACATTGGAGACATTGCTGTTGACTCTAAAATAATGGAAGATGTTAATCAAAAAGACAAAAAACTTATCACATTCAGTCAGCTACAACAAGGTGACATAGGCAGTTCCCAATATTTTCAAGTTTCAAGGAAAACAGGCAAACTGTATGCAACAGTAACACTGGATGCAGAAGCAATGTGTAAACATAATAAAGAATGCTTTCAACTCATTGATGTAGCTGTTCGTAAAGGAGCTTCTTCAATTAGAATTTTAGAAATCAAAGTCATCATAAAAGATATCAATGATCATCAACCAGAATTTCCTGATAAGCAAATTAACATTGAATTTTTAGAAGACATTGGGATTGGAGCCAAAATAATAATTCCAAATGCATTTGATAAAGATGTTGGAGTTATAAATTCAAATATTTCTTATGAACTTAAAAAGCAGAAAAATGAACCATTTACATTATTTGTTGCCCCAAGTATTGATGGAACATCACATCTTGGAATAAAATTAGAGAAAAGATTAGACAGAGAAACAAAAGATGCTTATTTAGTTCAAGTTGTGGCTAAAGATGGAGGATCCCCTCCAAAACAAAACATATTAAATGTTCATATTTCAGTCATTGATGTTAATGACAATTTTCCAATATTTTCTAAGAAAATGTACAACATTTCAATTAAGAATGAAGAGAGCAAAGTCACGCCCATTGCTGTTGTATCAGCTACTGATTTAGATGCAGGACAAAATGGAAAAGTCTCGTACCACTGGAGTCAGCAAACAACAGAAAAAACCAAAAGATTTTTCCAGTTAATAGAAATAACTGGGCAGATTTTCTTACAAAAAAAAATTAATTCAGGAGATGAAAAATTACATAAGTTATATGTAAAAGCTGCAGATGGAGGAAGCCCACCTTTAAGCTCTATTGCAATGGTTATAGTAAATGTGAACATTCAAAACAACAATGCACCGATCATCAAAGTTAATTTTCCAACAACATCAGAAAAAAATACAGTTGAGATTTTAGAAAATGCTAAATCAGGAAGTTTCATTGCTTATGTTAAAATCACTGATAATGATGAAGGACAAAATGGACAAGTTACCTGTGACATTCACCATGATAAATTTCAACTTCAGAATTTAGGGACAAAGAAATATGAAGTAACACTGAAAAATCCTCTGGATAGAGAGAAAGAAGAGCATCATGATGTTGTCATCAGTTGCCAAGATAAAGGATCTCCTCCTCTTCATAGTAACAGCAAATTCTCTATTCAAGTGATGGATATCAATGATGTTAAACCACAATTTACAAAAGACACATATAAATTTTTCATTGATGAAAATGAAAACTCAAGAATTACTGTTGGCTACATCAATGCCACTGACCCAGACTTGGGAGCTGGAGGAAAACTTACATATTCTCTCATCACCACTAATAAACACTTCTTACCTTTCAAAATAAGCCCAAATGGATTATTATCAGCAATTATGTCCCTTGATCATGAGTTTCAAGATACTTATGAGTTCCAGGTGTTTGTCAAAGATAATGGAACACCATCTCTGAATAATACAGTCAATGTGATTGTTGAGGTAACTGATAAAAATGATAATGCTCCATATTTTACATTTCCCAGTATTAAACCTTACAATCTCGATGTGACATATTACCCACATCATAGCAAGAACATCAGCCAAATCAAGGCATCAGATAGTGATAGTCAAGAGAACGCATTTCTAAAATATGAAATAATCAGAGGCAATGAGAAACAGATATTCACCATGAACCAGTACACTGGTTTGTTAGCTTTCAATCGGCAACTGAGTTCAGAAAATGCTGGTTCCTATCAGCTGGACATTGTGGTCAAGGATAGTGGTAGCCCAGTTCTATCAGCAACAACTACTCTGTTTTTAACATTGACTATCAGCAACAAGACATCCCAAATGTTAAATGTTGTTGAGCTAGAAAGTGAAGAGAAAGTGCATCTTAATCTGGTTATTATTATTACAGTGATAGCAGTGACAATAGCTGTGTTCATAACAGCTTCATTGTCAATCTGCATCATTCGATGTAATGGTCACTCAAATGTGGCCTATGCACAACCACTTGATCTTTCCAACAGATATGTTGGTGAACAGAGACACTTAATTGCTCCAGCTTACCAAGGAAACTCTTGGTCTCAACCTGTTCAGCCTTTGCAAATTGAACAACCTGTTTCTACAAATACTCCATTGGCAGCATCAAGACTAAATTTTTCAGATGGTTTTCCACAGAAATCACAACCATCAAATGAAGTTTTATCACAAGTATGTAATGCTTAAATCTTATTCTCATTTAATATTTGATTTTTGTATCATTTTTTAGATAGATCTTCTGTTATAACCTTTTACAAAAATCTATTTGAACTCTCTCATATTGGAAAATGTTTTGACAATTACACTGATGTGGTTTAAACCCCTTTTTATATTCAGCTGGAATAAAATTTTATTTTTCATTTGTATACATTTTTTACTTTGAGTGAAAAATTACATTATAATCAACTACTATCTATCATTTCAAAGAGTCATTAAGATATAAAATTGGATATGTTAATGACTCTTCAGCTCAAGTAGTCAAATCAGTCAGTTAAGTGCCATATGTGAAACACGCTTGGGTGATCATGTCTCGAAAGAGACATGACTGACTGGGCAAAAGATTATCTTGCAGTAGGTTGCCATTGCTTTCTGCAGTAGACTGGTTGCCAGCTAAGGCTATAGAAACCAATCTGTCCTGTTATTTAAAACATAACTGGAAGGAAGAGATGGATTAATACCTTTCCCAAGGGTATTTGCGTGTAATATTTCACTTTGAATAAAAAATTACGTTATAATCAACTACTATCTATCATTTCGAAGAGTCATTAAGATATAATATTGGATATGTTAATGACTCTTCAGCTCAAGTAGTCAAATAAGCAACCTTATTTTCATTGTTTTTCTCAAGCTTTACTAAGATGAAAAATGATTAGTCAAATAATAGAAAATTAGCATCTGCAATATTTTCAATTGTATGCTTGATGTACATGTGAATATAAATTTCATTTTTTTAATAAGAGAATAACATTAAAACAAGTAGCTGCAGATTAATAATATTCATTTTTAATTCTATTTTTTACTTCAAAAATTTATTTCTCATGAAGATTAATCTGTATATCAAAGTGAATGATTAAATTTAGAAAAAAATCACTTCTTATTCCATGTTTTGTGAATACCATGACAAATAAATTAATGTCATAGAATCAAAGAGCTGAATAAATACTTTATAATGATTTAACTGCAAAATTATTTATTTCACAAGATTTTCATTTGAACTGATATGAAAAAAATATTTACAGCAGCTACTTAGCATTTTTCTTTGATAGAAGGGTTTTTAAATTTTATGAGCATTATTGTACTCAACTTGAACTTTTCAGGGTCAACCATTATCTGCCCTAAATATCCTCATCCTTCTTACTTCCTCTTCTTGCACCCTTAAAACAACCTCTTTCAGTAACCCACTAATTTGAGTGGCTCATTGTCCTTGTATTGGGTAGGCAATAGTATAAAAAGTATCATCATCATTAACATCAACTGCAGCAGTAACCATTGCAAATTCCCTGCTGGATAAAATCCTTTTCTAAACGCCTTTCATGACAACTGAGATTTGCTATTCTCTGCCATGTCTTGCTCAGAAACCCCTCTACTTCATCTGCCCTTTTTCAGTTGAGGTCTTTTACTACTATATTTGCTATCCTTTGAGTAATCAACCCTCTTTTCCATTTGTTACCCTTTCTTTTTGCTCATTTTGTTTTTAATAGATGTATGCACACAACATATCAATTCCACCAGATTATTTTACCTGGAGATCTGCTGTACCTTCCCAGTCAGATAGTGAACTGAGCTGGAGAGAAGGAAATACTACAAATGATCAAGAAAAAATAGGTAATTTAAAAAATATATATTAAATGTTGTAAAGCAAATAAAATAATTGTCTAGTAAAATGATGAACTGATTTGGACAATAATTTTTTTAATATCATGTTTCTTCAGGAAGTAAGTGGTCATGGTTTTCTGCATCTTACTTTATTTGTATTTGTAGATTTGCCATAACTTTTTGAGAAAGACAGTGAAGTGGTTTCCTGTTGCCATCTTTACAATTTTGAATTCTGAATAGTCCATATTCTAGAATGGTTATCACCAAATATAGAACCTAGTCTACCCTGCTATTTAATTCATAGTTGGGAGGAGAAGAGATACATTCATGATTTTTCCAATGACATTAGTGTGAAAGTAAATGCAACAAGCTTGAACAGAACTTGAACTTGGCTTATTGTTTCCACTTCTCATACCTTAGGTACAGTTTCTGGGAAAGAGTGAATTATTTGGCATGATCAACTAGCTGAACAAGGCCAGTACACTCAAACCCTCGGTCACAATAACTTGTGATTTTGTGCTATCATTGACAGCTTCAAAATAGTTCTGTCTTGTAACTGCTATGCTACACACACATCACTAAATTAAATTTCCAAGAAAATAAATTGATAAAATGAATAATCAATGAAGAAATGTTTGAAATATATTTGCAATAAAACAATTAAGTTGAAAAAGTGTGTGTGTGTAGCTTTCAATAAAATATTTATTTAAATGTATATTGATAGGCTACCTTAATGCAAATGAAATCTTGCAATTTTGTCAATTCTATCTCAATAATTCCTCTCTTATTTTTCAGATCAACCACTTAGCAAAATGTCAACTCATCCAGGTCATCTTAACAAAAATGATATTTCTGCTCCATACCCACAATCCAGAAATCTTATAGAAATTAACAACCAACAGACTTCAAATGCAAGGCCATTGCCTCCTGTGCCACACACTAAACAGTAAACATACTCTTTATGAAACCAGTGAAAAATAGAGCAATATATTCATATGAAATATTTACAAACATACTAACTTCCAACAAAATATTTACTTAGAATATGCATTTCAACATTCTTTGGGATATTAAAACAAGCATGAATAAATAAATAAATTAAAATACACTAGTTATTTCCAATTTATGTTATGAAAAGAAAAGACATGGCCTAAAAGTTGATACATCTAACATTTTAAATATATAGGAGTGTTTTTTTATGCAACAAATTTGCAATAAAAGAAGTGGTTAAATTCTCAAAAGTTATGATATTGGCATTCATGGATGATGATGATATTCATAAAAGCTATTTAACCTGCCATCTCAGAACAGGGAAACTGCTTAATAATAACATTATATAAAGAAATTCTATTTCATATTTGTTGAAAATAGAAATTACATAACTGTCTAGATAAAATTGATTTTTTAGAAATTTTATGTAAAGCAGAAAAAGCATTACAATTTTCTTTATAGATTTAAGATTATGCATAATGTTTAATAGGTTAATACTAGAACACATGTGCATTTATATTTATTCCAAGATGAATCAAGTTTTACTAGATATTCCTTTTATTACAAGAGTAGAAAAGAGACATTTTAGAGGAAGACTGCATGGATTGAAGGAAGAATGCAGCTCCTACAGGACGAATAACATAATCACTATTACACGGCCTCATGGGAACAAAAGCAAAAAGTATAAATGTTATAAAAGACATTATACAAATTCAATTCTGCATTATAAGCTTTTATAAAATTAAATTTAATAACAGTTTTGTTAAGAAATGTAAAAAAATAAATATTATCTGTATCAAAAAACAAACATATAAATGTGGGTTAGTATTTTCTATATGCCACATGAACAACCTCAATACCCTCTTTCCTCTGACTAATGCAGCCATTACACACACACCATACTTCTTAGGACAACTACTTTATCACATTCATAAACTCATCTTCAGTTTCAAAGTTTTATTGCCCTTACTGAACTTAGTATCTACAAAAAAAATCATTGGACAAAACGTCTTACAATGAACATCATTGGCAATCATCACAAAGGTAAGTAGATTTTTCATATTTTTTATTATGAGATTCTTTGCTTCCCTTCGTAAAACCCACTTAATAGAAAACCATCATTCCTGTCTGACATACTTTCTTTTTTACAGAATGGCATATTTTTTTTATTTGAAAAACTATATTTGTAAAACAAAATACATATCCACAATAAAAATTTAAATATAAAATATTTATTTTAACGTTTTGTAGTAAATTTTACTCAGTGAAGTAATGAATTTAATTTTTATAAATGTTTTTATCTCACTTAATAAAATTATAAGACGCCATTACACAAATCTATATTTACTGTTTTTTAGAACAACATAAATTTCTTCAAAAAATATTTATTTTAACATTTTATAATAAAAAAAAAACCCTTTTACCTAATTTAATAGAAAACTACTTTTCTATACTTTATTTCCATTCTTTCTCTTTGTAAGTTCTAATTACCATACTACAAATCTGTATTCGCTTAATTTTACATAAAGGCTGTACACATTATTTACTCAGACATCTTTTCTTGATATCTATGTGTATAAAATTTTTCTTATTTAGGTATATATTTATTTTAAACTTACACACATATTTTTAAAAATATTTAACACATAGCTTTCATAATTTTAGCAGTTTGTTCATTTTTTTTATGATTTCTGAAATCTTAAAATTCTATTCTGTGACCATGTTCTTAATTTCTTAGTCAGATATAAAAAAAATTGAATCAATTCAACGTGAAATGCAAAAACCATTTTATGCATAACAATGACTATACAGTATTTCAAATATGAGAAATAAAATATTAAATTATTTAGCTCTATGAAAATTTTTTTTAATAAGCTGTATTCATCTGGCTGTATCATTTTAAGCAGCTTATATTAACATCTCTCCAATATATCTATAAGTCTACCATTTGTTCATGTTTAGAATATTGCTGCCACATATGCTCCAGTGCTTCTGCTATATATTTAGAGATTCTTAATAAAATCCAAAGTAGAATCAGCAGTATTATTGGTCCTGACCTGGCATCTCAGCTTCAGTCACTTTCCCACCACTGTAAAATTGGTTTCTTGTGCTTTTTCTATAAATATTTTCATGGTAATTATTTGGATGAGCTCTCTGCTGTGGTACCTAGTCTTTGTGAATTTAAATGCAGTACCTAACTGGCATCAAGACCTCCTCAGTTTACAGAGATATAATCATAAGTTGCATGTTTACAGTTTCTTTTCTTGCTCTTCTTGCTTGTGGAACTCTTTTCTGGTTCCATGTATTCCAGCTAACTTTGATCATCAAAAATTTAAATGTAATGTCAATCATTATCTACTGTCTGATTACTCTTCTATTATTCTCACTCCTTAGTAATGTTTCTGCTTTCTAATTCTTCCACACCCAGTCATCCCTTGTGTCTTAGTGGCTTTACTTCCTTGCTTGGTATGATTTTGATTTAAAAAAATGATGTAAATGCAATAAAACTTTCAATATATAATTATGCTAATTGTTCAGTGAAATAATATTTGAAAATAATATCCTTATGTAGGATAATTACAAAAATAACATATTAGAAGACTTGCTTGTTTATTTTTAAGAAACACTCAAAAGATTCATCTTTCAGCAAAAAATTCTTTTTAGATAAAAAAAATGGAAACTTAAATCATGTTTTGCAAAATTCTTTGTAAACAGTTCAAATAATCTTGTTATTTTGATTATCATATTTTTAAGTATATATCAATTTATTCTTTCATAATAAACTTGATTTTAATCACAAAATGATAGTACATAAAATAACATGCAGAGAATGTGAAAATGTGCAAGGGAAATAACTCCAAATCAGTTAATAGTGAATAGGAAATCTCAAATAATCAGATTAGCTGAATTAGATGTGCTCCAACCAATAGTTTACATTTAAGATTCTTTTCTATGTGTCATGTCTGTTTAGTACATGGGTTATCATGGCTCTCCACAGCACCTATTCTTTGTGATTCATAGCAATGTTTCAGGTAGGTGGCCTGCTGACTTACCCTATCTCTCTTGCCCTTAATATACCCTGTAAAGTCAAGTTCTTTAGCTTTCCTTCCTTATAATGTGTTGAATAAATTTCAAATGTCTCTTTCTGATCTTGAGTATAAGTGCTTTATTTTGGTTAACTTTTTCTTTAAGACTTCCTCATTGTTTACTTACTTAATTCATAGAATTCTCAACATTCTTCTGTAAAACCACATATCTGCTGCTTCCAGTTTTCTATTAATCAAGAGATTGTCCAGCATTCACTACCATTCAAGAGGATTAATATCACATAGCAGTTTAGCACTCTTTTGTTTCTAATTAAATTTTCCTGGTTCTTAGTTCTTGGTTTAAATTTTAGAATGCATTTTTTACTAATCTAATACATGTTTGGATTTCAGTATCGCATTTTTTGATCATCTGTCCAAGATATTTAAATTTGTGTAATTGTTTGATGTTGACATCTCCACTTCATAATTTACATTTGGAATTTTTCTTTTGCTGCAAACTATACTTATTATCTTCTTACAGTTGATGGCTGATTCTTTTTCTCACTTTCCTTTACATTAGGCATTCATAAACAAGTATGCAAGGTAGTATATATACAGGCTGTATCAAAAATAACTTTACAAACTTTGGGTGTGGGTTCTTCACACCAAATGAAGGCTGGATAGATAGGGGAGGACTGGCTTGCATGTTCCCCTGACCTCAGTCCTTTGAATTTTTATCTGTGGGGCCATCTAAAACAATCTATTTAGGCAGCAGACATTAATAATGCAGAGGGGCTTCATCAACATATCATCAAGGCCTGCTAAACCATTCAATATCATGTGAGAGTATTTGAAAGTGTCTGCCAGTCAATGATCTAATGGGTGCATGCATGTGTAGAAACAAGCAGAGCACATTTTTGAACATTTATTACAAGTTGATGTGTTGAGATATAACAATGGCCTTTTGAACATAACTTGTTTTGGTGTCATGAAACCATCTGCCAAAGTTCGTAAAAATATAGCGGATTGTATTTTGGATTCTACATTTAACAGCATCTACCATAAACATTAAACTTAATAATTAAAAAATAAAAAAATAAAAGATTTGTAAACATATGTTTATGTGGACTTTTGTCCTTTTTTATGTGAGGAACCTGCCAACAAAGTTTGTAAAAGTATTTTTTCTATATATATAATATTATAATATTATATAATATAATTATATGGTTATGTCAATTTTACATTGCGACATGGAAATTTCTATGTTTCGAGATCAATTCTCATCATCAGGCAATGTTGGTGTGGTTGTGCAGACAATTTACATTTAAATGATAAATACTTTCGGTTTACTGTGAATGTATGCAGGTGTTATTTTGTGTGTGTGTGTGTGGCTAATCAGAATGGAGATTCACTTTGGAAGGAAAAAAGTTGGTTAGCACAGAAATTCTTCAGGGTCAAACCCCAAAGTGAATCTCCATTCTGATTAGCCACATACACACACACACAAAAAAAAACACCCGCATACATTCACAGTAAACCGAAAGTATTTGTAATTTAAATGTAAATCGTCTGCACAACCACACCAACATTGCCTGATGATGAGAATTGATCTCGAAACAGAAATTTCCATGTCGCAATGTAAAAATGACGTAACCATATAATTATATTATATTATATTATATTATATTAAGCTCTATAATACTCATTATATTGAGCACTGTTTATAATAAAATAAATGCCAGAGCACTCAAAATATAAAAAAACCTTGAGTCCTCTTCACTTGGAATTATATAATATTATAAGGAAGTCAAAGAACAGATAGATTAAAAAACTTACTGTTCATTGTTTTTACTTTTATAAAAAGTGCTCAATACAGAGTAGAGCTTAATATTACAATTTTGTTTTTACAATGGTTTATAAAAGCATTATATCACTACACAAAAAAATTTATGTTTCAGAACATTATTGTTTTTCTTTGGGTGATATTTTAAAACAAATGATGAAAATGATTTATTTTAGAAAATATAAAATGAATTTATAGTTATTTAGAAAGTTAAGGAGATCTGGTTGGAGAAGTTAAACAACATGATTATGGGTGATTCTCAATCAAAAGTGAGAATTAGGTAAAACTATAAAGTTGAACATTTAAGTCGTATGAAGGGGAATTTTTTCATTATGTCATGATAAAATGACACTGTTTATCTGTCTGGGAAAGATACATACAAGGAACATATATTATTTAAATATGTAGACATTGACTTTGACAGTAGTTCAGATTTTAGGTTTTAGAACAATTTTAATTTTATACTACTGTATTTGTTAAAGGTTAAAATTTGAATTAAGTAATCATGGTACACTAAGATATATTGGAGCTATTAAAACCAAATAAGTATTATGTGGGTTATTAACTTTAATCAAATAATTATTGTGTAATATTAGAGCATAAATTATAAATGAAGATTATAATTAATTGCATTTTAAAGTGAAATATTTGCATTTACAAAATAAAGTCTATGGTTTAGTAGTACTTTATAGACAATATACAAGTAAATCTAATAATATTATATTAATAGACATCTTTTTCATCACACCAAGAAGATATGTAATTTTAAAGAAAATAAGAAAAGTGGTGCTTAGTTATTTATCTATTCACTTATGCATTTTAATTATAATATTAAATATTTATTATCTTTGTTTATTAAAATACATATTTTATTTAATGATCACTATTTCTTAATTCTTTAAGTTATAAACTTGTTTATTTTCTAAAACAAATTGTCATTTCATAAGATTATTTTATTTCAAATATTTAATATATTATTATATTACAAAAACAAAAAATATAATATGTATAAAATCATGTTCCAGATAATTCATCACATATGATTGGACTTGTATATACTCTCCTATACATATTACCCATTTGTCTGGGAGTAGACCTTACTTACAATATAGAAGAAGGAAAAAGTCCAGGAACCTACATTGGAGATATTGCAGCAGATTCTAAGGTAATGGATGATATTCTGCAACAAGACAAGAATCTAATCACATTCAGCCAGTTACAAGGCAAGGTTGATAGTTCACAATATTTTCAAGTATCAAGGAAAACAGGCAAACTATATGCAATAATCACATTGGATGCAGAAGCAATGTGTAAGCGTAATGAAGAATGCTCTCAACTTGTTGATGTAGCCATTCGTAAAGGAGCTTCTTCTATAAGAATACTAGAAATTAAAGTTATCATAAAGGATATCAATGACCATCAACCAGAATTTCCAGACAAACAAATAAGTATTCAATTTGATGAAGACATGGTAGTTGGAACAAAAATACTAATCCCACATGCTATTGATAAAGATGTTGGACTTATGAATTCAAAAATTTCTTATGAGCTTAAAACACAGAAAAATGAACCATTTACATTATTTGTTGCCCCAAGCATTGGTGGAACATCATATCTGGGAATAAAATTGGATAAAACACTAGATAGAGAAACAAAAGACTCTTATTTAGTTCAAGTTGTGGCTAAAGATGCTGGATCTCCTCCTAAACAAAATATATTAAATGTTCACATCTCTGTCATTGATGTTAATGATAACTTCCCAGTATTTTCTGAAAAAATATACAATATTTCAATCAAGAATGAAGAGAGTAAAGTCACACCCATTGCTGTTGTATCAGCAACTGATTTAGATTCTGGACAAAATGGAAGAGTTTCATATCAGTGGAGTCACCAAATATTTGAAAGGACAAAATCATTCTTTCAATTGATAGAAACAACTGGGCAGATTTTCTTAAAGAAAAAAATTAATCCTGGAGAAAAATCAACATATCAATTATATATAAAAGCTGAGGACAGTGGACATCCACCGTTAAGCTCTATTGCAATGGTCCTAGTGAATATTCTAAAGCAATACAACAATGCACCAATCATAGATGTAAATCTCCCTTCAACATCCAATAAGAATATAGTTGAGATTTTGGAAAATGCCAAAGTTAGCAGTTTCATTGCATATGTCAAAGTCAGTGACAATGATGAAGGACAAAATGGACAAGTTACCTGTGACATTCACCATGATAAATTTCAACTTCAGAATTTAGGGACAAAGAAATATGAAGTGACACTAAAGAATCCTCTGGATAGAGAGAAAGAAGAACACCATGATGTTGTGATCAGTTGCCAAGATAAAGGATCTCCTCCTCTTCATAGTAACAGCAAATTCTCCATTCAAGTGATGGATATCAATGATGTTCAGCCACAATTTACAAAAGACACATTTAAATTCTTCATTGATGAAAATGAAAACTCAAGAATTACTGTTGGCTACATCAATGCCACTGACCCAGACTTGGGAGCTGGAGGAAAACTTACATATTCTCTGATCACCAATAATAAACACTTCTTACCTTTCAAAATAAGCCCAAATGGATTATTATCAGCAATTATGTCCCTTGATCATGAATTTCAAGATACTTATGACTTCCAGGTGTTTGTCAAAGATAATGGAACACCATCTCTGAATAATACAGTCAATGTGATTGTTGAGGTAACTGATAAAAATGATAATGCTCCATATTTTACATTTCCCAGTATTAAACCTTACAATCTGGATGTGACATATTATCCACATCATAGCAAGAACATCAGCCAAATCAAGGCATCAGATAGTGATAGTCAAGAGAATGCATTTCTAAAATATGAAATAATCAGAGGCAATGATAAACAGATATTCACCATGAACCAGTACACTGGTTTGTTAGCTTTCAATCGGCAACTGAGTCCAGAAAATGCTGGTTCCTATCAGCTGGACATTGTGGTCAAGGATAGTGGTAGCCCAGTTCTATCAGCAACGACTACTCTGTTTTTAACATTGACTATCAGCAACAAGACATCCCAAATGTTAAATGTTGTTGAGCTAGAAAGTGAAGAAAAAGTGCATCTTAACCTGGTCATTATTATTACAGTGATAGCAGTGACAATAGCTGTGTTCATAACAGCTTCATTGTCAATCTGCATCATTCGATGTAATGGTCAGTCAAATGTGGCCTATGCACAACCACTTGATCCTTCCAATAGATGTGTTGGGGAACAGAGACACTTAATTGCACCTTCTTACCAAGTAAATCCCTGGTCTCAACCTGTTCAGCCTTTGCAAATAAACCAAACCCCATCTGCAAATACTCCTTTGGCAGCATCACGAAGACAATTAACTTCAAATTCTGTTCCACAGAAATCACAATCATCAAATGAAGTTCAATCACAAGTAAGTAATCATTAGTTGTAATTTTCATTTCATGCTTTTTTTCAATTGTTTCATACTTTATATTATGTGTTTCTGATTTTAATATAACTAAAATGTAAACAAACTGTTAAATAATTTTAACTTATCATTTTTATGCTTGTATCTTTTCAATAAATTAAATTTGTGAACTATAAAACTTTTATTTTAAATACTTCATTTTTTAATTCATGAACCACTGATGTAAGTAGAACATTAAATGCACTTAAACTGAGAAAATAACATTCATATCTGAATATTACTTGAAATATGCAATATCAAGCCAATGTTTAAATTTATTTTATGCCAGGAAAAAATGACATAGTATTTTCTAATAATAGTAAGTCACTTTTGAAAATATTTTTAGATGTTTTTAAGTAAAATATGTAAATGAAAGACAGAAAAATCCTTTTATACTTTTGCATTATAGGATGTTTTCTGCACAAATCTCTATGAAATAAAGAGTTTGTAATAGTTTATTTTTAAAAATAGCAAAACTGTTTCTTATATTCTTTGATTTAAATTCATTAAAACAATACATTCTGATGTTTATATTACATTGTTTTAAGATATCTAATTCTATATAACTGACATGATATTTGAATATCTTCTTTAAACAGATGTATTCACAGAATGTATCAATTCCACCTGATTATTTTACCTGGAGATCTGCTGTACCTTCCCAATCAGATACTGAATTTAGCTGGAGAGAAGAAAATGCTGCAAATCATGAACAGAAATCAGGTAACTTCAAAAGCTGAAATTAAATTAGACACAGAGATTAAAATGATACAAATAATAATAAAAAAAATTTAAACTGGTAAAATAGGAATGTGGTTATCCTTTAGAACCTATTTAAGAACTTTTTGTATCACAAAATTGAACGTGAAAAATGAAGTACTCAACTTCAGAGATTATTAGCACAATTATTTGAGATCATGTAAATAAGTGCAGATTTTATATGTTAATATCAAATGTCTAAACCTGAATTTATGAATAGCAGGAATAATTCTAAAGTTTTTTGTTTTTAAAATTATTTTTAGCAATCAGAAACTGGTCTTTATAATGAATATGCAAAATAATTACATACCTCTATATAGGTATTTGTGAACATAAATTTTTTTGAAAATTAAAAATAAACAACTTAAACTACATAATTGCATCTTCATGTCTCATAATACTGTTGTTGTGATGTGAAGTTTAGCACTAATTGGTTGCTATGCTTGACAGTTATTCTCAGTGATGAGTTATATAGGCTCTCTCTTGCACTTATGCAAATTAGGCATATTAATTTGCCAGTGTCAGTACATCTCCCTGAAATGTAATAGTTCTTGTACTTCTTTTCATGATAATTTTATTATATGCTGTTTTTAAATCTATTTTTGAAAAAACGCTCATTCCTGCCAGTTCATGCAATGCAACTTCACCATTCGGTATGGGATATGAATCCGAACAGATTTTATGATTTACGCCTATTTTGTAATCTCCACAAATACGTAAATCACCCTCTGTCTTCCTCACCACTACAATGAGTGATGCCTACTTGCTATCCCCAGGGGGAACATGTTCAAAAAGGTCTTGTTCTATTAATTTTCATAGTTTTGTTACTACTAATGGCAACAAATTTACTGATACTTTTCGTGCCTCATAATAAGGAGAGACATTCTCTTCTAATTTTAAACTTGCTTAATAGTTTTTTAACTTCCGGGTGTTTTTCATTTTTATCTCCTTAATTACTTTAGTAACATTTATGTTATGCATGTCATTTCCAAGTAGTCTGTGGTTCTTTTTACACTTTGTGACAATTACAGGTATTACTTCAAATTTACCTTCTAACTCCAAGGAACCTTCAATGTATTCTAAAGTTTTTATGACCAAGCCATCAAATTGGTGGAGTTGTAAACTGCACTTTCATAAGGGTGGCACTTCAATGCATACCCAAAAATTTCTTGGTATCAGCATTACATCACTCCCAGTATCCATTTGCATATCTAAATTGTAGTTGTTAATTTTAACCTTTAATATAATGTCATTTTTCTTTTGTTCAATTTTTTCTATATTCTTTTTTAATGTAAAGATGTCCATATTGGTTTTGTTTTCTTCCACTCTTTCAACATTTTTATTTTTTATTTTGGATACTGCTTGAAAGTGGTTCTTTTTTTAAGCAATTTTTACAGGTTTTTTCTAAATGATGGGTATTTTTCCTTTTTTATTTCATGATCACGTCCACAATACAAACATTTTCTTATCTTTTTTTCCATGTACGTCTCAGCGAACATCTGTTCGCTGGGTTGACTTTTATATTGGTTATATTTTTGTATTAATTCATGTTGCTGTATAAAGTCAATGCATGTATTTAAAGACCTATTTCTTATTTGTAGTTGTTCCATTATTTTATATTGGTGTGATGCATTGCACATACCTTCAATTAACCTTAATTGAATCAAGTCCTCTTCAATAGTTTGTCCGTCTTGTCTAAGTTTTTCAAATTCGCAATATCTACTCGCATTTCATAGCCGGTGTAGATAATTTATAATTGGTTTGTCAATTTCTTGTATCAACGACATGAATTTCGTTCTTTCCGCCACTACCTGTCTTTTCTTGGGTCTCATATTTCTCCTTATAATCTGACTTATTTTTTCAAAAGTCACATCTTCCAAGTTTGTGGGATATGCCATAGTGGAGACTTTCATTATTGCCTTGCATCCCGCTGTAGCCAAAAATAAATCCATAATTTCATTTTTGCCTCCCTTCTTGTTGTCTTTCAGCTTTTTACTTCTTGCACTGGCAGAAAACAGTGAATCCATGCATCTACAAAATCTGGATCTTCCAGAGACAAATGGGATCCTATCGGTGATGCCATTGTTGTAATGTGAAGTTTAGCACTAATCGGTTGCTAAGCTTGTCACTTATTCTTAGTGACGAGTTATATAAGCTCTCTCTTGCACTTATGCAAATTAGGCATATTAATTTGCCAGTGTCACTACAACTGCTTTATTCAAAAACATAGTTTAATCAAATCCATATTTAAATTTCTACTGATTGATTAGTAACATGGTTATTATTTAATTTTTCAGATCTGCCTTCCAGCAAGTCTTCAGTTCACTCAGGTCATCTTAATAAAAGTGATATTTCTGCTCCATATCCACAGTCTAGAAATCTTGTAGAAATGAACAATGAACAAACTTCAAACACAAGACCATTACCCCCTGTACCACACATTAAACAGTGAATATATTTTTTACATTAAAAATCTAAAACAGAATGGCAAATTCACATCAGGCTTACATGATACAGAATATATATGTGTGTGTGTGTGTGTGTGTGTGTGTGTGTGTGTGAAACTAAATTAAAAGTTTACATATAGCACAATTTTTAATTGTATTTGCAATTTAAAATACTTTTGTGAAGAATATAAACAAGCTTGATTGTTACACAATGTAAAAAAAGGCAATTTAAATTTTATTTTTTCATGGTTTACAACAAAAATATCATAAAAAGATAAAAACAAAGTGGAATATGAGTGTAATGTACTCATAGACGAGTCAAATTATTGATCACTTGTCAGTTTATTGCCCCTCCAGTCACGAAGCAATTAATGTAATTTGCAATAAGCTTTTAAAAAAATCAAGAGGTTTTACTTTTCTTCATTAAATCAGGGATATTTGCTAATTTTCTAAAGTGTACCCCATGCTTCAACTTGTACCTTTTTTATACGGCTGAAATCAAGACTCTCTGACAGACACTCTTGAACTTCAATTTTGTTTAAACCCTTATTTTGAAGTGTGTCTTTGGAAGACATAAGTTTTAAATATTTTGATGAAGACTTCAAGTGTTATTTCAAGATGTTCAGTTTTTTGTAATCATAACTCCTCTAAGCTGGTAGAGAGAAATCGAGCATCATTCATAGCATAATAATCTCACAGCTTGTTGCTGTCACCACCATACTTTACCACCACTATGGTATTTTCTGACTGAAAGGCTTCTCAAAGTTTTTAGAACACATATTTTTGACCATAGTACACCAATAGTTCAATTTTTAACCAATCAGAATCCTCCCCATTTTTTTTTTTTTTTTGTAACATTCTCATTTGAAGCAGTAAATTGTCATTGCAAAACTGTTTCTGCATTCTAGTTTTGTTTTGTTTTTTAATGTAGATACCAATACAAGCATGTTTGGGGACTAACTCTTCTATCAGTTAATTTTTTATTATCTTTTAATTTTTTAACAACTGTAACCAATTTCAGTTCTGCTCTTTTTGGCATTTTTTACTTTCTTCCTTCTTTTAGCAAAGTGCAGTCTTAATAGATTATTTTAATATCCCTTTTTATAATCCGTTCATGACATAGGTAATCCTAACTCTCTACAGATTGTTTTTTTTATGATCTATGAATTGCCATGCCACTTTGGGAAAAATAGTGGAGTGGTGTTCCATTGCGTTCTACGCAGTTTGGAATTCAGTTTTCTTTCTTGTAGACTGGTTGCAACTCAAGACTAGAGAACCCAGTCTACCCTGCTATTTAACCCATAGCTAGTCTCAGTAGATATGAACTTTTGCACTATAGACTGAATAGATGTTTGAACATATTGCTGTTGTATGGAAATAGCTTTTTGAAAAGGGATACATCAAGCTTTCATAACCACACTGTATTCTTTTAGATTTGTCCGTTATAATTTTCATAACTACAAAATTTCAGAATTTTTTTTTATCTATGATGTGAACAGATAAATTGGTAGCTTGTACCAAAAAAAAAAAAAAAATGAAAACTGTCAAGCAAGGGAGAGCAATGTTAAAATACTTTCATGTTGACAAATGAACACTATTAATTCTTAAAATGTTAAAGATACTGATTGTTAATGTATAAATACTTTTGATGCTTGATCCACTATTTTCTTTTTTATAAATCTAATAATCATAATAATATCTAAATATTTACAGGAATTAAAAGATAGAGGATAAAGAAATCTTATTTGAATTGCCTTTTTTTAGACACTGTCGAGAAATCCAACCTGTTTAGTTTGTATATTTCATAAAAGTATTTCAAAATGTCAATGAAAAAAAATATTAAAATATTACAATGTATGTGAATGCTTAACATTAATTATATATGTATTTACATACAGACATACATACATATACAATGTGATACAGCTGAATATATTTAATACATATGTAAGGATCATTTATTACTTCATCAAAAATATTTATCTTAAATGAAATATATATACTCAAAAAAACAAATGATACTGATTGGAACTCAATATACACAAATAGATTGTTTTCTCTTTAGATTGATACTTGAAAAAGAAAAACATTTTTAGTATTAATGAAATCAAATGGCTATGAAGGTTACCAAATAATAGTATCAAAATTTATGTGATTTTAATGTGACTTCAAGAACAATACTTTTTAACAGATAATTTTATTTTTCAACTTTTAAAGTAAAATTAAAAAAGATTGGCAGAAATACAGTATGGATAGAAAGAAGAAGGTAGATTATATAGGATGAATGGTATAAAACAATTGCATTGTGGGAGCAAAAGAAGGTAGAATAAATCTAATAATAAAAATTAAATAAATTTAACTATATCATGAAAGTTTATTCAAAGTGTTAAAATTAAATCTAAATACATTTATACTGAGAAGAAAAAAGAAAAATACTTTCAAATTCAAACTCTAGACAAAAATATAAGTAGTAGGAAGTGGTCTTGCGTATATTCCACATTAACAACTATAACACCCTCCTTCCAGTGACTAATGCAGCCATTACACATCCACCATACTTTTTAGGATAGCTACTTTGTCATTCAGAAATACACATCCCCAACTTAGTTTTTCTCTGACATACTGGATTTTACATCAGCAGAAAGATCAGTGGACAATGCATCATTTCATTGATTATACTGAAGATTATAACAAAGGTAAGAAGAATTTTCATAGTTTTCCTTTTAGATACTTTGTTTCCCTTCGCATGTCACAGAAGGCCATCTTTTTATATCTGACACATTTACAGTCTCGTTTCTGTAGTGAATGTTTGTAAAAGAAGCAGTTTTACAAATCCTTTCTAAAATGTTTATTCAAATATACTTTAAAAATTAAATTTTAAAATATCCCATTATTAATTCTTCAAAATTAAATTATGAAATATTTCCTTTTTCACTTATTTTTAAGTTTTTTGATGTTAAATCCTTTGTTAAGGATGCCATGAAAAAAATCTTCTTCCTCAATATTTTTTGTTATAATAACATTCAGCTTATACTCCTGCTTGATACTGATGTCTGAAAAATTGTCATAGCTCTACAATGACAATATATTTTTGTTATTTTAATAGAAATACAATAAATCAAGATAAATGTCTTATGTATTTTTTGTTTTTATAAAAATACATATTTGTTAAATTCCTTTAGTCATCATATAAAAATGAATTTTGTGATTGCATTTTTTTTTCACAAATTAACTTTAGATATTTATGATTTTTTAAAAATATTTGATAATATAGAAAATAAATATTTAAGTATTTTAGAAAATTACCCTGAAAAAATTTCAAATTTTAAAAACATTTTCTGAAAGATAAACTGTGTATCTTATAGTAACAACAGTTTATAGATATATGACATTTAAAACGATTTCATATATAGATGTAAATATTCTCAGATGTAATCTGTAGAAAGGACAAAAGTAAAACTCATCTCAACTGAAATGTTTCATCCTCTGATGGACCTCATTAAGTTAAAACTAAACATTTGCTTTGAAAAAGTCTGTTAACTCAAACTAAGTTCAGCTTTTCTCTTGTTTACATTTTATATATATTTATTTTATATAATTTTAACAACCTACCAAGTAAGATCTTTAATAGAAAAATATTAAAAATTAGTTTTTCTTGTACTAGCAATATCCACATCAACATTAATTCTCATTATAAGAAAATACTAGACAATTTTTATAATAATCACCAAATAAATATAAAGCACCTTGTAATTGTAGAATTAAAGATAACTGTCCATTTAGAGATATATGCATGTCTGAAAAAGTCATATAGTAAGCTACTATTTTTCCTAAGGAATATAATAAAGAAAGAAAAGTATATTTTGGAATCATAAATATTCCTTCTCTAGGCCCCACCTTAAATCCCAGACAGCTCTATCTAAATATTTACAGGAATTAAAAGATAGAGGATTCTCTCCACAGATTGAATGAACAATAGTTGGTAAACCACTAACTTCTATTAGCTTTAGAAGTAGATAGAGCCTATGCTTAGAGGAAAAAATTAAAATAATTAAATTTTATGGTAATAACCAGCTTTTAAACCAACAAAATGAAGTGATTTTTAAATGTCATCACTGGAATAAATTTAAATTACCGGTTTTGTAAGATTAATATATTTTTCCTTATCAATAATTTTCTAACAAATTCAGTTTTTAATTGTCCCTCTATTGCAAATTTGATCCACTATTTTTATTTTTAATTATTATATTTTTTTCTTTATCTTTTATTAGTATTATACATTTTATTATTACTTTTATTATTATTTTAATTTATACATATTCTTTTTCTAATTTTTATACTTAAAGTTTTGAAAACAATTTTTTGTTTTTGTGATGTTGACTACTTGTGACTGTATTTTTGTTTTTACTATATTGGCTCCTTTGTTATTATCTGTATTAATTTTTATGAAACTGTTTTCTTATTTGTGTAAAATAACTTCTCTTGTGAAATTCTTTTTGTTTTTATTATTTGTTTTAAGTCTTTTTGAAATTTCTTAAAAGAATTTTTTTTTTAATTATCTTCTAAAACTTTTTGTGATAGCTATTTATTTGTGACTGTAAGTATATTATCTGTCTCCTTTTCTCTTTCCATTCTTTTTTCTTTTCTCCCTATTTTATTTCCCATAATATTTTTTTTTGTGTGTGTATGTGTTATTATTGTGTGCTTATATAGTTTTTGCCTGTGTGCTTATTTTGTATGTCTATTTCATTCCTTCTTTTTGTGTCTGTATACATTCTCTCCTTAAAATCTTTTTGTTGTTTGTTTGTATGATTTGATGAATTGATGTATTTATTCTTTATTCCAGGTGTTTGAATTGTTTGTATGTATGATTTGATGTGTGTATGCTTAAATTTTTGACACAAATTTTCCCTTAGTTAAAAACTGTTTTTCAAATGTTCTCAGTGAAATTAACTTTTATTAATTTGTTTCGCATGGTCTATAAGAAGCAGTTTGTATTCTAAGCACTGCCAAAATAAATTCTGGATTTATAACTGTTTAAATATGTGTTGAGTTTTCCTCTCGACATTATATATATATATATATATATATATATAATGTCGAGAGGAAAACTGTGGGGATCTTCATATCGAAATGGCCATTCAATATCTTTGAATTAATCCTTTTTTAATATATATTTGCTCTGTAATATTTTATTACATGGAGCTCTCTTCCTGTATCATTTTTTAATATTAAAATAAATTTTTAATATTAATTAGGATCGGGTTTTTTGGAATTTACCTTCCTGCTTTTTTCCCTTGGATTGAAGTATCTGAATTAAAATATATATATATATATATATATATATATATATATATATATATATATATATAAAGATATAACTAAAGATAAAAGGAACGCTCATATTTCATCCTCTGATAGATTTTATCAAGGCAAATGTTTAGTTTTATCTTGATAAAGTCCATCAGAAGACAAAAGATGTCAGCTAACATAAGTTTTTCTTTTGGCTTTATTCATATTTTTCTTTTACTGAAATTTCACATATTAAGATATGTATTAAAAAGTAATTAAATTAGTCTACAAAAAGAATTATAGTAATTAATATGATTTTTCTCATACAAACTGTACATATTATTTTTTAAAAAGAGGAACACTTTGTTTTTTTAGAGAAATCAAATTTTGTCTAAAATTGCAAGATTATGGGAAGACAGTGTATGGAGATAAAAATGGCATTATTCAAACTGAATATAACATGAAATAGCAACAAAGTGTGCAACCAAAAGAATAATTTGAACAAATTTTAACTTTTAATAAAAACTTTATTGTTACAAAAGTAATTACTTAAAATTTTTTTAAAATAGAATTATTTAGAAAGTTAATTTAATAAATGCAAACTAATGGTAATATAAATAAGTGGAAGGGAAGTAACTCTAATATGCAAGATAGTTGCTTGAAATTAAGCAGTTGTTAAAAAATTTGAAAGCAAGTTTATGTAAATAAAACATAATTATATGTTTATGTTTCATATTGAATGTGATGTGATTTTGATTATCTAATTATTTTATTCCTATATATATATATATATATATATATATATATATATATATATAGTTATCACTTCAGAAAAAATGTTTATTACATTGTTTTATCATAAGTTTGAAACAGAAAATTGCAAAAAAGTAAAAAAGCATGGATTTTAACATTTTATTTTAAACTTATTGCAAAATTTTTGTTCAAACATATATGAACAATAGAAATTTTCTGGGATTAAATGAATGAATAAATTAGTTGATGACATGAAAATATTTCACCTATATTTTCAAGTAATAATCTAATACTAATTATTTAAAATATATATTCTACAATGAATTACATGGTGAAAAATACTAAAAGACAAAAAACAATATCTAAAAAGTATTTTGCACTCATAGAAGTCAATTATAAATTTCTTTTAAAGATAAAAAAAGCTTCAAACCATATTTTTTATAGGTTTCAAGAAAAACATGCTTGGACTGACATTTATGATCTTATCCAGTCTACACACATGCTTCAGTGTTGACCTCACTTATACTGTGGAGGAAGGAAAGAGTCCTGGTACCTACATTGGAAACATTGCAGCAGATTCTAAAGTAACAGAAGATATTCCACAACAAGACAAAAAACTCATTACATTCAGTCAGCTACAACAAGGAGGTACAGGTAGTTCACAATATTTTCAAGTCTCGCAGAAAACAGGAAAATTATACACAACAATCACATTAGATGCAGAATCAATGTGTAAACGTCATGAAGAATGCTTTCAACTCATTGATGTAGCTGTTCGTAAAGGATTTTCTTCAATAAGAATTCTAGAAATTAAAGTCATAATAAAAGATATTAATGACCATAAACCAGAATTTCCAGACAAACAAGTAAATATTCAATTTAATGAAGATGTGATCATTGGAACAAAAATATTAATCCCTCATGCAATTGATAAAGATGTTGGACTTGTGAATTCAAAAATTTCTTATGAATTAAAAAAGCAGAAAAATGAACCTTTTACATTATTTGTTGCCCCAAGTATAGATGGCACATCACAGCTGGGGATAAAATTAGAAGAAAGACTAGACAGAGAAACAAAAGACTCATATTTAGTTCAAGTAGTAGCTAAAGATGCTGGATCTCCTCCTAAACAAAATAAATTAAATGTTCACATCACAGTTAATGATATCAATGATAACTTCCCGGTATTTTCTAAGAAAATGTACAACATATCAATTAAAAATGAAGAGAGTAAAGTCACACCGATTGCTGTTGTATCAGCAACTGATTTAGATTCAGGACAAAATGGAAGAGTTTCATATCATTGGAGTCACCAAACATCTGAAAGGGCAAAATCTTTTTTTCAAGTTATAGAAGTAACTGGACAGATATTTCTACTAAAAAGGTTTAATTCAGGAGAAAAAATTATAAATAAATTGTATATAAAAGCTGAAGATGGAGGAAGCCCATCATTAAGCTCAATTGCAATGATTTTAGTGAATTTAATCCATCAAAGTAACAATGCACCAATTATTAAAGTTACTTTCCCAACAACATCAGAAGAAAATATAGTTGAGATATTTGAAAATGCCAAAGCAGGAAGCTTCATTGCCTATGTTAAAATCACTGACAATGATGACGGGCAAAATGGACAGGTTACATGTGACATACACCATGATAAATTTCAGCTTCAGAATTTAGGTACAAAGAAATATGAGGTGACATTAAAAAATTCTCTGGATAGAGAGAAAGAAGAACACCATGATGTTGTGATCAGTTGTCAAGATAAAGGATCTCCTCCTCTTCATAGTAACAGCAAATTCTCTATTCAAGTGATGGATATCAATGATGCTAAACCACAATTTACAAAAGACACCTTTAAATTCTTCATTGATGAAAATGAAAACTCACGAATTACTGTTGGCTACATCAATGCCACTGACCCAGACTTGGGAGCTGGAGGAAAACTTACATATTCTCTCATCACCAATAATAAACACTTCTTACCTTTCAAAATAAGCCCAAATGGATTATTATCAGCAATTATGTCCCTTGATCATGAGTTTCAAGATACTTATGACTTCCAAGTGTTTGTCAAAGATAATGGAACACCATCTCTGAATAATACAGTCAATGTGATTGTTGAGGTAACTGATAAAAATGATAATGCTCCATATTTTACATTTCCCAGTATTAAACCTTACAATCTCGATGTGACATATTACCCACATCATAGCAAGAACATCAGCCAAATCAGGGCATCAGATAGTGATAGTCAAGAGAATGCATTTCTAAAATATGAAATAATCAGAGGCAATGATAAACAGATATTCACCATGAACCAGTACACTGGTTTGTTAGCTTTCAATCGGCAACTGAGTCCAGAAAATGCTGGTTCCTATCAGCTGGACATTGTGGTCAAGGATAGTGGTAGCCCAGTTCTATCAGCAACAACTACTCTGTTTTTAACATTGACTATCAGCAACAAGACATCCCAAATGTTAAATGTTGTTGAGCTAGAAAGTGAAGAGAAGGTGCATCTTAATCTGGTTATTATTATTACAGTGATAGCAGTGACAATCGCTGTGTTCATTACAGCTTCATTGTCAATCTGCATCATTCGATGTAATGGTCAGTCAAATGTGGCCTATGCACAACCACTTGATCTTTCCAATAGATATGTTGGTGAACAGAGGCACTTAATTGCTCCATCTTACCCAGGAAACTCTTGGCCTCAATCTGGTCAATCATTACAAATAAACCAAAATCCATCTGCAGATACTCCATTGACAGCATCAAGAAAACAGTTAACACAACAAAAATCACAGCCATTAAATGATTTTCCATCACAAGTAAGTAACCATTAACATGTTATTTTCCTCTCATTTTATTGAAACTACTTTGATATATAAAGAGCTTAGTCTACCTTTAAAATTCTACAAACACTGAAAATTAATTTTACTGAAGATACAGTATATTCAGAAATATGTTTTTTGATCTGTCTGGAAGCAGATTTTAACTAACTGAATATTGAATATTTAAGTAATTATTTTGTCTTTTTTCTCAAATCTTGCACATTTTTAAACATACATTTCATATTATCAATACAGAGATATAAAGTCTATTAAGCTGCATTCCTGATTGATTAAATGCAAAATTCATTTCTCATATTTTATGATTGTTATGAATAAATTACTTTTACCAGAAGAAATAAATGGGTAAATTCTTATTTGAAATTTAATTTGTTTTTGACTACAAATTTAATTTGATTCATATGCTATGCTTATTTGTGAGTTTTATCCTGTGAACACCACTTTATTATTCATTGTGAATAAACCTTATGATATATTTCTTTAAATAGATGTATACACAGAATGTATCAATTCCACCTGATTATTTTACTTGGAGATCAGCTGTACCTTCACAATCAGACACTGAACTCAGTTGGAGAGAAAAAAATATTGAAAATGATCAAGAAAGAGCAGGTAATTTTCAAATATGGAATAAAATAACCCATAGACAGGTTTTAAATATAAAGCAGTTGTTCAGTAAGAATTATCATTTTAGAAGCTGAGGCCCAAGTGAACTGAAAATTAATCTGCAGAAATAAAATATAAAAGAATATGAGAATATAATAATTAAAAACTTTTCAAATAGAAAATTAAATTTAAATATGCTAAATGAGTATTAAGCATATTTCATATATTAAGTTTCACTGATCTAAACTTCACAATAAATGAATTTGAATTAACTGAACAATTTTATTCTCATTTTGCAAAATTTCATTCTAAATTTACATGATTAAAGTATTGTACATTAAAACTTTTACAAGAACTTTAAAAAATTGGGAACAGAATGCTTATAATCATCTTATATGTACCCAACTTTATAATCCCTATATATATATATATGTTATGGAAATTAACGAATTTTAACGAAACTTGGTTATAAGCAACCAACAATTTGTAATGAATTATTTTGAACATTATTTTTACCGATACTCGTATTTAAGTAGATATTCTGTTTTTAATTAAAAACAGAATATCTACTTAAATACGAGTATCTGTAAAAATAATGTTCAAAATAATTCATTACATATATATATATATATATATATTGACCCACTTGTAGGCATGAATAAGTTTCTTGGTATAATGATTAAAAATAGCATTTTTATGAGTTTTAGTTTATTTAAAATGAAACCAATAAAAACACATATACCACCTTTCTTGGCCTTTTTAATCACTATACCAAGTAATTTATTTGTGACTAGGAGAGGATCAAAATAAAGATAAATAGATACAATATGTCTAAATTATTTAATGAAACATGCTTAAATAAAGATAGGTTGCTTAATTATACACACAGACACAAACACACACATACACACACTCACACAAATTATAATTTTCTAGTGCAGGCCTGACTAACTACAACAGTTGTAGTTGGTCAGACCTGAACTGGGAAATTATGATTTATATAATTTGTTCTTCCATTATAGTACTGAGCTTTTTTCTTTCCTCTGAGTTTTTTAAAGTGTGTTTCTTTATGCTTGTTTTATTAGTATGTTTTAATTACACACACACACACACACACATATATATATATAAGGAGTGTAGGAAGGTTGTTGATCTGATCAAAATTTTCACACAATGCTCAGACACTACAGTGGTCTGAGGCAAAATTCACAGAACACATATCCTAGGGAAAGGGCCAGGAAGTACCCCTTTTATCCAAATTGAAGTACACAGCACTTTCACTTGAACATAGTGTTTCAGAGCAACACTTTGTTCTTACATTGAGTAAAAGATAATTTGAGTCAAGTCAGAATTTTTACAAGTACTATTCTATTATTATAAATCATAATGTATATAGAAAAAAAAACATTACAACTGTTAATATAAGCAAAGATATATAGTATTTTCCCTTTTAATATGCTCTTACATTTTGATATTCTTTAAGACCTAATGATATAAAGTTATTATCTGTTAAAATCTTTTATATGCTCACCAATCTTTCTCTATGTTATTTGTTATAATCATATCATATAAAGTATATTTTGTGTAAGGTTATAATTGGTATTTAAGTGGATAGTGATGTTGGCTGTTTTGAATGTATACTTTGAACTCTAATACACAGATTCATTTACATGTACATCAGCATGAATTTGTTATACATGTCATGCAAATGAATAAACATGACCTGCATAATTTTCTGAGTTAAAATGATATAAAGTTTTATTTCTTTCACTCAGTATTTATTGACACATAAGAGGGTTGAACATCGTGGTAGATGTGTAATAGAGAGAAATGGTTAAGATACTTTTAAATTTTTGTTAAGCATGAAAATATGAACTTATTTCCTACTAGAATATATTGATTTAAAGAAAAACATTAAATAAATTTTTACTTAATTTAAAATATCAAAACAGTAAAGAAGTAATAAAACTTAAGATTTACTGTCTGTGTCTTCATTCTCCTCTTTTTCTTTCACCCACTTTTTTTTGTCAAGTTTTACTTATTTACGCACTATATTTTCTTCTTAAGACCTTCTTTCACTCTCCTCTCCTCTTCCTTGCTTTTTTAAATTCTGTTGTCATGTGAAAATGAACAGTTTATCAATGTCTATACTGTATGTGCACATATGTAACACTTTCTATAGATGTTACTGATATTAAATTGATCTGAGGTAAAAGTGACGATTTATTTTTGACATACACTATGCTAGTAAACATTAAATTTGTATAATTATAAATTAAATAAATTTCTAAATTGCATTTGAATTTTTTTAAAAACTGTCTAAAATGATAGCATTCCATGTTTAAATAATTTAACAAAATCTTTTTCCTTAATTCAACTGATTAAAAAATATCATTTTCTTCAATGTTGTATATCAAACTGTTGGTCTAAGCACAATTTATTTTTCAGAACTGACCTCTACAAAGTCTTCACTTAATCCAGGTCATCTCAGTAAGAGTGATATTTCTGCACCATATCCACAGTCCAGAAATCTTACAGAAATGAACAACCAACAAAATTCAAACACAAGACCACTGCCTCCAGTGCCAAACCTCAGTCAATGAATATATTCTCTACATTAAAAACCTAAAACAGAATGGCACAATTATATTTAAAAAAAACTATGCAATAACAAAACATATATAGAAAACATACAGATAAACATAGACATCCTTGTTTAATTATATTCCATGAACATGACTATTCACTAGCAAGAAAAATATCAACATTAAGTTTTTCTTGTATATAAAATGTATGTATGTATCTGTGCATGTACCTACACATACATAGGTATAAAAAATAAAGACAAAAAAACTTATCTTAGTCAACACAGTTTATCCTCAGATTGACTTTATCAAGGCAAATGTGCCTTGATAAGTCCATCAGAGGGTGAAATGCATTGCATAAAATAACATTTTTTGTTTTTATTATTCATATTGCCCTTTTATAGATATTTTTAGTTTTGTTATATCTGAAATATATATATATATATATATATATATATATATATATATATATATATATAAAACATACAAATGTTCTTTGAATGAACTGAGATGAGTTATCAGTAATGTTTTCCTAACTTCATTAAAAGTTTCAGGTGTATGTAATACAGTTATCAATTTACTTCATTAAAAAGAAAGGAAAACAAAACAAAAGACAGTATTAATTACATACAAAATATTTTTCATTAATTATTAGAAAGTCTTTTATTATCCATACAAAAATAGTTGTACAAAATAAAATGGCATATTCTCAAAGGCATTTATAATATCACTATAAAAATATAATGACAATGAAGATGTGTTGAAAAGTTCTCAGCCCAACCAAGAAGATATTCTGAAATATATTCTGCTAACTGACTAGATAATGCACCAAAAGTTTTTTGTACCTCTTTGTACATAATTTCTTTTAATGTCCACCACACATAAAAAAACATATGATACTTTTGATAGAATATATGGTTATGAATATGCCAAATAATGATACCAAAATTAATGTAATCTGTTCCTAAAATAAATTAATAATCCTAATCATATATTTGTATTTTTAATTTTAAGAGTAAAGATAAAAAAAAGATTGCCAGAAATACATTATGGATAGAGAGAAGAAGGTAAATCGTACAGGATGAATGATATATCAACTAAAACATTGCATTGTGGGAACAAAGGATAAATATAATAATAAAAATTAAATAAATTCAACTATCCTTCATTGTTGTTTATTTAAGATGCTAAAATTTAAACTAAAGACATTTATATTGAGATAGAAAGAAATAAAGAAAAATAAATACAAATTCAAATTGAATGCGTAAATACAAGTAGTAGGAGGCATTCTTGTGTATATTCCACATTAAAACTCTAACACTCTCCTTCCAGTTACTAATGCAGCCATTACACATCCACCATACTTTTTAGGATAACTACTTTGTCACACTGAAATTACATTTCCAGCTTAAAAGATTTCTCTGAGGTACTAGATTTCATATCAGCTGAAAGATCAGACAATGCATCTTTTCAATAATGACCATAGCAAAGGTAAGGAGAATTTTTGTTGTTACCCTTTTAGATACTCTGTTTTCCTTTGAATGTACTCCCTCATAGAAGGCCATTTTTATATTTGACACAATTTCCCACTTTTCTGTATAGAGCTTAGTTTTCTATATTTTGTACATATAAGTCTATAAAAAATATTGCTTCCAAAATATTGTTTGCTTGCTCTCTTAAAAATTTTTACAATGGTAATTCTACAAAATAAAATAATGAAGTATTTTTTTGATTTCTCCCTGAGTTTTTTGTCGACACTCCTCTATTAAGGAAGCCATTATTTAAATATAGTTTCTCAACACTTGAATAACACTCATGTTCCTACATTCCTACTTGATATATATATATATATATATATATATATATATATATATATATATATATGTTAAAAATCTATCCTATCTTTAATTAATTCATTAACTTAGTTTTATTCTGATAGATATTCTTTTGAAAATCTATTTCTATGTCATATGTTAAAGAATTGAGTTCATTTCTACAAAAGAATTAGTTTGCTAATTTCTTTTTGTTACCATATCTGAATGAATTTTGAAATGTCTTCTTGTGAAATTTAGATTTTGTGATATTTTTTGCAGAGAAAATAAATATCTCACTAAACTACCTAAGCAGCTACTTAGAATCTTTAAAACATATGCTAAAAATATTAAATATTTAGTTTGTAATAATAGTTTATAAATACATAAAAGTTGTAAATATCTTTCATATATTAATAAATATTTTAAAATAGACATGTATTTCTCTTAGCAAAACAATACAACCAAATATTAATGAATATTTTATCATTTTAATCTGCAAACAATTAAATTTAAGCTTAAAAATGGTTGCACTTTGTTTTTAATTAAATAAAATTTTATTTGAAGTTAAAATAAAAGCATTGACACAAATACAATGTCTGTAGAAAATATAAATCTACATAAATTCTATCTGAGAAATGTAAAGAATGTACAACATTTATAACTTTGATGATTCCATGGAGTCATAAAAAAGGGAATTAACTCCAATAAACTAAGTATAGAGTTGGTTAATAATTCTCAATTCCTGGAATGTCATTCAATCAAAAACATTTGGATACTGTACTTTTATGCAAATAAAAACTAAATATTTTTTATACACTGCACTAAATATTAAAATATAATTTTCCTTAATTTATGACAGCATATTACAAACTGTGCCTACTTTGTTTTTAAATGAAAAAAATATCAAATTAGCTGAGTCAAATTGTTTTATAGGATTCAGTCCTTGGATTCAATAAAAGAATAAACATCTAAAACAAATATACACATTATTTTCATGTTAGTATGATTCATGTCATTGACATCAAAAACGAGGTTCTTGATAGAATATATAGTCAAGATTTAACATTTTCATAACACATAACTTTCAGCACTAAACATTTTTTAAAACACTAATATATGTTCAAGAGGAAGGAAAAAGATAGTTTCTGCAAATTTAAAGAATAAATAATGTATTTTATCAAGTTGTTAAATTTATAATTAATTATTAACATTTGAGAATTCAATTATAATTTAATTCTAGCAAAATATTTCAGATGATACAAGTTCTAATTGGACATCTAAATAAACTAAGACATTTTAATTTCTATGGCAATTTTATTTAGTATGCACTGAAATCAAATTGTTTGTTTTTTAAATTGTTAAAACACAAATTTTACTTTTCTGAGCAATGGGTTGAATTAACAAATGATTGAGTTTATATTGTTGCTCTTTATAAATGACTAATATTTGAAAACAATGCTATTCTGAATCATTTATAAATGTATTTTTTAATTTGGAATGAATATCAATAATAAATTATGTAACAAAACTAGAGTTTAAAAGGTAGAAATAAATAATAACTAAAGCATACAAACAAAAAATATTTGAAACTAAATATTTACTCAAACCAGGTAATTGTTATTTTAAAAGAAATTATATATGTATGCATTTTTTGAATAAAACAATTAAAATTTAATTCAAATCATTTTTCCAGGTATTAAATTAAAGTTATACATAACTGGCCTGTTCATTATGATTGTATCTATCTTTGATACATGTCTTAGTGCTGATCTCACTTACACAGTGAAAGAAGGAAAAAGTCCAGGTACTTACATCGGAGATATTGCAGCAGATTCTAAAATAATGGATGATATTCCTCAACAAGATAAGAAGTTTATAACATTCAGTCAACTACAGCAAAGTGACACAGGAAGTTCACAATATTTTCAAGTCTCAAGGAAAACAGGAAAATTATATACAACAATCACACTAGATGCAGAAGCAATGTGTAAACGTAATGAAGAATGCTTTCAGCTCATTGATGTAGCTGTTCGTAAAGGGGCTTCATCAATGAGAATTTTAGAAATCAAAGTCATAATAAAAGATATTAATGACCATCAACCAGAATTTCCAGACAAACAAGTAAATATTCAATTTAATGAAGACATGGCAGTTGGAACAAAAATATTAATCCCTAATGCAATTGATAAAGATGTTGGACTTGTGAATTCAGATGTTTCTTATGAATTAAAAAAGCAAAAAAATGAACCATTTACATTATTGATTACACCAGGTATTGAGGAAACATCCATGGTATGGATAAAATTAGAAAAAAGATTAGACAGGGAAACAAAAGATTCTTATTTAGTTCAAGTTGTGGCTAAAGATGCAGGATCTCCTCCTAAACAAAACCTGGTGAATGTTCACATCTCAGTCATTGATGTCAATGATAACTCCCCTATATTTTCTAAGAAAATGTACAATATTTCAATTAAGAATGAAGAGAGTAAAGTTATACCCATAGCTGTTGTATCAGCAACTGATTTAGATTCTGGTCAAAATGGAAGAATTTCATATCAGTGGAGTCATCAAACATCTAAAACAGCAAAATCTTTTTTCCAATTGAGAGAAACAACAGGACAGATTTTCTTGTTAAAAAAGTTCAATTCAGCAGACAAATTAACACATAAATTGTATATAAAAGCTACAGATGGTGGACATCCATCATTAAGCTCTGTTGCAATAGTTTATGTAAATATAATCAATCAAAATAATAATGCACCAATAATTAAAATAAATTTGCCAACAACATCAGCAAAAAACACAATTGAAATTTTGGAAAATGCTAAAGTTAGCAGTTTCATTGCTTATGTGAAAGTCATTGACAATGATGAAGGACAAAATGGACAAGTCAGCTGCCACCTTCATCATGATAAATTCCAGTTTCAGAATTTAGGCACAAAGAAATATGAAGTGACACTGAAAAATCCTCTGGATAGAGAGAAAGAAGAGCACCATGATGTTGTGATCAGTTGCCAAGATAAAGGATCTCCTCCTCTTCATAGTAACAGCAAATTCTCCATTCAAGTGATGGATATCAATGATGTTAAGCCACAATTTACAAAAGATACATTTAAATTCTTCATTGATGAAAATGAAAATTCAAGAATTACTGTTGGCTACATCAATGGCACTGACCCAGACTTGGGAGCTGGAGGAAAACTTACATATTCTCTCATCACCAATAATAAACACTTCTTACCTTTCAAAATAAGCCCAAATGGATTATTATCAGCAATTATGTCCCTTGATCATGAATTTCAAGATACTTATGAATTCCAGGTATTTGTCAAAGATAATGGAACACCATCTCTGAATAATACAGTCAATGTGATTGTTGAGGTAACTGATAAAAATGATAATGCTCCATATTTTACATTTCCCAGTATTAAACCTTACAATCTCGATGTCACATATTACCCACATCATAGCAAGAACATCAGCCAAATCAAGGCATCAGATAGTGATAGTCAAGAGAATGCATTTCTAAAATATGAAATAATCAGAGGCAATGATAAACAGATATTCACCATGAACCAGTACACTGGTTTGTTAGCTTTCAATCGGCAACTGAGTCCAGAAAATGCTGGTTCCTATCAGCTGGACATTGTGGTCAAGGATAGTGGTAGCCCAGTTCTATCAGCAACAACTACTCTGTTTTTAACATTGACTATCAGCAACAAGACATCCCAAATGTTAAATGTTGTTGAGCTAGAAAGTGAAGAGAAAGTGCATCTTAATCTGGTCATTATTATTACAGTGATAGCAGTGACAATAGCTGTGTTCATAACAGCTTCAATGTCAATCTGCATCATTCGATGTAATGGTCAGTCAAATGTGGCCTATGCACAACCACTTGATCTTTCTAACAGATACGTCAGTGAACAGAGACACTTAATTGCACCTTCTTACCAAGGAAACTCTTGGCCGCAACCTGGCCAGCCTTTGCCATTAGACCAGATTCCATCTACAAATACTCCTTTAGCAGCAGCAAGAAAGCAATTAATGTCTTCAAATTCAGTTCCACAAAAATCACAATCATCAAATGAAGTTCCATCACAAGTAAGTAATTAATAATATTTCATTTCATGTTTTTTTAACTGTTCAATGAGATAAATTGTGTATTTCTGAGTTAAATAAAACAGTACAATTTAAGCCAACTGTTCATAAATTTTTTAAAGTTAACTTTTTTTTACATGAATTTAGTTCCTGATGTATAACCTGCTTTATTTTAGATGAGTACTTTTTCAATCCTGAACCATTGAAATTGAGTAGAACATTAAATACCCTTTTATGGTAAAAATAACATTTATTTCCTTAATAAAATATTTCTGTCTGAAAACAGACCAACAGGCCAACTACATATAATGTTTAAATTTAATTTAGCACTGCAAAAAATGACAATGATAGTATTGTCTTATTCTCTTGTTATATCACAGCTGAAGATATTTCTACATATTCTTCTTAACTAAAAATATTTGTCTCTGGAAGATAATAAAATTCATTTTTTATTTTTGTATTATGGGGAGGTTTCAGTACAAATCGCTGCCCAATAAAGAATTTGTAAAAGTTTATTTTTAGCTACAGATATTTCTGCAATTTAAATCCGTTAAACAATACATTTTGATGTTTAAGTTGTTTTTAGTTTTTATGAGGTCATTGGTTATATATAACTAATATGAAATTTGAATATTTTCTTTGAACAGATGTATACACAGAATGTATCAATTCCACCTGATTATTTTACCTGGAGATCTGCTGTACCTTCCCAATCAAATACTGAACCTAACTGGAGAGAAGAAAATGCTGCGCATCTTGAACAGAGATCAGGTAACTTCCAAAGTTGAAATTAAATTAGGCACAGTGATTAAAAAATATATAAATAATAATGAAAAAGATAATGTAGGAACATAATTATCCTTTAGAACTTATCTAAGAACTGTTTTTATCTCAATTCCATAGATTTATACGCACAAATATTTGAAATCAAGTAAATAATTGTATATTTTGTAGATTAAATTCAATTTTCTAAAACCTGTCTCATTTCTTATTAATCAGTAAAATAATTATTCCAAAGTTTTTGTCACTTTTAAAATCAATTTTAGTAATCAGAAATTGATCTTTGTAAATGAAGATGAAAATAATTACATCTTTCTATCATAAACATATGTGTATAAATATATAATTTATTGAAAATTAAAAATATACAGTAGATTACTTAACCTACATAACAGCATTTTTATGTTTCATATAACAGTTTTATTTAAAAACATAGTTTTACCAAATCCATTTTAACTTTCTACTGATTGATTATATGGGTATATTTCATTTTTCAGATCTGCCTTCCAGCAAGTCTTTAGTTCACTCAGGTCATCTTAACAAAAGTGATATTTCTGCTCCATATCCACAGTCTAGAAATCTTGTAGAAATGAATAATGAACAAACTTCAAACACAAGACCATTACCACCTGTGCCACACATTAAACAGTGAATATATTTTCTACATTAAAATCTAAAACAAAATGAAATATTCACATTAGGTTCACATGATACAGAATGTGTGTGTGTGTATAGAGCTAAAGTAAAAGTTTACTTATAGCACAAATATTTTTCATTATAGTTGCAGTTTGAAATACCTCTGTGAAATATATAAACTAAAGAAGTTAGATTATGACACAATGTCAATAAGATTAAAATTTCATATTTATTTGTTCATGTTTTACAATAAAAACAATATACAAAATAACAAATAGAATATACGTGTAAAGTACTCATAGAGCAGTCAAATTATTGATCACATCTCATTTTACTGCCTCTAAGTCACTAAGTGATTCCTATAATTTACAACTAGATTTTCACAAAATTCAGTAGTTATCTTTTACTATTTTTCATTAAATCAGAGAGATTTCAAATATTTTATTAAAGATTACATGTTTTAATTCAGAATGTTCCCTCAGAGGCTTTTAACATAATTCCTCAAAGCTAGGGGAGAAAAATCAAGCATCATTAATAGCAAAATAATTCCACAGTCTGATGTTATCACCATGCTTTACCATTAAAATATTCTCTGACTGAAAGGTTTCTACAGGTTTTTGGAACACACATTTCAAAAGTTCAAATTTTAACTGACCATAATATACTTTTTCAGAAGCTTTCATTTTTGTCAAAGTTTCCATTTGAAAACTTTCACATACTTAACACACAGCAGTAATTTTTTTTTTTTTGTGGAACTGTTTAAGTCATTTAGTTTTTTAATAGTTTGTTTTTATTATGAACACTAATACAAGCATGCTTGTGAACTAACTCTTTGATCATTTCATTTTTAGTTAATTTTAATTCTTTTAACAATTTATGTTCTGCTCATCTTGGATTTTTTTTACTTTCTAATTATTGGCAAAGTACTGGTTCAATAGTTTTTTCTAATATCATATTCCATCAAGATGTAAGTAATCCTTACTCTCTCCAGATTCCTTTTCTTTATTATCTGTGAATTGCCAAGCCACCTTGGGAAAGATAGTGGAGTAGTGTTCCATTGCTTTATACACAGTTTGGAATTGTTTTCCATCTTGTAGACTGGTTGCCATTCAAGGCTAGAGAGCCCAGTCTACCCATAGCTAGTCTCTTCTGAACCATGGACTGAATAGATGCTTTATTCAACTTGTAGTTGTCTGGAAATAGCTTTAAATTACAACCTAGACTTGTGTGAAAAATTACTATTACTTCAAGCTTTCTTAACCCCACTGTATTCTTTTAGATTTATTCATTATAGTTTTCATAACTATCCAATTTCAAAAAAATTATCTCTGATGTGAATAGATGACAAGTTGGTTGTTTGTTTTTAGAGAAAATGAAGGCTGTCAAGCAAGGGAGAGCAATGTTACAACACCTTCATTTTGACACATGTTTTTGCTTAATTTTAAGTTTTTAAAGAACATACTGATTGGTCATGTATAAATATTATTGATGATTGCGCCATTAATTTTGGTCATTTTTATGTTTTCTTTAGTTTTTATTTATTCATTTTTGTAAACATGAACAGATATTATAATTACCTTCTTTTGGACATTGTATACAAATTCAACCAGTTTGTTTATTTCACAAAAATATTTCAAAATATAAATAAAAAAATTATAATGTACATATTTAACATCATCTATATGTATATATATATATAATGTAATGCACCTGAATATATTTACTTCATTTAGAAGGACCACTTATTATTTCATCAAACATTTGTATCTTAAATAAAATATACATTCTCATAAAACAAATGGTATTTACTGAACTCAATATACAGAAATAGGTTAGGTTTTTATCTTTACATTAATATGTAATAAGGAAATACTTTTTCAGTATTAATGGAATAAGATGGCTATGAAGGGTGCAAAATAATAATATCTAAATTAATGTAATTTTAGTCTGACTTCAAGAACAATTAATACTCCTTAACAGATATTTGTATTTTTTAACTTTAAGAGTAAAAATAAAAAAAGATTAAAGTGAATGCAGCATGGATAGAGTGAAGAAGGTAGATTATACAGGATGAATGATTTATCAACTAAAACATTGCATTGTGGGAGCAAAGGCAGGCAGAATAAATATAACAAAAATTAAACAAATTGAACTTTTCTTTATCACAGTTAGAGTTAAAATTAAATCAAAAGAGATTTATATTGAAAAAGCAAGAAAAATAAATTCAAATTAAAAAATACATGTAGTGGGAGGTGGTCTTGCGTATATTCCACATTAACAACACCCTCCTTCCAGTGACTAATGCAGCCATTACACATCCACTATACTTTTTAGGATAACTACTTCACCACAGTGAAATACACAAATCCAATCTAGTTTTTTGGTAACATACTGGATTTTACATCAACTGAAAGATCAGTGGACTATGCAGCTTTTCAATGATTATACCAAAGTTTATAACAAAGGTAAGAAGAATTTTCATAGTTTTCCTTTAGATACTTTGTTTTCTTTAGCATGTCATAGAAGGCCATCTTTTACAACTGGCACATTTACACTCTCATTTCTGTAGTTCTCGTTTGTAAAAGAAATAGTTTTAGAAATCCCTATTAGGACATTTATTAAATTATTTTTTCCAAAATTAAAAAAAGTAGTTATTCTTCAAAATGAAATCATGAACCATTTCCCTTTTGACTTATTTCCTAATTTTTGCCATGTTAACACTCCTTTATTAAGGACGCCATGAAATAAATCTGGTTTTTCAACATCTTTAACTATAATAGAACATTGCTTATATTCTTGTTTGATACCTATTTCTAGAAAATTAACATAGCTCTAACAATTAAAAAAGAAATAGAAGTAATCAGCGTAAATGTCTTATTTATTCAATTTTCATGAAGACTATATCTGTTAATTTCCTATAGTGCTTATATTAAAATGAATTTTGTAATTTTTTCTTTTCACAACTTAGACTGTTTTATGGTTTTAAACAGTATATACTGATATATAAAATAAATATTTAAGTAGTTTAGAAAATTATCTTGGAGAAGTTTTCAAATTTTGAAATTCTTTTCTGAAAGATAACCTGTGCATTTTAATAGTAGTAATAGCTATAACCATATGACATTTAAAAGCTATATATATATATAAAGTAAAGAAATTAAGTTATTCTACTAAAAGAAATAATTGGAATGATTTTCCCATACAAACACTATAAATTATTTTTTAAATATACACACAATACTTAGAACGAATAATTATAAGGTTTGGGAAGACTGTGTATAGAGATGAAAATGATATTACTGAAACTGAATATAATATTAAATTACAAAATATGTAATCAAATGTATGTATTGAACAAATTTTAATATTTAGTAAAAATTTTCAGAATTCGAGAGATAATGTCTTTAACTCATGCAATTTTTTTAAAACAAGATATAATGATGAACTTTAATATAAATTTTAAAATTTAATTGTTTGTGAATTTTAATTAAATGCTCCAGTAGCAATATAAACATGTTGAAGGGAAGTAACTCTAATATGAAAGAAAATTGGTTGAAATACAACAATTACTGAAAAAATTGAAAGCAAGCAAGGCATTCACATATTAATTTTATGTAAACAAAACATAAGTATGTATCTATGTTTAATGCTAAATGTAATGTAATTTTAATTATTTGGTTATTTTATATTCAGATATATAAAACTATCATACCAGAAAAATGTTTATTAAAATTGCAACATTGTTTCCCCAGAATTTTACAAAAGAAGTAACTAAAATGTAGAGAAAGCATAAATTTATATTTTTGTCATGCTATAGTAACTGTTACCTGAGATTTGATGAATAAATAAATGAAACTTATGAAAATGTGTGACCTATATACTTAAGTAACACTAAGTCTAACACTATTTATTGTACCATGAATTGTGTGATAAAAATACTAAAAGAAATAAGACACAAAACAAACAATTATATATTTATTTCAAAGATAAAAAAAGCTCCAAACCATATCTTTTTATAGGTTTCAAGAAAAACATGCTTGGACTGACATTTATGATCTTATCCAGTCTACACACATGCTTCAGTGTTGACCTCACTTATACTGTGGAGGAAGGAAAGAGTCCTGGTACCTACATTGGAAATATTGCAGCAGATTCTAAAATAATGGAAGATATTCCACAACAGGACAAAAGACTCATCACATTCAGTCAACTACAACAAGGAGGCACAGATAGTTCACAATATTTTCAAGTCTCCGAGAAAACAGGGAAATTATATGCAACAGTAACACTGGATGCAGAAGCAATGTGTAAACGTAATAAAGAATGCTTTCAGCTCATTGATGTAGCAGTTCGTAAAGGATCTTCTTCAATAAACATTCTAGAAATTAAAGTCATAATAAAAGATATTAATGACCACAAACCAGAATTTTCGGACAAACAAGTAAATATTCAATTTAATGAAGACATGGCAGTTGGAACAAAAATATTAATCCCTAATGCAATTGATAAAGATGTTGGACTTGTGAATTCAAAAATTTCTTATGAATTAAAAAAGATGAAAAATGAACCATTTATATTATTTGTTGCCCCAAGTATAGATGGCACATCCCAGCTGGGGATAAAATTAGAAGAAAGATTAGACAGAGAAACAAAAGACTCATATTTAGTTCAAGTGGTGGCTAAAGATACAGGATCTCCTCCAAAACAAAATATATTAAATGTTCACATCTCAGTCATTGATGTTAATGATAACTTTCCAATATTTTCTAAGAAAATGTACAACATTTCAGTTAAGAATGAAGAGAGCAAAGTTACACCCATTGCTGTTGTATCAGCAACTGATTTAGATGCAGGAAAAAATGGAAGAGTTTCATACCACTGGAGTCACCAAACATCTAAAATAGCAAAATCTTTTTTTCAAATAATAGAAATAACTGGACAGATCTTCCTAGTAAAAAAAATTAATTCAGAAGAAGACATGATACATAAGTTGTATGTAAAAGCTGAAGATAGAGGGAGTCCACCATTAAGCTCCATTGCAATGGTTCTAGTGAATTTAATCCATCAAAGAAACAGTCCTCCAATTATTAAAGTTAATTTCCCAACAACATCAGAAGAAAATATAGTTGAGATATTTGAAAATACCAAAGCAGGAAGCTTCATTGCCTATGTTAAAATCACTGACAATGATGAAGGACAAAATGGACAGGTTACCTGTGAGATTCACCATGATAAATTCCAGCTCCAGAATTTAGGCACAAAGAAATATGAAGTGACACTGAAAAATCCTCTGGATAGAGAAAAAGAAGAGAACCATGATGTTGTGATCAGTTGTCAAGATAAAGGATCTCCTCCTCTTCATAGTAACAGTAAATTTTCCATTCAAGTGATGGATATCAATGATGTTAAGCCACAATTTACAAAAGATATTTTTAGATTCTTCATTGATGAAAATGAAAACTCAAGAATTACTGTTGGCTACATCAATGCCACTGACCCAGACTTGGGAGCTGGAGGAAAACTTACATATTCTCTCATCACTAATAATAAACACTTCTTACCTTTCAAAATAAGCCCAAATGGATTATTATCAGCAATTATGTCCCTTGATCATGAGTTTCAAGATATTTATGAGTTCCAGGTGTTTGTCAAAGATAATGGAACACCATCTCTGAATAATACAGTCAATGTGATTGTTGAGGTAACTGATAAAAATGATAATGCTCCATATTTTACATTTCCCAGTATTAAACCTTACAATCTCGATGTGACATATTACCCACATCATAGCAAGAACATCAGCCAAATCAAGGCATCAGATAGTGATAGTCAAGAGAATGCATTTCTAAAATATGAAATAATCAGAGGCAATGATAAACAGATATTCACCATGAACCAGTACACTGGTTTGTTAGCTTTCAATCGACAACTGAGTCCAGAAAATGCTGGTTCCTATCAGCTGGACATTGTGGTCAAGGATAGTGGTAGCCCAGTTCTATCAGCAACAACTACTCTGTTTTTAACATTGACTATCAGCAACAAGACATCCCAAATGTTAAATGTTGTTGAGCTAGAAACTGAAGAGAAAGTGCATCTTAATCTGGTCATTATTATTACAGTGATAGCAGTGACAATAGCTGTGTTCATAACAGCTTCATTGTCCATCTGCATCATTCGATGTAATGGTCACTCAAATGTGGCCTATGCACAACCACTTGATCTTTCCAATAGATATGTTGGTGAACAGAGACATTTGATTGCTCCTTCTTACCAAGGAAACTCTTGGCCTCAACCTGCTCATCCCTTGCACATAGACCAAAATCCATCAACAAATACTCCATTGGCAGCATCAAGGATGCAACTACCTACTGCGGATGGATTTCCACAGAAACCGCAAACATCAAACGAATTTCCATCACAAGTAAGTAAAGATTAGCCATCTTAATTTTTATTACTTTTTTTTACTGAAACTACTTAATAAAACCAACTTGTATGCAGCTTTTTATATTTTAAAAAAACTTTTCAATATATGAAAAATTAATGTTACTAAAGATTTAATATCTTCTGAGATAAGTTTTTCTTTTCTCAATTTTTTTTATCTTTTAGAGTTGGAAACAAATAACAGCTAATTTCATAATTAATTATTTTGACAATTTTTTGTTCACTTTCCATAGCTTTAATCATTCTTCTATTGTTATTAAAGAAATGAAGACTATTATATTGCATTCCTGATTGATCAAATATACATTTCTTTGTATTTTATCATTGTTATGAATAAATTACTTCTGCCAGAAGAAATTGATGCATGAATTATTAATTAAAGTTTTAATTTCTTTGAACTACAAATCTAATTTGATTCATTTACTATGCTTATTTCTAAGTTTTTATTTGTTTTTCTGTCCTGTTCTCATGACTTTCCTATACATTGTGAATATGCCTTGTGATATATTTCTTTGCATAGATGTATACACAAAATGTATCAATTCCACCTGATTATTTTACTTGGAGATCAGCTGTGCCTTTACAGTCAGAAACCAACTTTAACTGCAGAGAAAAAGGTACTGGAAATGATCAAGAAACATCAGGTAATTTTCAAATATGGGACAAAATAATACAGTCAGCCAAGTTCTAAAGAATATAAATCAATTATTTAATGAAAGAAATAATTTTAGAAGCTAAGATACAGGTGAACAGAGAATGAAATAATTCCAGTCAGCTGAAATTGAAACTAGCTATTGAAATTGATAACAGTATTAATTGCAAAAATAAAATATAAAAACATATGAGAATATAATAATTCAAAACTTTTCAGTTGAATAGTTAAATTTATATAAGGTAAATGTATACTAGGAATATATCAAATATTAAACTAAACTAAAACTGTCAGCACATCAAATGAACTTGAATTGACTGAATAATTAAATTCCCATTAAAAGTATTGAACAATTAAACCCATTTTTACAAGAAAGTAAACAATTGTGAGTAGAATTTTTATACTAATCTATAAGTATGTAGCTCTGTAACCCTTATATATATATATATATATATATATATATATATATATATATATATATATAATTATTTACCAGTTATAGGTCAGAATTAAGTTAGACCAGTATACAGATGTATTAAAAAGTGCTCAATACATATATAATGTAGAGCTTTTGATTTCTGACTTCCAAATGAAACTATATATATATATATATATATATATATATATATATATATATATGGTACTATCTCTTTTAAAATGCATATTATAAAATGATCTTAAATTTTGATGTTCATAAGTAGTTAATGAAAAAATAAAAATTAAAACATTTTATATATGTTCTGTCTCTCTCCACTTTTCTAAGTTTTGTAGCCATGTGGAAATGAACAGTTATGTAATTACTGGCCGTATTGTATGTGCAGATATGTCTATATGTGTGTAACACTTTCCATAGGGTGTACAGACATTAGACCAATCAGAGGTAGAACTGCCAAACCATTTTTGGTAGACTCTATGCTAATCAACTTTAAATATGCATAATTATAACATAATACAAATACAGTACTACAATGTATTTAAAATATTTAAAAAGAAGTCTTAAATTAGAACATTCTATATTCAACTGATTAAGAAAAAAATCTTTTCCTTTAATGCTCATGTCAAACTACTGTTCTAATTTTTCAGAGCTGCCTTCTACAAAGTCTTCAGCTAATCCTGGTCATCTCAGTAAAAGTGATATTTCTGCACCATATCCACAATCCAGAAATCTTAAAGACATGAACAACCAACAAACTTCAAACACAAGACCACTTCCTGCAGTGCCTCACATCAACCAGTGAATATATTCTCTACATTAAAAACCAAAAACAGGATAGCATATTCATACAAAATATATACTAACATAAAACATATAAAGCATGCACATATATACATACTTGTTTCATCATATTCCACCAACATGAATAGTCACTAACAAGAAAATATATCAATGTTCCACTTTCCACTTTATATATATATATATATATATATATATATATATATATATATATAAAAAGTGTGAATGTGAACACACATACACACAAGAAATATAGTTATCAATTTAGTTTATTGAAACAAAGGACTTTGGATATAATACACCTAATATTTTTCAGCAATAATTAAAAAAGACTTTTCTTATCTATACAAAAAATACTTATATAAAGTAAAATGGCACATTCTCAAAGACATTTATGATATTGGTTATAATTTGAAATAAATGTATTGACTAAGAAGATGTGCTGAAAAGTTCTTAGCTCAACCAAAAAGAGATTCTGAAATAAATTCTGACAAATGGTCATTTGGTCAGATATTGCAAAGTGGTTTGGGAAAAGAAGTTTTCTGCACATCTTTTTACATAAATTCTTTTAATGATCAACTCACATAAAAAAGGTATTATTATTCTTTTGATAAAATATATGGCTATGAATAATGCCAAGTAATGCCAACATTAATGTAATCTTTAAGATCAATCAGTATTTTTAATAAATATTTATATTTTTCAATTTTAAGAGTAAAAATATAAAAAAAGATTGACATAAATACAGTATGGATAGAGAGAAGGAGATAGATCATACAGGATGAATGATATATCTAATAAAACATTGCATTGTGGGAGAAAAGGCAAAAAGAATGAATCTAATAACAAAAATTAAACAAATTTAACTCTCTATCATGAAAATTTATTGAAAGTTTTAAAATTAAATCTAAATACATTTATACTGAGAAAAAAGAAAAAGAATTTAAAATTCAATATCAAGACATAAATACAAGTAGTAGGAAGTAGTCTTGCATATGTTCCACATTAACAACTAGAACACCCTCCTTCCAGTGATTAATGCAGCCATTACACATCCACCATACTTTTTAGGATAACTACTTTGTCACACTGAAATATACAATTTTAACTTAGTCCTTCTCTGACATACTTACTGGATTTTACATCAGCTGAAAGATCAGTAAACAATGTATCTTTACATTGATTATAAAAAAGGTAAGAAGAATTTTCATAGTTTTCTTTTTAGATACTTTGTTTCTTTTAGCATGTACCATGTCATAGAAGGCTATGTTTTACATTTGGCACATTTGCATTTTCTTCTATACAGAACTTTGTTTTCTATACCCTGTATTAATTGTTCTATAAAAAATCTCTTAAAATATTTTTTGCTATATTTGATAATTTTATAAATTATAGAAAGTGAAATTGTGAACCATTTCTTCTGTTTACTGAGATTTTTTACTGACACTCTTTTGTTAAGGAAGCCATTAAACAAATCTAGCTTCTCAATACTTCAACAATGCTGACATTTATCTTCTCTTCCTATCTGATATATACATTGCTAAAAATCTATTATATCTCTAAAGATTCCATAATTTTTGTTAGAAATATATTTCAAATAAAGAAAATATCTCTCTATATACTGTACTAGTCTAGAAAAAGTTAATTTCCAAAAAATATCTGTTTACTAATTTCCTTTGATATGATATTCAAATGAATTTTGTAATTTTTCTGGTGAAATTTACATTTTGTGATACATTTTTTATTTCTTTGTCATGTACAAAATAAATAATTGTTTAAACTGCCTAAGAACTTTCTTTAAAAATAAAAGTACAAGTTTGTAATCATCTTTTCCTATGTATGCTTTCAGAACATGAGTGATCATGACTCACTATAACTTCCTGTCATTTTAACTTTTAATAAAGTTTGTCTTTTTGCTATTTCTTTTAATCCTTGTTCTGACAACTATTTAAAAAATCTTGTTAAGTAGGATATTCATGACTTTCCTATCCCTCTAAATGTCATTAAGTCCTGTGAGTGTCAAATTTTTCAAGTCTTTTTTCTCATTATGTGTCCTAGAAATTTTAGTTGCCTTTTTTAAGCCCAAAATATGTATAAGTGCATGTGTGTGTATATATATATATATATATATATATATATATATATATATATATGTGTGTGTGTGTGCGTATAGTTTCGGCCTTATGCCACATTTAAGAAATACTTAGAAAATCAATATATATATATATATATATGTTGAAAACAGAAATAGAGGTTGCTCCAGCAAGAAAAATTGGTATAGGTAAAAAAAGTGTGAGAAGCCATGAATGTTTGTTTAAAATACAAATTTATTATTATTATTATTATTACTTATTTTTTGAAAAATACATTAAGTGTCCATAATGGTATTTGTGTCGCTGTATGTGTTTCAAGTTCAAAGTTTACTCTCTTCAGGAAAATAAATTTCTGACTTTACATGAGATCCGTTAGTTTTTCTGACAGTCAAAACATCATCTGTAAATAGATAAGTGGTCAGTGAACAGGTCAGAAAGTTTATATATGTGAGTATTTGTTTGCTGGCTAATTTTCAGACTGGCTTGTCAATTTTTTTCTCAGTTTTGAGAATCAGTCACTTTTCATTGACCAGAAAATCTTTTTACACTGACTCATGAAATTTGCTTTCATCTTTTTTCTTTAAAATTGATGTTAACAATTTTAATCCATTATAGACACTTAATGTTTAAAAATAAGTAATAATATCTAAATTTATTTATAAATGGAACTTTGTCTGTCTGTGTGTATGTGTGTGTCTGTTACCTATAGACTCTGAAACAGCTGAACCAGTTTTCTTGAAAATTTACAGTTGTACTATAAGCATCCGCAAGTGTTCTTAGCTAGGTTTTTTGTCGAGGTACCCCCAATAAATATCGAAAATTGATAATCAAAAAAAATCAGGTTATAGAAGAAGTGGCCCGATTTTAATCAAATTTGATACACTCATAGACAAGAATTTTTTATTTACACAACTTTAAGAATCCTATCATTCCACAAAAAATTAAATTTAAACAATTTTTAGAAAGTTACTACTTTTATATTAAAAATAGTTTTTAATAAAAATAACTTCGAAAACTTTTTAAGCATAAGGCGATAATTTATTAATTTAAAATTTTAATACAAAAATACAATCCTAATCCTAATTATAACATAAACATTCCAGCCCCTTTACTCATGAAGTAGTTTTAAAAAATCCAACTTGCTTTTAAAAATTATTTACCTATTTAAGTATTGTGTTGTTCCACTATGTACTTTACTCAGACAAAATAATTTTCTTTAAAATTTAATTAATTACAATGTTTCGTTTATAACTTATACTCCAACATAATTAATAAAAATTATTTTACTAAAATAAATGACCCACACAATACTTAATAGTTGTTCTTAATACAATATAACTAAGTATACCATAATTATTTAATCCTAATTCTGACTTAAAAAACCTAAACCTACACCTCCTGTTAAAAATTACTTTCTACCCATTTAAAAATCTAAAGTCCCACTATCCAGACAAAATTAAAAAATGACATGTCTAGATCCAGGCCATCCTACCCACTTTGATAATTCAAATATTAAAACTCCATGGTTACATAATTCTCATTTTTGATTGAACAATATTAACACAGCATTTTCTCCAACTACCACTCCCTAATTTTCTAAATAACCAAAAATTCATCTTCTATTTTAAAAATAAATCATTTTCATCATTTATTTTAACATATCACCTGAAGAAGAAAAGTATTATTCTGTTCTGAAACATGAAAATTTTTGTGTAGTGATATTATGCTTTTATAAACCATTGTAATAACAAAATTACAATATATATATATATATATATATATATATATATATATATATGTGTGTGTGTGTGTGTATATTTATATGTGTGTGTGTGTATATATATATATATATATATATTTAGTGTATCAAGGCACCAAATAATTTTCTAAACATATACTGTTAAATATAAGAGACAATAAACGTCTACTATGTTTAATCATGAGCCATTCTAAACGTCATATTTTGGCTTTAATTTCAGTTGAAAATAAAGACAAAAATTCTCCAACATTTGGATAACTTTTTATTAATTAGCTTCTAAGCTTTTGGCTTACATGTAATGTGTTATGGCCACGTTTAAATCTGGCCATAACACATTACATTGCATTTGAATACACAGTTCTGTTGTCATTTCACGCTATCACACAGTGTGACATCATAGAACCGCATTGCAAATTTGCAAACTGCGTTTGTTATTTTTGGTAACTATTGCTGTTGCCTAGCAGAGTTTTAGGTCAACACAAAATAAAATCGTCAGTGATGGTGGATGTTATTGTGTTACCGTCTTAATAACCTCTCTGAAGATGGCTCATGTGAGCCAAAAGCTTAGAACCAAATTAATAAAAAATTATCCAAATGTTGGAAAATTTTTGTCTTTATTTTCAACTGAAATTAAAGCCAAAATATGACGTTTACAATGACTCATGATTAAACATAATAGACATTCATTGTCTCTTATATTTAACTATATATATATATATATATATATATATATATATATATATATGTGTGTGTGTGTGTGTGTTTGTCAATAGCTGGTCTAAAGAACTACTTGAAAGTGCACCAAGACAGGGTGACAGTTAACTATGGAATCGTAGATGTCTACGAGTTGAAATGTGTTTTATGTAGTAAGATATGCAGATCCAGAAGTGGTCTCATGTGACTTCTCAAATTGCACGATAATGTAGCTCTGAAATTGCATGCTGTTGGACCTCCTGAATACCCTTTTTATACCAGAAAATGTAGATTGCTTGCTGAGCCACATTCTTTTGACCCATCAGTAGATATTCTCCAAAAAAGATATGAAGTAATGGTTGTACTCAAACACTATCATCTATGTATCTGTATGTACGTATCTATATATATATATATATATATATATATCTATATATATAAATTTTTTTTTTTAATCATGTCACCCCAAGCAAGGTGGTGACACCACTGATGCGCATGGGGCTACTTAAGAGTAAAATGATTGGAAAAGAGAAAGCCGGAAACCACATCCTAAACAGGAAACAAGGGATGAGCCTCTTCACCTGTTCAAAAGACGTGGGTGGAGTGTGAACCGGGCGATAGTTAAGTCTATCTACTCCAATTGAGAACAACATATATATATATATATAGAGAGAGAGAGAGAGTGAATGAGATGAACTGAATCTGTTATATAAATTAAATAATACAAAATCTTTATAGTGAATTTACTATGTGACATATCTGAGCAAAATTTACTGGTTGAAGGGAAATAACTCAAAGAAGTAAAGTATAGTAGTCATTAATACTGTGTCCTTTTTTCAATAGATGGTGTTTGAACACATGTTTTTGGGAACTTATTACATATATGCATGTTGTGAAAGTTGAATTTCAGTGTGTCTTTCTATATAATTCAAGTACAGATTTTAATTGTTTTTATGTTAAAAGTGAAAATGGAGGAAAATCAAATATATTTTCCTCATCAGATGGTCTTTTGTTTCTGTAACAGAAAATACTGTCCAAATAGTAAAAGACCAATGTCATTTATAAATATTGTGCCATAACTGAGAATGATTTTTGTAAGTGGTTTATTAGATTCCAGTAGAAATTTTATTTGGAAGACTGAGAACCTTTCTTGCAATCATTGATGATGACAAAATCCTCATTAAAAATAATCCAGATTATATGATATAAGATATTGCAAAGTACTTTACATATTTCATAAGCATCATAAAGTATTGAAAAAAATTGGATATGTCAGTCTCCATGTTGTTTTGGTATCTCACAACTTAATGGGGGAAAAGTTTAATAGGGAGCATTTCTATTCACGATATTCTGATAAAATACAATTCAACCCAATTTTTAAAAAGAGCAATCACAGGCAATGCAAAATTGATTGTTGACAACAATATGGAGTGAAAAATATCCTGTGAAAAACAAAATAAGTCACTGTTAACCATTCCAGAAGCTGGTCTGTATCTAAAGAAGGTGATACAGTGTATCTGGTGGTGTTAAAAGGGCATTGTATATTACAAGCTCCTTCTGCAAAATCAGATGTTAATTTCAGACTACTACTGTTTCCAATTGAAAGAATTAAAGGCAGCAAATAATGCAAAGTGTGTAAAATTGGTCAATTAGAAATGCATAGTCTTTCATCAAAATGATACCAGACTTCACATCTTTTTTCAGACTCAGCAGAAACTGGCACAGCTTAACTGTTACCTCCTACAACATTTACTGTACACATCTGACTTGACTTTCAGATTAACACTTATTTCAATTCCTACAAATTCTCTAAAATGACCACTTAGAAAAATGGTAAGTTCTGAAAGAATGGATTCATGAGTTTCCCTCAAAACTGCTATTAATCATCTGAGAGAACCCTTTTTGCCTTCCATCAACATGGCTAATGCTAAACTTAAGGAGACTGATTCATTACATCTTATCAGGCTAAAATTTTCCACTGACAGGAAGTGAAAAGATTATATTGAACTGCTAGGTCTACTGCTAGGTAAGGTGGTTCAATGCTTATGTTAGATTCTGGTAAAACAAAAAAATGATCTATCTTATATATTTACAAGTCTACCATTCATCTTTGCTTAGAATATTGATGCCACGTATGGTTTGGTGCTCTATATATTTAGAGATCCTTGATAAAATTCAAAGATGAATCTACAATGTTATTTGTTCTGACCTGGCATCTCAGTTTCAGTCACTTTCTCATTGTCTTAATGTATCTTTCTTGTGCATTTTCTATAAAAACTTTCATGGTAATTGTTCTAATAAACTCTCTTCTGTGGTACCTAGACTATATGAATGTAAGTGCAGTACTAGATTGACAGCAAGATCTCACCATCTTTCAGTTGAAATGGCTGGATGTAACCATAAGTTCTGTACTAAAAGTTTTTTTTTTCACACTTTTTGCTTTCAATTTTTATGAATATTTTACTTAATTACAATATACACTTACTTTCTATATAAAATCAAATTGTACTTGTATTTTGAACAACTTATTAAAACAATATACAAATTTTATTTTATCAGGTAGGAAGTTCTAGTAAATGATTAGTTTGATATTTGTGCTCTTATAAATAACCAAATTATTATGAGAATGAAGTGTATTCATATTCATTAATAATAATCTAGTTTTTTAATGCATCTCACAAAAAATCATATGACAGAACCAGAGTTTAAAAGGTAGAGAAATTAAAAAACAAAAATGAACAGTTTTCAAAAAAACAGTTTTAAACTAGAATGTTTATTTGACCCAACTAATTGTTATTTTCTAAGAAATTATATTTCTATATTCATGTCTTACAAAAATCTATTAAAATTTAATTCAAATCATTTTTCCAGGTAACAAATCAAAGCTGAACATGTTTGGCCTGATGCTTCTAATTGTATCTATCTTCAATACAAGCTTCAGTGCTGATATCACTTACACTGTGGAAGAAGGAAAAAGTCCAAGTACCTACATTGGAGACATTGCTGCAGATTCTAAGATAATGGATGATATTTCTCAGCAAGACAAGAAGCTTATAACGTTCAGTCAGCTACAACAAGGAGACTCAGGAAATTCTCAGCATTTTCAAGTTTCAAGGAAAACAGGCAAATTATATACAACAATCACACTGGATGCAGAAGCAATGTGTAAACGAAATAAAGAATGCTTTCAGCTCATTGATGTAGCTGTTCGTAAAGGAACTTCCTCAATAAGAATTCTAGAAATCAAAGTTATCATAAAAGATATCAATGACCACAAACCAGAATTCCCAGAAAAACAAGTAACTATTCAGTTTGATGAAGGAAATGGAAAAGGAATGAGAAAATCATTTCCCAATGCTATTGATGAAGATGTTGGAATTTTAAATTCAAAAATTACATATGTATTAAAAAAGATGAAAAATGAACCATTTTCATTATTCATTGCTTCAGGTGCTGAGGGAACATCAGTGGTGGGGATAAAATTAGAAGACACATTAGATAGGGAAACAAAAGATTCTTATTTAGTCCAAGTTGTGGCTAAGGATGCAGGATCACCTCCTAAGACAAGTACTCTGAATATTCACATCGCAGTCATTGATGTCAATGATAACTCCCCTGTATTTTCAGAGAAAACATACAATATTTCAGTTAAAAATGAAGAGAGCAAAGTCACGCCCATTGCTGTTGTATCAGCAACTGATTTAGATTCAGGACAAAATGGAAGAGTTTCATATCACTGGAGTTATCAAACATCTGTGATAGCAAAAACGTTTTTTAAAATTATAGAAACAACTGGACAGATTTTCTTGAAGAAAAAGTTTCATTCAGGAGAAGAAACAATGCATAAGTTGTATATTAAAGCAAAGGATGGAGGAAGTCCACCATTAAGTTCTGTCGCAATAGTTTATGTAAATGTAATCAATCAAAATAACAATGCACCAATTATTAAAATAAACTTGCCAACAACATCAGAAAAAAATACAGTTGACATTCTAGAAAATGTCAAAGTTAGCAGTTTCATTGCTTATGTGAAAGTCACCGACAATGATGAAGGACAAAATGGACAAGTCAGCTGCCACCTTCATCATGATAAATTCCAGCTTCAGAATTTAGGTACAAAGAAATATGAAGTAACACTGAAAAATCCTCTGGATAGAGAGAAAGAAGAGCATCATGATGTTGTGATCAGTTGCCAAGATAAAGGATCTCCTCCTCTTCATAGTAACAGCAAATTCTCCATTCAAGTGATGGATATCAATGATGTTAAGCCACAATTTACAAAAGATACATTTAAATTCTTCATTGATGAAAATGAAAACTCACGAATTACTGTTGGTTACATCAATGCCACTGACCCAGACTTGGGAGCTGGAGGAAAACTTACATATTCTCTCATCACCAATAATAAACACTTCTTACCTTTCAAAATAAGCCCAAATGGATTATTATCAGCAATTATGTCCCTTGATCATGAGTTTCAAGATACTTATGACTTCCAAGTATTTGTCAAAGATAATGGAACACCATCTCTGAATAATACAGTCAATGTGATTGTTGAGGTAACTGATAAAAATGATAATGCTCCATATTTTACATTTCCCAGTATTAAACCTTACAATCTCGATGTGACATATTACCCACATCATAGCAAGAACATCAGCCAAATCAAGGCATCAGATAGTGATAGTCAAGAGAATGCATTTCTAAAATATGAAATAATCAGAGGCAATGATAAACAGATATTCACCATGAACCAGTACACTGGTTTGTTAGCTTTCAATCGGCAACTGAGTCCAGAAAATGCTGGTTCCTATCAGCTGGACATTGTGGTCAAGGATAGTGGTAGCCCAGTTCTATCAGCAACAACTACTCTGTTTTTAACATTGACTATCAGCAACAAGACATCCCAAATGTTAAATGTTGTTGAGCTAGAAAGTGAAGAGAAAGTGCATCTTAATCTGGTCATTATTATTACAGTGATAGCAGTGACAATAGCTGTGTTCATCACAGCTTCATTGTCAATTTGCATCATTCGATGCAATGGTCAGTCGAATGTGGCCTATGCACAACCACTTGATCCTTCCAATAGGTATGTTGGTGAACAGAGACAACTGATTGCTCCCTCTTACCATGAAAACTCTTGGCCCCGCTCTGCTCATCTTTTGCAAATAGATCAAAATCCATCAACAAATACTCCATTGGCAGCAACAAGAAGGCAATTAACTTCTTCAAATGCAGTTCCACAAAAATCACATTCATCAAATGAAGTTCCATCACAAGTAAGTAAACATTACCTCTAATTTTGATTTCATGCTTTTTTCAACTATTTAATGAGGTAAATTATGTATTTCATATTTTTCATAAAATAGTAAAATTTAAACCAACAGTTGATGAATAATTTTAAGTTATGTTTATTTTTATGCTTGATTCTTTGATGTGAATTCAATTTTTAAAGTATAAAGATGCTTTTTATATGAGTACTTTTTCAATCCTGAATCATTGATATTGAGCAGAACATTAAATACCCTTTTGTGTAAAAAGTAATATTTCTTTAACAAAATGTTTCTACCTGACAAACAAAACATCAGGCCAACTAAATATAATGTCTAAATTTTATTTTGACTAAGAAGAATGAGAACAATATTATTTTTCTAATTTTGTCAAGTTACTGATGAAGATATTTCTAGATATTCATTTTGAGGAAAAAATATTTAACTGTCTCTGAGATAAAAAAAAAATCCATTTTTTATTTTTGTATTATGATGAAGATTTCAGTATAAATCTCTGCCAAATAAAGAGTTTGTTAAAGATTATTTTTAACTACAAAAAACAAACTGTTTCTCATGTTTCCCAACTTAAATCCATTGAAACAGTATATCCTGATGTTTAAGTTGCATCTATTTTTGTAAGATGCCATTGATTATATATAATTGATATGATATGTGAATATCTTCTTTGAACAGATGTATACACAGAATGTATCAATTCCACCTGATTATTTTACCTGGAGATCTGCTGTACCTTCCCAGTCAGATACTGAAGTTAGCTGGAGAGAAGAAAATACTCAAAATCATAAACAGAAATCAGGTAACTTCAAAAGTTAAAATTAAATTGGGCACAAAGATTAAAAATATATTAATAATAATGAAACATTTAAACAGGTAAAGTAGGAACAAACTTATTAACTGTTTTTATTTCAAATATTGATTATCATAAAATAGATCATGAAAATGAATGCACTTAAATTCATAGATGTATGAGCACAAAGATTTGAAATCAAATAATTGTGTATTTTGTAAATTAATTTCAGATGTCTTAAACCTGAATTTCTTATTAATCAGCAGCATAATTATTTTTCTTCAATTATGTAAATGAATATGAAATCATTACATCTCTCTCATATCTTACACACACACACACACACACACACACACACACACATATATGTGTGTGTGTGTGTGTGTGTATGTAGATACATAATTTATTGTAAAGGAAAAATATACAGTCCAATAGTTAATTTATATAACTGCATATTCATGTCTTGTAATGATCTCTTTATTCAAAAACATAGTTTTAACAAATCCATTTTTAACTTTCTACTGATGGATTATATGGGTATATTTCATTTTTCAGATCTACCTTCCAGCAAGTCTTCAGTTCACTCAGGCAATCTTAACAAAAGTGATATTTCTGCTCCATATCCACAGTCTAGAAATCTTGTAGAAATGAGCAACGAACAAACTTCAAGCACAAGACCATTACCCCCTGTGCCACACAGTAAACAGTGAATATATTTTCTACATTAAAAATCTAAAACAGAATGACACATTCACAGGCTTATATGATACTGTGTGTGTGTAAAAGTTAACATATAGCACAATAATTTACAATTATAGTTTCAGTTTGAAATACCTTTGTGGAATATATAAACTAAACAAGTTAGATTGCTATACAATGTCAAAAAAAAAAGAAAATCCAGTTTTTATTTGTTCATTTTTTAAATAAAAATAACATAAAAAGATAAAGAATAGTGGAATAATTTCTAGCATGTGATTTTACTGCTTATACACTCACTAAGCATTTAATGTAATTTACAACTATCTTTTAACCTTCTTCATTAAATCAGTGATATTTACTGGTTTTCAAAAGTGTATCCCAAGCTTCAACTTCTATCCTTTTTCTATGGGACTGAGATCAGGACTCTAGAATAATTTTGTTTTGATCTTACCAGCTTGACAGTTTTGAAGTGTGCTGAATGTTGGTCCCTTGTTACAAGACCTAATTTAAAATATCTTTATGAGAATTTCGGGTTTTACTTCAGAATGTTCAGTCTGCTTTTATCATAATTCCCCTGAGCTAGGAGAGAAAAATCAAACATTACTGGCAGCAAAACAATTCCACATTTTGGTGCTGTTACTACCATGCTTTACCATTTGCTATTCTTTGACTAAAAGGCTTCTCCAGGTTTTTGGAGCATATATTCCTGGCCATAGTAAACAAACAATTCAAATCTTATTTTAACCATAGTATAATTTTCAGAAGCTTTCATTTTTGTCAAAGTTACCATTTAAAAACTTTCACATAATTATTATGCAGCAGTAACTTTGTTTTAGGAGTTTTTTTTCATGTATACATCAATAGATGCATGCTAGTGAACTAATTCTTTTACCATTTTTTTGAGGGGGGGTTATTTTTTAGGTTTTTAATAATTGTAACCAATTTCTGTTATGCTCTTTCTAGTATTTTCTTACTTTCTTCTTGACCTTGGAAAAATAAAGGTTCAACAATTTTTTTAATGTCATGTCCCATCAGAATTTAAGTAATCATGACTCTCTAAAGATTTCTTTCTTTATTATCTGGGAATTACCATGCATTCTTGATAAATATGGTGGAGTTGTTTCCTGTTGCCTTCTATGCAGTTTGGAATTAAGCTTTCCTTCACTAAGACTGGTTACCACATTAGACCAGAAAGCCCAGTCTACCCTACTATTTAACATATAGATGATCTTAGTAGATATGAACTTCTGCTTTATGGACTCAATAGATGGTTTATCAACTTGCAGTTATCTAGAAATAGCTTCAAGTTACACTCCAAACTTGTTTGAAAGAAAATGTCAGGCTTTGATAACTGCACTGTATTCTTTTGATTTTTTATTTTAGTTTTCACATATTTTTTTTTTTTTTTTAATCGTACCACCCCGAGCAAGGTGGTAACGCCACTGATGTGCAGGGGGCTACGTAATAGTGGAAAGATCGGAAAAGAGAAAGCCGGAAACCATATCCTAAACAGGGAACAAGGAATGAGCCTCTTAACCTGTTCAATAGACATGGGTAGAGTGTGAACCGGGCGATAGATAGATCTATCTACTCCAATTAAATTATTAAAATTAAATATTGTTTACTATATATATCTACTCCAATTAAATTAAATATTGTTTACTATATATATATATATATATATATATATATATTTTCTAAACATATGCTATTAAATATAAAAGACAATGAATGTCTATTATGTTTAATCATGAGCCGTTCTAAATGTTGTATTTTTGCTTTAATTTCAGTTGAAAATAAAGACAAAAATTCTCCAACATTTGGATAATTATTTATTGGTTTTCTTCTAAGCTTTCAGCTCACATGAGCCATCTTCAGAGAGGTTGTTCATGTGAGCTGAAAGCTTAGAAGAAAACCAATAAATAATTATCATATAAGCTATTTCAGAAATGTTATTGATTTATAAGATGAACAAATGACAAATTGGTGGTAGCTTGTTATCAAATAAATGAGGACTGTCAAGCAAGGGAGAGCAATGTTAAAACACCTTCATATTGAGAAATAAAAACTATTCTTAAAACTTTAATGGAGATACTGATTTGTAGTGTATAAATACTTTTGATGCCATTAATTTTTTTCTTTTTATTTTATTTTTTACAATATGAACAGATCATATTTTATTTAACTTTACTTTGACAATGAATAGAAATGCAACTTGTTTGTGTATTTTACAAAAATATTTCAAAATATAAATAAAAAAGTTGTTATAATGTATGTGAGTGGTTAACCTCAACTATGCACACACACACACACACACACACACACACACACACACACACATACAATATGATACAGCAGAATATATGTAATACATACAGAAAGACCACTTAATATTTCATCAAAAATATTTATCTTAAATGAAACATACGTTCTCAAATAACAAGTGATATTGATTGGAACTAAATATACACACATTTCTTTTTGCATTGATATGTGATAAAGATAAAACAGTTCCAATATTAAAAGAATCACATGGCTATGAAGGATGCCAAATAATACCAAAATTAATGTAATCTTAATCTAACTTCGAGATCAATCAATAACCCTTAATAGATATTTATCTTTTTCAACTTTAAAAGTAAAATTAAAAAAGATTAGCAAAAATATACAATGGATAGAGAGAAGAAGTTAGATCATACAGGATGAATGATACATGAACTAAAACATTGCATTGTGGGAACAAAGGCAAAAAGGATAAATCTAGCAATAAAAATTAAACAAGTTGAACTCTCTATCATCAAAGTTTATACAAAGTATTAAAACCAAATCAAAAATGATTTTCATGGAGAAAAAAAAATTCACATACAAACTCAAGACATAAATACAAGTAGTAGGAAGGAGTCTTGCATATATTCCACATTAACAACACCCTCCTTCCAGTGACTAATGCAGCCATTACACATTCACCATACTTTTTAGGATAACTACTTCGTCACATTGAAATACACAAATCAAACTTAGTCTTTCCCTGACATACTGGATTTTACATCAGCAGAAAGATCAGTGGACAATGCATCTTTTCATTGAGTATACTGAAAATTATAACAAAGGTAAGAAGAACTTTCATAGTTTTCCTTTTAGATACTTTGTTTCCCTTTGCATGTCACAGAAGGCCATCTTTTTATATCTGACACATTTACAGTCTCATTTCTGTAGTGATTGTTTATAAAAGAAGCAGTTTTACAAATTCCTTCTAAAATATTTATTAAAATATTCTTTAAAAAATTAAATGTAAAATTTTAAAATATTTCATTATCAATTCTTCAAAGTGAAATTATGAATCATTTCCTTTTTTACTTATTTCCTAGCTTTTTAATACTCCTTTGTTAAGGATGCCATGAAACAAATCTGTTTTTTCAACATTTCTAACTATAGCAGCACTAAGCATATATTGCTATATTCCTGCTTGATACTTATGTCTGAAAAATTATCATAGCTCAAACAATGACAATTGCTCTGATTACTCTAATAGAAATACAATATATAAATATTTTAATTATGTTTTATGTATGCTTTTAGAATGGAGTTTGTTTTGATAAAAATATGTTTGTGAACATCCTTTAGTTATGATATTAAAAGGAATTTTGTGATTATATTTTTTCTATAATGTAAAAAAAAAAATTACTAAAATAAAAAAAAAAAATATTTAAGCATTTTACAAAATTATCCAGGAGACAATTTTAAATTTGAAAAACATTTTCTGAAAGGTAAAATGTGTATTATACTAGTAATAATAACTTATAATCATAACATTTAAAACTCTATAATTATATATATATATATATATATATATATATACGTGTCATTTATAAAGACAGACATATATTGTATATTTGGGCAGCAATCTATCTTTTATACAGGTTTCATTAAAAATGTGAGACAAGGTGTGATAGTTAAGATTTTTAGGTAATTTTTTAATGTGATTTTATGATTTTCTTTTCTTGTGAGGACATAAATTATATAAAACCTGTCCAAATGTTTTGTTTATCTGAACCCTTTTGTCTATACTTTTAGCCATTTTTGAGGATGAATGTTATTTTACATGTAACAGAATGTATGTGGTGTTATGCATAATGTAGAGTAGTGGTATATGTTATGTACCAAACACAGTAAGCATGTTGTTAGTGTGTTTGTAGTTGATGTTATTGAGTGCTGGGCTTTTCATTTTTATTAATAAGGCCTCCATCATCCACATGCAAGAAAAAGGACTGAAAATAATTCATCCTTGAAAATGGATAAAAGTATAGCCAAAAGCTATAAACATTTGGACAGTTTTTACATAATTTATGTCCTCACAAGAAAAAAATCATAAGATCACGTGAAAAAATCACATGAAAAACTTAACCATCACCCCATGTCTCTCATTTTTAATGAAACCTGCATAAAAGATAGATTGCTGCCCAAATATACAATATATATATATATATATATATATATATATATATATATATGAAAGTCAACACCAAGCGGCAACAGTCTGTTTCATGCTTGAACACAATTTTCAAGCTATGATGATTGCATTCATGCATCAAACAGATTGTTGCCACTTGGTATTGATTTCAATGATCACTCATATGCTCTATCACTGACATTGAGCTTTTTTACAAATAAATATGGCATACCTTAAAACTTATATATATATATATATATATATATATATTAAGAAATGTATTCAGCAAAAAGGATGTGTGTTGTGGTGCAGTTGATATCAGCCCGGAATGAAAAATCGGGGAGCTGAGTTCAAATTCCAGTTGAATTCCTTGCATTCACTTATGTACAAATATCCTTGGGAAAGGTAGTAATCCATCTCTCCAGTTATGGGTTAAATAACAGGACAGTTTGGGTTCTATAGCCTTGAATCACAACCAGTCTACCGCAGAAAGTAATGGCAACCTACTGCATGTATGTATCTATTTCTTTTACCAAATCTTCTGCCCAGTCAGTCATGTCTCTTTTGAGACATGATCGCCAAAGCGTGTATCCTGCATGGCACTTAACTGACTGATTCAGCCAAAAAATTATGATATGCTACCCAAAAAATCTAACTAGTATGAGTTTCCTATACAAACAGTATAAATTATTTAAAAAAAAAAAAGGATACACATTATTTTTAAAGAAATCTAAATTTGCAAGGTTTGGGAAGGTAGTGTAGGGAGAAAAATATGACATTCTTCAAAATCTAATATCACATGAAATAGCAACAAAAATGTAACCATATGTATGCATTGAACAAATTTTAATATTTAGTAAAAAATGTTAATTTATTTTTGTTCATAACTGTGAAGATGTCTTTAACTTATACAATTTTCCTTGGACAAGATATAATGATGAAACTTAATAAAAATCTTAAAGTAGAATTGTTTGTGACTTTACCATATTAAATGGCAATATAAACGAAGTTGAAGGGAAGTAACTCTAATATGTAAGATTATTGGTTGAAATTCAGCAGCTACTAAAAAGATTGAAAGCTAACAAGGCATTTACATATTAATTTTAAGTAAATAAAACATGAGTATGTATCTATGTATAATACTAACTGTGATGTGATGTGATTATAATTATCTAGTTATACCCAGATATATAAAATTATCATTCCAGAAAAATGTTTGTTAAAATTGCAACATTGTTTCATCAAGAATTTTTAAAAAAGTTACTAAAAGGTAAAAAAAACATAAATTTATATTTTTAATTCAATATTAGTAGTTTCCTGAGATTTTATGAATAAATAAATCAGTTCAAGTTATTGTTATGTTGAGTTACTAACTCACAGGAAGTCATAAACACTCAACTGCCTCATAGGTACTAGTTGTGGCTATTTAAACACTTGGTGACTTTCTATGTAAATGAGTCACCTCATCTCCCTGTACCGAAGAGGTTTTATCTTTTATTTTCCCAGGTACTTCTTCTAGAAGCTTTTGTCTCCTCACTATCTTCCTCCCTCTCCCTAAGAAATTCTCTAAACATGGGAGATCATGATCTTTTTCTTTTTTCATAAGTGTTCCTTCAACAATTGTTCATTTTCAGAGTTTATACTTCGATTGATTTCACTGTCATGTTTGTTTTGTATTGACATGACACTTTCACTTTCATTATTTTCAGGCTCACTGTACATTTCTTCATTGCCATCGTGTTGCAGTCGAATTTGTTTGGCATACACTAATATACCATTTTTATTTTTTCTATTATCATAATGTTTTGTTCGCTTTGCATTTTGAATTTTGCCTCTTGCAGATTAGATTCACTATTTTTTTATACCACAGTTTTTCATAAATGGTATAAGACATGGTTAATGGCACTCTAATTTGTCTACCCTTGAGGGCAGACAGGCTTTTTGGTCTAGCTTTTTCTTTATCATGTATGTATCTATTTCTTTTACCAGATCCATAACTTTTGTTAAATTACATTTTTGAATCAATTCTTGTTGGTGAACAAATTCAACACACTGTTCTAGTGACAACTTTTCCAGTTGTAACTGCATCAGTCATTTGTTGATACTCCTCATTTTGAAGGCTGTTTACTAATCTCATTTGAATCAAATCTTTGATTTACTGGTTTTTTTAATCCAAGTTTCTCAAACTCACAATACTTGGCATCCTGTTACAAATGAAAAACATATTCAATGACTGGTTCATTCACTTTTTGAGAAATGTTCATGAACTTAGCTCACTTTTGCATTTACAAGCTTTTTCTTAGATGCTACATCTTTTATTAGCTGACGTACATCGTCAAACATCATTTCCTCCATTTGTCTTGGGTGTGCAATTGCTGATACTTTTATAATAGCCTCACAATCCACAGTTGCCAAGAAGAGATCAGTTATCTGATTTTCTCCTTCAATTGATTTCAGATTCTTCATTTTTTTGCATTAGCTTTAGCTGCTAGACTCCTAAGCCATGCTTATGTATACTCATAACTATCAAGTAATAATTGTTCATTTGTTTTTTAGATATTAGCGACATTGTTATGTTGTGTTACTAACTCACAGGAAGTGGTAAGCCCTCAACTGCCTCATTGGTAATAGCTATAGCTATTTATAATATTGGTGTCTTTCTGTGCAAATGAGTTCCTTCAGTTAGGGAAATTTGTTGTCTATATTCATAAGTCATAATTTAAAACTAATTATTTAACATATATGTCATAGATATAATTATGTGTGTTTCATACGTATCATTTTTATAGATGTCAAAACGAATATGCTTGGACTGACATTTATGATCTTATCCAGTCTACACACATGCTTCAGTGTCGACCTCACTTATACTGTGGAGGAAGGAAAAGGTCCTGGTACCTACATTGGAGACATTGCAGCAGATTCTAAAATAATGGAAGATATTCTCTCAAAAGACAAAAAACTCATAACATTCAGTCAATTACAACAAGGTGACACTGAAAGTTCCCAGTATTTTCAAGTTTCAAGGAAAACAGGCAAACTGTATACAACAGTAACACTGGATGCAGAAGCAATGTGTAAACGTAATAAAGAATGCTTTCAGCTCATTGATGTAGCAGTTCGTAAAGGATCTTCTTCAATAAACATTCTAGAAATTAAAGTCATAATAAAAGATATTAATGACCACAAACCAGAATTTCCGGACAAACAAGTAAATATTAAATTTGATGAAGACATGGCAGTTGGAACAAAAATATTAATCCCTAATGCAATTGATAAAGATGTTGGACTTGTGAATTCAAAAATTTCTTATGAATTAAAAAAGATGAAAAACGAACCATTTATATTATTTGTTGCCCCAAGTATAGATGGCACATCCCAGCTGGGGATAAAATTAGAAGAAAGATTAGACAGAGAAACAAAAGACTCATATTTAGTTCAAGTGGTGGCTAAAGATGCTGGATCTCCTCCAAAACAAAATATATTAAATGTTCACATCTCAGTCATTGATGTTAATGATAACTTTCCAATATTTTCTAAGAAAATGTACAACGTTTCAGTTAAGAATGAAGAGAGCAAAGTTACACCCATTGCTGTTGTATCAGCAACTGATTTAGATGCAGGAAAAAATGGAAGAGTTTCATACTACTGGAGTCACCAAACATCTAAAATAGCAAAATCTTTTTTTCAAATAATAGAAATAACTGGACAGATCTTCCTAGTAAAAAAAATTAATTCAGAAGAAGACATGATACATAAGTTGTATGTAAAAGCTGAAGATAGAGGGAGTCCACCATTAAGCTCCATTGCAATGGTTCTAGTGAATTTAATTCATCAAAGAAATAATCCTCCAATCATTAAAGTTAATTTCCCAACAACATCAGAAAAAAATACAGTTGAAATTTTTGAAAATGCCAAAGTTGGAAGCTTCATTGCCTATGTTAAAATCATTGACAATGATGAAGGACAAAATGGTGAGGTGACATGTCACCTTCATCATGATGAATTCCAACTTCAGAATTTAGGTACAAAGAAATATGAGGTGACCATGAAAAATCCTCTGGATAGAGAGAAAGAAGAGCACCATGATGTTGTCATCAGTTGTCAAGATAAAGGATCTCCTCCTCTTCATAGTAACAGCAAATTCTCCATTCAAGTGATGGATATCAATGATGTTAAGCCACAATTTACAAAAGATACATTTAAATTCTTTATTGATGAAAATGAAAACTCAAGAATTACTGTTGGCTACATCAATGCCACTGACCCAGACTTGGGAACTGGAGGAAAACTTACATATTCTCTCATCACCAATAATAAACACTTCTTACCTTTCAAAATAAGCCCAAATGGATTATTATCAGCAATTATGTCCCTTGATCATGAGTTTCAAGATACTTATGACTTCCAGGTGTTTGTCAAAGATAATGGAACACCATCTCTGAATAATACAGTCAATGTGATTGTTGAGGTAACTGATAAAAATGATAATGCTCCATATTTTACATTTCCCAGTATTAAACCTTACAATCTCGATGTGACATATTACCCACATCATAGCAAGAACATCAGCCAAATCAAGGCATCAGATAGTGATAGTCAAGAGAATGCATTTCTAAAATATGAAATAATCAGAGGCAATAATAAACAGATATTCACCATGAACCAGTACACTGGTTTGTTAGCTTTCAATCGGCAACTGAGTCCAGAAAATTCTGGTTCCTATCAGCTGGACATTGTGGTCAAGGATAGTGGTAGCCCAGTTCTATCAGCAACAACTACTCTGCTTTTAACATTGACTATCAGCAACAAGACATCCCAAATGTTAAATGTTGTTGAGCTAGAAAGTGAAGAGAAAGTGCATCTTAATCTGGTCATTATTATTACAGTGATAGCAGTGACAATCGCTGTGTTCATTACAGCTTCATTGTCAATCTGCATCATTCGATGTAATGGTCAGTCCAATGTAGCCTATGCACAACCACTTGATCTGTCCAACAGATATGTTGGTGAGCAGAGACATTTGATTCCTCCTTCTTACCAGGGAAACTCTTGGCCTCAACCTGCACAGCCTATGCAAATAGACCAAAATCCATCTACAAATACTCCATTGGCAGCATCAAGAATGCAAATGGCTCCTGCAAATGGATTTCCACAGAAACCGCAACAATCAAATGATGTTCCATCACTTGTGAGTAACCATTATCCCATTTTAATGTTTAATCTTTTTTTTATTAAAACTGCTTAATAAGACAGTATAAGGAATATGGAATATTTTGAAAACTCTTTAAAATATCAACCATTAATTCAGTATATCCTGAAATAAGTTTCTTGTTGTTTTTTAATATCTTTTTAGCTTTTATAGTTAACAACAAATCATAACTAATTGAAGACTTCATTATTTATTATTTTGACTTCATTTTCCATTTTTTAAATATTTTTTCTTATTATTAATGAAATGATAAAGACTATTAAATTACATTTGTGAGTGATTAAATATAAAAATACATTTCTCTTTGTATTTTATCATTGTTATGAATAAATTACTTCCACCAAAAGAAATTGATGGATGAATTCTTAAGTCAAGTTTAATTTGCTTTGAACTACAAATTTTATTTGATTTATATGCTATGTTTATTTGTAAGATATTTTAGTTTTTTTGGGTTTTTTTTTTTGTCCTGTTAGCATTACTTTCTTATACATTGTGAATATACCTTATATATTTCTTTGAATAGATGTATACACAGAATGTATCAATTCCACCTGATTATTTCACCTGGAGATCTGCTGTACCTTCGCAGTCAGACACTGAACTCAGTTGGAGAGAAGAAAATACTGGAAATGATCAAAAAAGAGCAGGTAATTTCAAATTATGGAACAAAATAATCCAAAGTCAGGTTCTAATGAATATAAAGCGATTATTCAGTCAAAGAAAATTTGAGAAGTTGAAAAACAGGTGAACTGATAATTATCTGTAATGTATATCTGCAGAAGTAAAATATAAAATAATATTATTCAGATTCAGAAATTTTCAATTAAAAAGATAAATTTATATAAGTAAATATATACTAAGAGCATTTAAAATATTAAATTTCCCTGAACTAAAATTGTCAGAACAAATGAATTTAAATTAACTGAATAAACAAATAAATTTGAGTTAACTTAATAAATTAATTCTGATCTTGTAAAATTTAATTTAAAATCTATCAGCTGATTCCATTAAAGCATTGGACCATTAAACTATTTCATAAGAATTTACAAACTCATGAGTAAAATTTGTATACTAATATATACTAATCTATAAATATCCTGCTCAATATACTATATATACTTTTTATTTTAATTCTCTGATTGACTTCTTAATGTTGATATTAAATTAATCAAGGAAGGTGCCATAGTTTTTTTCTTTTGGTTTATTTTCCCAAGTACTTTTAATCTCATCTGAGATCATCATCAGGGGTGAATTACTAAGAGAAAAATTAATGTTAATGATAGTTAAATACACAAACATGTATGAACATTCTCTGTTATAATTAATTTTAAAAACTAACGTTAAAGTTATGACGTCTTGTTCTTTTTATCTAAGGGAGATAACTTAAATCTATACAATTATAATTGTACTTTTTTAAATATTTTCATTTTTTTATATAATTATAATTTTAAAAACATTGCTATTATAGACATTTTAAAACATTGTTGCTATACTCACAACCAACACTATATAAGGTTAGTCATATTTCCCTTATATAGAGGGCCTTGAGAATCTGAAGTTTTTGTTTATTATTTTCATGGTGTAGTATATTGATAATGTTGTAATCAAGTCAACATATGCACTTGCTTTTTGGTCAGGGATACAAATTTCCCAAAGGACATTTAAATTGATATACAATGTTGGTCTTTCGCAAAGATGACAGTGAAGAATTATTGTGGATGATTAAGTTTGTTGTGTTAAATTTAGTATAGTGTATAATTAGTTTTATTATTTTATTGGGATCAGTGGTGAATATACTAGTGCTAATGAGTTTTTTCATCTTGTTTGTAGTTAGAATGCATTGGATTATAGTATAGTACATTGATATGTAATTTGAGGAAGTATTATGTTCTTTTTGACTTATGTTAATATTTCTAATAGCTAGTCTAATTTGTTCATCAACAATGTAATTAAGTAGATTATTATTAATGAGAGTTTGTTTAATGTTTTTTAATTCAGTGTAGTTTTTTTTCTGGAAGAGTTAACTTTTACACTGTTTATTAAATTTTATATAATAGCTATTTTGTAATAGGACATTCACTTTTATAATTGAGAGTGCACATGTTTATGCTAGTTAATTTTTTTTATATGGAGAGGTAGTAAATGTATTATTATTGGTGTCTATCAGTATATCAAGAAAAGGAAATTTATGGTTATTGTTAAGTTCATATGTAAATTTAAGAACAGTTTCCTTTTGGATTTTTTTTTTTTTGTAGGTTCATTTATGTTTTTAATTAAGATGAGAATATTATCTACATATCTTAGGTAGATGGAGGGATTTTTAGTGGTATTCAATATTTTATTTTCAAGGTTAGACTTATAGAAGTTACTAAATGTTGATCCCAGAAATGAATCTCTAGAACTCCATCACATTGTACATAATTATTATTTTGATGGTCATAGAAGAGAACCTCAGTGATATATATTAAAAGTAATTTCCACATGTTCAGTTTATAATTTTTAGTGGAGGTAGAGATGGATTGTTGTAAATATTCTTTATAATTATATCAATTGTTTCTCTAACTGGAACAATATCAAGTGAGGCTATGGTTTCATTAGGTTTTTGTGTTTTAAGATTTGTATTAGTTTGTGAGTTGATTTAATACAATTTTGTATTTTACAAGGTGTATACGGTATAGTGATTTGGTTGAAAAACTAGAGTGAGGAGTTGGGATATGATAGAATTGAGAAGGAAGTTATGTTTATGTATTTTATATTTCCATACAGGTATGCTGGTTTGTAATTTTTGGGGGAAAGTTTGTTTTGAATTGTCCTGTTCTGAATTGTTAGCTGTTATCAGTTTGTTGATTTTTCAATTTCAGTTGTTTAGTAGGATATATATATATATATATATATATATATATATATATAATATATATAATTACAAGTGTGCTGGCATATATATATTATATATATATAGATTATGTGTAATACTTTTCAGAGTGCACAGATACTATAGTGATCCAAGGCAAAATACACATAACATTGATCCAAGGGAAAAGGCTAGAGAGCATTCCTTTGATCCATGGTGAAGTGCACCTAGCTAGAGTGCTGGGTAGCAACACTTTGATCCTCAAAAGAGTAAAAGATAGTTTGATCCTAGACAGAAGTGCCAGTCTATAAATAAATGATCCTATCATTGTTATTGAGTACTATGTAAGAAATATTATAAATCAGAATGCATATCTATAGACTTAAGAAGTAAAATTATAAATATAAAACAAGAGATGCAGTAGTATCTCTTTTAAAATGCAGATTATAAAATGATCTTGAGTTTCATTAAAACTTATTGATAGAAAAATATTTGTTAAAACCTTTTATATACACAAAAATCTTTTCCCATATTGATAAAATCATATAGCAAAGGAGAATTTACATTGAGTTATAACTGTAATTTAAGTAGATAATGATACTGGCTATTTCAAATATATATTTTGATCTCTTGCAAACTTAGTCATATGCAGTTTATATAAAAACCTGTAGATTACATTGTAATTGTGTTTATATAAAAACCTGTAGACTAATCTTGTACAGGCCTATGGTTTGGCTAGGCCTGTCTTACAAATTGACATTTTTCAATGAATTACAAGTAATTTTTTAATCCACTCAGTATTTATTGAAATATAAAAGGGTTATACATGGTAGTAAATGTGTACTGGAGAGATAACAGTTTCACATAATTTAAAAATATTTGTTAAACATGGAAAATATGAATTTATTTCCTATTGAATCTATGTCAGTTTTGTAGTAACACTCTACCAACTAATAAGGTGTTCCTCAAAAGCCCAAAGAAAATAAATTAAATAAACCTTTACTTAGTTTAAAAGATCAAACTATAAAAAGGAGTAATAAACAGAACAGTAAACACAACTGTCTTTCTTTCATCTCCATTCTACCTCCTTTTCTTTCACTTATTTTCCTTTTTGTTTTTTTCTAGCTTTCTTACTTACCCATTACTTTTACCTTTCATAACTTCTTTCACTCTTCACTTTTCCAAATTCTGTAGTAATATGAAAATGAAAAGTTACACAATTACTGGCAATATTGTGTGCATAGATATGTATGTAACCCTTTCCATAGGGTGCACAGATATTAAACCAATCAGAGGTAGAAGTGCAAATCCATTTTTCACAGGTACTATGCTAACACAAATAAATTTCTACAATGTCTACAATGAGAACATTCTATATTCAACTGATTAATTTTTTTTTCTTTAATGCTCATGTCAAACTACTGATCTAATTTTTCAGAGCTGCCTTCTACAAAGTCTTCAGCTAATCCTGGTCATCTCAGTAAAAGTGATATTTCTGCACCATATCCACAATCCAGAAATCTTAAAGACATGAACAACCAACAAACTTCAAACACAAGACCACTTCCTGCAGTGCCTCACATCAACCAGTGAATATATTATCTACATTAAAAACCAAAAACAGGATAGCATATTTATACAAAATATATAATAACATAAAACATATAAAGCATGCACATATATACATTCTTGTTTCATCATATTCCACCAACATGAATAGTCACTAACAAGAAAATATATCTATGTTCCACTATTCATATATACATAAATTCAGAAATGGAATCAAATGATCATTTCTGCAAGCAAAAATTGAATTTAGCTATGCTTTTTCCTTTCCTTACCAACATACACATCCAAACGAATTTTTAAATTTTCTATTTTGTCAAAGGATCACTGATGAAGTGGGTCTGCTTGCAGAAATGATCATTCAATCCCATTTCTGAATTTTTTTTTATATGTTAAAATATACATATTGGTTCTGTGAATAAATAACTTTATTTACATTGAGCTCTCCGGCTTGATCAGTTTTAATTTTATTTTTTCAACAATTAATATTAATATGATTTTCTTTGGGATTTTACAAATAAGCCTACTCCTTCTGAATTTAAATATGTGTGTGTGTGTGTGTGTGTGTGTGTGTGTGAATACACACACACACACTCAAGAAATATAGTTATCAGTTTAGTTTATTGAAACAAAGGACTTTGGATAAATTACACCTAATATCTTTCAACACCTATTAAAAAACTTTTATTATCTATACCAAGAATACTTATGTAAAGTAAAATGGCACATTCTCAAAGACATTTATGATATTGGTTATAATTTGAAATAAATATACAGACTATGAGGAAGTGCTGAAAAGTTGTCAGCCCTACCAAGAAGGGATTTTGAAATAAATTCTGACAACTGGTCATTTAGTCAGATATTACAAAGTGGTTTGGGTAAAGAAATTTTTTCCACTTCTTTGTACATAAATTTGTTTCCATCTTACATAAAAAAAGGCATTATGAATCTTTGGATAGTATATATGGCTATGAATGATGCCAAATAATACCAAAATTAATGTAATCTTTGTGTAACTTCAAAATCAATAAATATTTTTAATAAATACTTTGCATTATTCAATTTTAAGAGTAAAAATATAAAAAAAAAAGATTGACATAAATACAATATGGATAGAGAGAAGAAGGTAGATCATACAGGATGAATGGTATTTAAACTAAAACATTGCATTGTGGGAACAAAGGCAGAAAGGATAAATCTAATAATAAAAATTAAACAAATTTAACTCTCTATCATGAAAGTTTATTCAAAGTGTTAAAATTAAATCTAAATACATTTATACTGAGAAAAAAAAAATTAATTTCATATTCAAACTCCAGACAAACTTCAAGTAGTAGTAAGTGGTTTTGCGTATATTCCACATTAACAACTCTAACTCCCCCCTTCCAGGGACTAATGCAGCCATTACACATCCACCATACTTTTTAGGATAACTACTTCATCACACGGAAACACATAACCCCAACTTAGTCTTTCTCTGACCTACTGAATTTTACATCAGAAAGATCAGTGGACAATGCATCTTTTCATTGATGATACTGAAGATTATAACAAAGGTAAGAAAAATTTTCATAGTTTTCATTTAGATACTTTGTTTCCCTTTACATGTAACATGTTTTAGAAGGCCATTTTTACATCTGACACATTTGCATTTTTTCTCTTCAGAACTTTCTTTTCTATACCCTGTATAAATAGTTCTATAAAAAAATCTTTGTGAAAATATTTTTTGCTATATTTAATAACTTTGTTATTAATTATAAAAAGTGAAATTGTGAATCATTTCTTTTGACTGTTTACTGAGATTTTTGCTGACACTCTTTTGTTTAGGAAGCCATTAAACAAATCTAGTTTCTCAATACTTCAACAATGCTAGCATTTAGCTTCTCTTCTTCTCTGATATATACATTACTAAAAATCTATCATATCTATAAAGATTCCATTAATTTTATTTTATTAGAAATGCATAGATTGGTTAGAAATGTATTTTAAATCAAGAAAATATCTTTCTATATACTATTTTATGTCTTAGAAAGAAGTTAATTTCCAAAAAAGTATTTGTTCACTAATTTTCTTTAGTCACAATATTCATATGTATTCTGTGGTAAGTTTTCTTGTGAAATTCACATTTTGTGATAATTTTTTTTTTTATTTCTTTGTGGTGTAGAAAATAAATATTTGATTAAACTACCTAAATAGTTCCTTTAGAACTTTTCTTTAAAATACTAAGTTTGTAATCATCTTCCTTTCCTATGTGCTCTATCCTTCAGGACATGGACAGTTATGGCTTTCTACAACTTCCTATACTGTTTAGCATTTAGTAACATTTGTCTGTTTACTTTTTTTAAAATATTTGTTCTGCCAACCATTTACAAAATCTTGTTAGGTAGGGTACCTCTTGCTTTCATTGTTCCTTGAGTGTCAAATTCTTCAAACCTTCTTTCTTTCTTATTTACCCTAGAAATTTCAGATATCTCTTTCTGATTCTAAGTACAAGTGTTCCTTTTGTTTCCATTTTCCCTAAAACTTCCTTGTTATTCACATGTTCAGTTCATGAGTTTCTCAGCATCCTCCTGTAGAACCATATTTTTATTACCTCAAGTCTCTTCTTCATTTGTGAGGAGATTGTCCAGTATTCATTACCATATAGGAGGACTGATATTACATTACAGTTCAGTACTCTTTTCTTTGCTTTTTAGAAAATTTTCCATTTTCTTTTAGAAGACATCTTTTGCTATTCCAATATGCCATCAGATTTCAGTATTACATTTTCTGTCCTCCATTAAAAAAACTTCCTAAATATTTGAATTTTTGTACTTGCTTGATTTTGCTATCTCCAATTTGTAATTTACATCTCGTGCTGTTCCTTTTGCTGACAAACATATATTCTATCTTCTTATAATTAATGTTTTGTCCTTTGTTCTTGATTTTCCCTTATTACATTCTGCTGGAGTTCTTTGAGTTTCTCTTAATGTATTTACTTCAACCAAATAATAATTAATATTTTATCATTTTAATCGGCAAACAATTTAAATTATACTTAAAAATGGTTACATTTTATTTTCAATTAATTTTTAATTAAAACTATTAGATTTTAATACTTTTAAGTTTTCAATTTGAATAAAATTTATGAAAAATACAAGTAAGAAGTTATATTAGAAAATAATTCTGCATAGAATTCATCTGAAGACTTAAAAGTATGTACAATATTTATGATGTTGATATTTCCAGAAATTTGTTTTAAATTATGATTGTTGATTAGACTGATTTTTCTCTGTTGAGTATTAATTATATATATTTTATTGTGAATTCACGATGTGATTATATCTGAGAAAAAAACTTAAGGGTTGAAGGGAAATAACTTCAGTAAGTAAGGTATAGTGGGGGTTAGTATTATGGTGTTTGAACAGGTGATTTTTTTTCACACGCAGTTGAAATTTCTCACATATATGCATAATGTGAAAGTTAGATTTCAATGTATCTTTCTATAAAATTCAAGTATGAATTGTGAATTTTAATTTTTTTTTCATGTTAAAAATGAAAATGGAGGAAAATGAGATGCATTTTTTTCATCTGATGCTCTTTTATTTCTCGAACAGAGAAAACACTGTCCAAATAGTAAAAGAGCTATGAGTTACTTATGGACATGATGTGATTTTGAAATCTTGATTAGCAAGTCTGTGAACATTCTGGCAGACTTTTAATCATTGAGGATGAAAAAATGAAAATGCTGATTAAAATAATCCAGGTTACATGATATAGGATATTGCAAAAATACTTCATACATTTCATAAGCATTGTAGGGCATTTGAAAAACTGTAATATCTCAATCCCTATAATGTTTCAGTACCTGTAAATTTAATAGACTGCATTTCTATATTGGATTCTCTGCTCAAATGCAACAAAAACAATCCATTTTTGAAAAGAGTGATTACGGGCAATGATAAGTGGATTATTTATAACAATGTGAAGTGAAAGTACTGAGGAAAACAAAATGAGCCACTGTTAACCACTTCACAAGCTGTTCTGTATCTGTAGAATGTGATGCTGTACATCTGGTGGTATCGAAAAAGTGTTATGCATTACAAACACATTCTGCAAAATCAATGTTGAATTTAGAAAAGTACTCTTTCCATTTAGACCAATTAAAGGTAGCAAGCAAGAAATGTGTTCAAAATTAGCCAATCAGAAAGGCCTAGTCTTTTATCAGGACAATACCAGATTTCACATCTCTCTGCAGACTCAATAGAAACTGGTACAACTACTACACCCACTGTAGACATCTGACTTGACTTTCAGATTACAACTTATTTTGATCTTTATAAAATTCTCTAAAAATTTGTAAAAATACTTAGACCAGTTCATCACCCAGAAAAATGACAAGTTCTGGAAAATAAAATCATGAGGCTCTTTCAAACAAAGTGAAAAAGTAATGGAAAAAAATGGTGTGTGTGTGTGTATATATATATATATATATATATATATATATATAAAAATATATATATATAATAAAAAGTGTGAGAAGCTGTGAACATTTTGTTTAAAGTGTAGGTTTATTGTTATTATTATTTATATTACTTGCTTCTTGTATGATACATTAAGTGTCCGTAATGATATTTGTGATGCTACATGTGTTTCGAGTCTAAAGTTGGCTCTCTTCAGGTGAATAAACTTGTGGCCTGAAGAAGTTTACGTTGCAACACAGAAATTTCTGTTTTGTGATTTTTACCTCATCATCAGGCAGTGTTAGATCATTGTTGTGAAAATGATTTTCATTGAGATATATATAATAAAAATATGCACAAATATCTAAATATTGTTTTTAAAATTCTCCTAAAATTTGCTACAAACTTTTGTTCAAATCCAGTATTTACCAGTTCCTAGAAATTCATTATTCAGTCAAAATACTTTTATGCAAGTAAAAACTAAATATATATGACATACAGTACTGAATATTAAAATATAATCTTCATTAATGTATGACTGTATATCAAAAATTGTATGTACTTTTTTTAATGAAATATAAAATATATGGTAACAGAGTAAAATTGCTGCATCAGGTTTATTATAAAAGTAAACATCAAGAAACAAATATAGAAAGAAACATTTTTGTACTTTACTATGATCCATTTTATTTGTTGCCAAGATTTAACTATTTCATTACTTATAATTTACAGATAAGCACTGTTAAACATCCAGCAGTTTTGTTTTTGTTTTTTCTGAAAACAAATATTTGTTTAATAGAAAGGACACAATGAATTTACGCAGATTTAATAAATCTCTAACAGATATTATAAAGTTGGAATTACATCTGTAATTAGCAGTTGACCTTTAAGAGTAAATTTCCAATTTACTTGTAAAATTTCAAATACAGGTTTTAAATCCACATGAAAATAAGATATAAAAAATAAGATTATTTCAGAAAACTTTAATTTTATAACTATTTTACTTAATTACAATATATATCTACATTTTATATAAAATCAAACTGTACTTATATTTTGAACAACTTATTAAAATGATATACAAATTTGATTTTGTCAGGTTGCAAGTTTATACAAATGATTGGCTTGATATATGTGCTCTTATAAGTGATTAAAATATTAGAATAAGAGTATATTGATATTCATAAATAATAATGTATTTATTTTTGAATGCATATCACATCATGTGACAGAATCAAAGTTGAAATGATAGAGAAAAGCAATAATATTTAGAAAATATTTTACACTAAAACATTACTAAAACATGAACCCAGCTAATTATTTTGTAATGAATTATATTTCTATATTAATATATTATAAAAATCTATTAAAATTTAATTAAAATGATTTTTCCAGGTAATAAATCAAAGCTGAACATGTTTGGCCTGATGCTTCTAATTGTATCTATCTTCAATACAAGCTTCAGTGCTGATATCACTTACACTGTGGAAGAAGGAAAAAGCCCAAGTACCTACATTGGAGACATTGCTACAGATTCTAAGATAATGGCTGATATTTCTCAGCAAAACAAGAAGCTCATAACATTCAGTCAACTACAACAAGGGGACACAGGAAGTTCACAATATTTTCAAGTATCAAGGAAAACAGGCAAATTATATACAACAATCACACTAGATGCAGAAGCAATGTGTAAACGTAATGAAGAATGCTTTCAGCTCATTGATGTAGCTGTTCGCAAAGGGGCTTCATCAATGAGAATTTTAGAAATCAAAGTCATCATAAAAGATATCAACGACCATAAACCAGAATTTTCAGAAAAAAAAGTAACTATTCAGTTTGATGAAGATGTGAAGATAGGAACAAAAGTAGTAATTCCTAATGCCATTGATAAAGATGTTGGACTTGTGAATTCAAAGATTACATATGAGCTAAAAAAGATGAAAAAAGAACCATTTACATTATATGTTGCTCCAGGTATTGAAGGAACATCAATGGTTGGGATAAAATTAGAAGACACATTAGATAGGGAAACAAAAGATTCTTATTTAGTCCAAGTTGTTGCCAAGGATTCAGGATCTCCACCCAAGCAAAATACTTTGAATGTTCACATATCAGTCACTGATGTTAATGATAACTTTCCGGTATTTTCAGAGAAAATGTACAATATTTCAGTTAAAAATGAAGAGAACAAAGTCACACCCATTGCTGTTGTATCAGCAACTGATTTAGATTCAGGACAAAATGGAAGAGTTTCATATCACTGGAGTTATCAAACATCGGTGATAGCAAAAACGTTTTTTAAAATTATAGAAACAACTGGACAGATTTTCTTGCAGAAAAAGTTTCATTCAGGAGAAGAAACAATGCATAAGTTGTATATTAAAGCAAAGGATGGAGGAAGTCCACCATTAAGTTCTGTAGCAATAGTTTATGTAAATGTAATCAATCAAGATAACAATGCACCAATTATTAAAATAAACTTGCCAACAACATCAGAAAAAAATACAGTTGACATTCTAGAAAATGTCAAAGTTAGCAGTTTCATTGCTTATGTGAAAGTCACCGACAATGATGAAGGACAAAATGGACAAGTCAGCTGCCACCTTCATCATGATAAATTCCAGCTTCAGAATTTAGGTACAAAGAAATATGAAGTAACACTGAAAAATCCTCTGGATAGAGAGAAAGAAGAGCACCATGATGTTGTGATCAGTTGTCAAGATAAAGGATCTCCTCCTCTTCATAGTAACAGCAAATTCTCCATTCAAGTTATGGATATCAATGATGTTAAACCACAATTTACAAAAGACACATTTAAATTCTTCATTGATGAAAATGAAAACTCAAGAATTACTGTTGGCTACATCAATGCCACTGACCCAGACTTGGGAGCTGGAGGAAAACTTACATATTCTCTGATCACCAATAATAAACACTTCTTACCTTTCAAAATAAGCCCAAATGGATTATTATCAGCAATTATGTCCCTTGATCATGAGTTTCAAGATACTTATGACTTCCAAGTGTTTGTCAAAGATAATGGAACACCATCTCTGAATAATACAGTCAATGTGATTGTTGAGGTAACTGATAAAAATGATAATGCTCCATATTTTACATTTCCCAGTATTAAACCTTACAATCTCGATGTGACATATTACCCACATCATAGCAAGAACATCAGCCAAATCAAGGCATCAGATAGTGATAGTCAAGAGAATGCATTTCTAAAATATGAAATAATCAGAGGCAATGAGAAACAGATATTCACCATGAACCAGTACACTGGTTTGTTAGCTTTCAATCGGCAACTGAGTCCAGAAAATGCTGGTTCCTATCAGCTGGACATTGTGGTCAAGGATAGTGGTAGCCCAGTTCTATCAGCAACAACTACTCTGTTTTTAACATTGACTATCAGCAACAAGACATCCCAAATGTTAAATGTTGTTGAGCTAGAAAGTGAAGAGAAAGTGCATCTTAATCTGGTCATTATTATTACAGTGATAGCAGTGACAATAGCTGTGTTCATAACAGCTTCATTGTCAATCTGCATCATTCGATGTAATGGTCAGTCGAATGTGGCCTATGCACAACCACTTGATCTTTCCAATAGATATGTTAATGAACACAGACAACTGATTGCTCCTTACCAAGGAAACTCTTGGTCTCAATCTGCTCAACCCTTGCATATAGATCAAAATCTATCTTCAAATACTCCATTGGCAACATCAAGAAGACAATTAACTTCTTCAGATGGATTTTCACAAAAATCACAACCTCTAAATGAAATTTCATCACAGGTAAGTAATTGAAATCTTAATTTTATTATGTATTTAATATGTTTTCGTATGATAATTATGAGGCCTAAATAAAAGAAAATGTATGCATTTTACTTCTATTTATTTTACTTTTGTTTGTATTTGATATAAATGGAGTAGATGAAGTAGAAAGCCAACTCAGCAAAGATAAAAATTACATTTTCTTATTAAGTGGATAGTCTAGTGTATTAATAATACATACATACATATAAGTATTGTAGAAATTGTATGAAAAAGTTTTACTGAAATTTTTATACATTCATTTCTTTTATTTAATAGATGTATACTCAGAATGTATCAATTCCACCTGATTATTTTACCTGGAGATCTGATGTACCTTCTCAATCAGACACTGAACTTAAATGGAGAGAAGAAAATATGACAAATGATCAACAACAAACAGGTAATATTAAAAGATACTGTAAAATAAAGTTTTAAGTACACAAGAATATAAAGTCATTATCCAATAAAAGATAAATAATAGACTTTGTCTTGAAAAATAAAGAAAATGAGAATGAAAATGAATTTATTTTATGGTGCAATTGTTGATTGAAACATTAAGTGATTAAATAAATTTATAGGTAGAGAGAAAAAACAATCCAACAGCTGTGTTATTAATTAAATACAGAACAGGTTACAAATATTAGATTTCAAATTTGAATTGCTAGTGAATCTGTGTCTAAGTTCAGTGAAGTGTCTGTACACTCAGCCTGATTTAGAATTTGCAAGTTAATCTAATCATACTTTACAAACAGCAGAAGATTGTTATTGAGGATATTCACTTTCTTTCTTACATCCAAGTTAAACATTTAAATTGTTAGAATTTTATGTCAGTTCACTTTGGTCTGACAGAAATTACACAGAAACATACAAGTCACAATGTTCATTATCATATATGATTTTATTTCAGACTATATTAAACTGATGCAATTTCCTAGTAAAGAGATAGGTAATAACATGTAAATTTTTCAATTAAAACTGTAGTTTAAATAACTGTATCTTTATATGTCATAATAGTGATTAATGTAAATAACATAATTAAAGTTGATAAAGAAATACAATAGTAAAATTTATTAAAATTAATTTTATTAATTCTTTAATTTGTTTAGTAAGGCAAAGACAGATACATATACATGTTTATTTTTCAGATATTCCTTCCAGTAAGTCTTCAGTTCACTCAGGCCATCTCAGCAAAAGTGATATTTCAGCTCCATACCCACAGTCAAGAAATCTTGTAGAAATGAACAGTCAACAAACTTCAAACACAAGACCATTACCCCCTGTTCCACACATTAAAAAATGAAAATCTTCTGTGCTATCAACAAATACAAAATCAGATATACATATTAGAACACATAAAACTAAACAAATAAGTACACACATTCACTACATTGCATTTTTCACATGTAAATATTTGCTAATACAAAATATTTCAATTTTTACGTTTGAGATATTAATATTTATTTGCTTCATTATATCCAAAGATAATGAATTTTTTTTATTTATGAGGATTACTTATTAATTTTACAGGATAAAATGGTTAAATATTAAATGGCACATTCTCAAAAGAAAGTCTTAAAATTAGTCATGATTTAGCATACAGAAGCATTCAAATGTATAGATTGCATTATTTTCTTTAATATAGAACAAATTAACTGTATTAATATTTTCTGATTCATGGAACAATGCATTAGAGTTAATATCTAAATGCATAGAAATCACAACTGATCACAAGATCAATCGAGACAATTTAAGAGAAATTAATGTCTCCTATTGTCACAGTAAAATTGTGAAAATGCACAGAAACTCAGTATGGATAGAAAGAAGAAAGTAAATCATACGGGATAAATAACTTATTTCCTAAAACATTGCATTATGGGAAAAAGGTTAAAAAAGAAAATGTTATAATAAAAATTAAACAAACTATATTATACATTAACAAAATTAAATTTAAAAACAGTTGTGAGAAAATTAAAATTAATTTTAAGTAGAAGACAAATATAAATGATAATGATGGGTATTGTGTATATTCCATATTAACAACTCTAACACCCTCCTTCCTCTAACACAGCCATTACACACACACCATACTTTTTAGGACTTCTACGTTATTACACAGATACACATATCTAGCTTTAAGTTTTCTCTCACTTTGTGAACTATATAAGTGGACATGGTATCTTTTCTGTGATTATATTGAAGATCATAACAAAGGTAAGAATTTTTGTAGTTTTTCTTTAAGTTACTTTATTTCCCTTGACACAAACCATATCATAGACAACCATCTTTAACATTTGACACACATACCATCTTTTATTGACAGCAGAGTGGATTTTTTTAATGTACAGTATGAAAAACTAAATATTTATAACAATATATCCAACACTAAAAATTCCCTTAGATATTTATTTATTCATTCTAATGTTCTATACAAAAGAACCAACTTGATTAAATGTAATAACAAAGTACTTTACTTTTCTCCAGTTTATTCCCATCCTTTTCCTTTATTTGGTACAGTTATAAGACGCCATTACACTTAATTTTCCATAAGGGAAGTCTTCCCTATAAACTCAGATATATTTTCTTTATATGTGAACATCAAGTTTTTATTATTTAGGACTATATTTGATTTATACATGTATTTAGTTTTCTAAATAAATATTTTGCAAATAGCTTTTATCATTTTTCCAGTGTATTTGCTTCTGTTAAGGAGATTTTAAAATTCTTTTTAAATTTGATAAGGGAACTTGTACTCATTTGTTTAAGCAAATAGGAAATGTATTTGGTGAACATGTTCTAGTTCATAAAAAAAAGAAAATTTAAATTTTATGAAATTCTTTTTTACACATGGAGTTAAAATTGAAAACAATTGAACTCTTAAGCATTTAAAATTAAACTGATAAATTTCTATAAAAGTGAAGTGTATAAATAAAGATTTAATTTGTAATAAAAAAACATGAAAATAACCTACTTTTTACTCTAAATAATATTTTAGATTATTTATCTATATTAAATATTTTACAAAGAGATTTGGTTGTTTTGCAGAATCAGAATGTGTTTTCTTTCAACAACAACAAAAAATAGAATCTTAAAACATATTTTCAAATATTCTTATTTTTCATACAAGAAATGATCATATTATGATTTTTAATTTGTCATTTATTGCAAAAAATATATATTTCATTATTTCTAATCCTGCGAAGGATTAATGTTTTGTGTAAAGTTGTGATAAAAAACAACTAAAAATTAAGATGAAAGTAAATATTAGCCAAAACAATAATGTTTGACAATGTTTCACCAAATAAAAATATGACTACACTATTTCAAAACACCTGCTCAGTGTTCATGGAATGAAGCTAAGATAAAAAGAATAAGTTCAAGGGAAATAACTCAATGACAAGTGATCTTTTTCTTTTTTTACAATGTATTTTTTGTAATAGGATAAGTGTTCTTTTTCGTCTGTAATGTCTAGCTTTTATTGTACAAGAGTTTTTTTTTTCTCTCTCTCGACAAATACTGATAAAGACTGATATGAAAATTTTATAATAGTCATTTTTAATAGCATGAGTATATGTATTTAACTTTATTTTTTTTAATATAAGCCTTTAGCTTAAAAAGTGGGCATGTTTTTAAGTTTCTAGGACAATTAAATGTTGATTTTTCTTAAAGAAATCATTCTAAACATTAATACACCTTTTCAATGTAATGATTTTGAGAGAATATGAGAGGATTTATCAAGAAAGCATTTTTGATAAAAAATGCATGACTATATTCATTACATTCAATAAACAACACTACACAAATGTTCAGGGAATATGGAGAGACTGATGAATTGGTTTGTTAATCAAGTTACCTAGTGGTTCTTGTTTCTATGGATATTTTATGTCTTTCTTGAATTATTCTCCTTTGTATTTTCTCTCGGTCTAACTTTCTTTGAAGAAACCCTTGTACCTTATGTTCTTGGAAATTTAGGACAGCACTTCATATCTGCCAATATATAATTAAATAATACTTGAAATTATTGGCACCTGCAAGTGGGTCAAGTAACACATCACTCAATAAGTCCCGGGCCTGACACATAGATGGCGCCACTAATAAAAAATCCATATGATTTTTATGAAGTACTTACCTTCAAATAGCATGTGACAAAATTTGGGCCCAATCGGATTATTAGTTTAAAAATTAGTTATTTAAGTGAAGCTACTGTTATAAATTTTTAAAACAATAGAAAAATCTGAATTTCATGTGTTGATAAAGCATTGCTTTCTGATGGGAAAAATTACTGTTCAAGCAAAGCAATAGCTTGATAAGTGTTATTTGAACTTTGCTTTGTCAGAAACAATGGTTAAGAGGTGATATACTGACTTTAAACGTGGTCGTACAGACACAAATGATGCTGTCATTTTGCTCAAAATTGGCAGTTGTCCTAGAAAACACCAAAAAAATCCACAAACACATTTTGGCTGATAATAAATTGAAGTTGATTGAGATAGCAAAGGAGTTGAACATATCAGAAGACAGTGTATTCACCATTTTGCATGAACATTTGTCAATGAGAAAGCTGTGTTCAAAGTGGGTGCCACGTTTGCTTACAGTTGATCAAAAACAATGGGTCAACAATTCATAGCATTGTTTGCAACTGTTCCAATGCAATAAGAAGGATTTTTTGTGTAAATATGGGACAATGGATGAAACATGGATCTACCACTTCACTCTGGAGTCAAATCAGCAGTCATTTTATTCGTTGATTACTTTGAGAAAAGAAGAACCATTAATAGTGAATATTATATAGCATTATTGGTGTATTTGAAGGTAGAAATCGCCAAAAAATGGCTACAAATGAAGAAGAAAAATGTGATCTTTCACCAAAACAATGCACCATGTCCCAAGCCAATCGCAATGATGGCAAAACTACATGAATTGCACTTCGAATTGCTTCCACATCTACCCTATTCTTCAGATCTGGTCTCCAGCAGCTACTGGCTGTTTGCAGACTTCAAAAGAATGCTCCAGGGAAAGAGATTTGGCTCCAATGAAGAAGTAGTATCAGATACTGAGGTGTACTTTGAGACCAAAGGCTTGTTCTACAAAAACGCATCGAGTTGTTAGAGAAGTATGGAAATCAGAGTATCACCCTAGAAGAAGACTATGTTGATGCATAAAGTCGAATTCTGCCGAAAAGTTGTCATTTTATTAGTTAGGCCCACGATTTATTAAGTGATGTGTTACGTTACAAAGTTGGCAGATAATAATAAACTATGTATTAAGACAAAAAATATAAACTAAACATTTAATGAAATTATGAAAATTATAAACTTCATATCAACAGAGCTTGAATAGGATATAATTTTTGAAACATAATCTGAAAAGATTTTTACATTTTCATGTATTATTTCCAGTGATTTAACTTTAAAAATATATATGAAATCATTTTTCAGGCAATACATCAAACATGTTTGGATTGATATATATTCTCTTATGCTTACTACCTATCTGCCTTGGCATAGACCTTACTTACACAATAGAAGAAGGAAAAAATCCAGGAAGCTACATCGGAGATATTGCTGCTGATTCTAAAATAATGAATAATATTCCTCAACAAGACAAAAAACTCATCACATTCAGCCACCTACAAAGTAAAGTTGATAGCTCACAATATTTTCAAATCTCAAGGAAAACAGGTAAATTATATGCAACAGTAACACTGGATGCAGAAGCAATGTGTAAACATAATGAAGAATGCTTTCAGCTCATTGATGTAGCTGTTCGTAAAGGAACTTCTTCAATGAGGATTTTAGAAATCAAAATCATCATAAAAGATATCAATGACCACAAACCAGAATTTCCTGATAAACAAGTAAATATTAAATTTAATGAAGATGTGATGATTGGAACAAAAATAATAATCCCTAATGCTATTGATAAAGATATTGGAGTTGCAAATTCAAAGATTTCTTATGAACTTAAAAAGCAGAAAAAAGAACCATTTACATTATTTGTTGCTCCTAATATTGTTGGAACATCACAACTGGGAATAAAATTAGAAGAACCATTAGACAGAGAAACAAAAGACTCATATTTAGTTCAAGTTGTGGCTAAAGATGCCGGATCTCCTCCTAAACAAAACATATTAAATGTTCATGTCTCAGTTACTGATGTTAATGATAATTTCCCAGTATTTTCTAAGAAAATGTACAACATTTCAATTAAGAACGAAGAGAACAACGTCATGCCTATTACAGTTGTAACAGCAACTGATTTAGATTCAGGACAAAATGGAAGAGTTTCATATCATTGGAGTCAACAAACATCTGAAAGGACAAAATCTTTCTTTCAGTTAATAGAAAAAACTGGGCAAATCTTCTTGCAGAAAAAAATTAATTCTGGAGAGAAATCAATACAAAAATTGTATATAAAAGCTGAGGATGGAGGAAGTCCACCTCTGAATTCTTTTACAATAGTCAATGTAAATGTGATAAGCCATGAAAACACTGCTCCAATTATTGAGATAACTTTTCCTTCTGCATCCAGTGAGAGCAATGTTAAAATTTTGGAAAATGTCAAAATTAGCAGTTTCATTGCTTATGTCAAAGTTATGGACAATGATGAAGGACAAAATGGAAAAGTTACTTGTGACATTCACCATGATAAGTTTCAGCTTCAGAGCTTAGGAACAAAGAAATATGAAGTAACACTGAAAAATCCTCTGGATAGAGAGAAAGAAGAGCATCATGATGTTGTGATCAGTTGTCAGGATAAAGGATCTCCTCCTCTTCATATTAACAGCAAATTCTCTATTCAAGTGATGGATATCAATGATGTTAAACCACAATTTACAAAAGATACATTTAAATTCTTCATTGATGAAAATGAAAACTCAAGAATTACTGTTGGCTACATCAATGCCACTGACCCAGACTTGGGAGCTGGAGGAAAACTTACATATTCTCTCATCACCAATAATAAACATTTCTTACCTTTTAAAATAAGCCCAAATGGATTATTATCAGCAATTATGTCCCTTGATCATGAGTTTCAAGATACTTATGACTTCCAAGTGTTTGTCAAAGATAATGGAACACCATCTCTGAATAATACAGCCAATGTGATTGTTGAGGTAACTGATAAAAATGATAATGCTCCATATTTTACATTTCCCAGTATTAAACCTTACAATCTTGATGTGACATATTATCCACATCATAGCAAGAACATCAGCCAAATCAAGGCATCAGATAGTGATAGTCAAGAGAATGCATTTCTAAAATATGGAATTATCAGAGGCAATGATAAACAGATATTCACCATGAACCAGTACACGGGTTTGTTAGCTTTCAATCGGCAACTGAGTCCAGAAAATGCTGGTTCCTATCAGCTGGACATTGTGGTCAAGGATAGTGGTAGCCCAGTTCTATCAGCAACAACTACTCTGTTTTTAACATTGACTATCAGCAACAAGACATCCCAAATGTTAAATGTTGTCGAGCTAGAAAGTGAAGAGAAGGTGCATCTTAATCTGGTCATTATTATTACAGTGATAGCAGTGACAATAGCTGTGTTCATAACAGCTTCCTTGTCAATCTGCATCATTCGATGTAATGGTCAGTCAAATGTGGCCTATGCACAAGCACTTGATCCTTCTAACAGATTTGTTGGTGAACAGAGGCACTTGATTGCACCATCTTACCAGGGAAACTCTTGGCCTCAACCTGTTCAACATTTGCAAATAGAACAACCTCCGTCTACAAATACTCCGTTGACAAGGTCAGGAAGATCACTAACTCCTTTGGATGGATTTTCAAAAAAATCTCAAACCTCAAATGATGTTCCATCACAAGTAAGTAATTATTAGATTTTATTTTCATTGTATTCTTCTTTAATCAAACTGATTTTACAAGATATTTTTTAATTCCAAACTACAATAAAATAACTAAATTTGAACCAAACTGTATCATATAAATAACTTTCATTAATATTAAACTTTTGCTCATTGACATCAGTTTTGTTTGGAAAGTATTATTTCCTCAACAAAATTTCATTGAGTCTATGGTATTGTGTATTTGAGGATCAAATTCACCCCATTAGTGATACTTGATTCATCAATTCTTGAAGTGGAAAAAACTTTTTTTGAAATAATTGATTTTTCAGTCATGATCTACTTGTTTGAAATAACTAAAAGAGATATATTTACTTCCTCTATGATACTTCAAGCATTAAACAAAAATTAAGCAAAATAAAAATAACTATGAAAGTCATTAAAACGTATTTTATGCTATTAAAATTTATTAAAGGTTTATTACAATTTGGAGGACTAATTTTCATGTTTTGATTGTCTATTTAAGTTGATTTAGAAGTAAAAATGTCAGTTTTAAGCTTTAATAAAGTAAGTTTTTTCTCAAATAACTTCAAATTAATATTATCAGTTAATCCTTTTTTATTTTTTACTCATAAGTTTTACTCATGCATACAGAATATATTAAGAGGAAGTTCAATTAATTTTTTTTTTCAAACAAAATTAATTTTATTTTAAAAAAAAGTAAGTCATGTTAGATATTTGTAGTTTTAAAAATTCTTATGAATCAAAATCATGCAAAGTATTTTTGTTTTTGTATTTTAATTTTTATATTTATCTTCAGACTGAACTGTATATTTCTACTTGATTAGTGAACACAAAATTTAGCCTATAGAAAAAATATAATGACATTTACAACTTTACTTTTAAGTAAAATCTTTTGTGATAATCTTCTTGATTAAATAGAAGAATTAACAGCTTTCTGTGTGTTATGGCTGTTTTCACAGCAAAAATATCCCAAAGCAATAACTTGTGAGCTGGTGAACAGTGTATGTTCAAACAGAAAAAATGTTCCTTATTTCATTAAATCAAATATATTCTGATGTTTATTGACTATTTTCAGTTTTTTGTCATTGATTATTTATGCCAGGTATGATATTTGATTACTTTCTTCAAACAGATGTATACTCAAAATGTATCAATTCCACCTGATTATTTTACCTGGAGATCTGCTATACCTTCCCAATCAGACACTGAACTTAGCTGGAGAGAAGAAAATGCTGCAAATCACCAACCAAAATCAGGTAATATTAAAAAGTTGTGATTAAAAAGATGTAAATAAAAGATGAAAGCTCAAAAGTATATTTTTTCAGTTAATTTTAAACTTATTTTTATATATTGTATATGAAATATGAAGAAGAAAATACATATCCTTGTAGAATTCTATGAAAAAGAAAAATATTTGATATAAAGCAATACAGATTTAATATAGTAAATTCAAATATTGGGACCTACATTTCTCATAAGTAGCTTAAAATGTTGCCACTTTGGACAAAATGTTTTTGATCATACTTAAATAAAATTATTCTAGGAAAAATCTATTTATCTAAATATGCAATCCTTCCAAAAAAATGCATATTTATTCAGATTTTGTAAGTTGGTTGGAGTGATAACTGTTAGTCACCACATCATAATGGGAATAGTAATAGTGGAATTAGTCATTTTTATATTCCTTAACCAAAAACCTAGAGTTGTTATCAGTTGAAATTTATAAAATCTTTCTTTTAAAACAGTTTTTCAGAAAAATAGATTTCTCAAGTCCAGTGGCCATTATTGCTATTTCTAGTATAGATGAGAATTTCCTTGTTAGCATTTTCTTTCAGTTAACATGGAAAGTTAACATCTTGATTATAATATTTTCTTTTCTAGTTACATCTGTTATTCATTTTAATTGTTGTTGCTGCTGGATGTCTTCAAGCGATATGGCTTTTGTTATTTGATAAATCTCTTTGTTTGTTATTCTGTAACACCAATGCATAGGGTCTTACAAAATAGATGAATATAGATAATAGTTTAGACATTTCTGAATGACACCCATATGAGTGTCTAGATTTTAAGAGGTTATTTAAGAACACAATTGAAGTTCTTAGGTTAATGTTTTGGTTTTCTAGTATCTTACGGTTTGGGACAAAAGTATCCATAGTACGCCTATCTTATGTTCAATTTCTTTATTTTCTATACTAAATTTGTTTTAATGTTCCATAAACTGTTTAGTATTTATTAATTCCACATTTTGAGATTTTACGATTGATTTAGGCTAAGTGCCATCACAGCTTTCATTCCATTTCCAGATTACAGTTTCTGTTTTGGAAAGGTTTATCTTAAATTCTACTTTTTTTTTCTTTTGTTGAATATCCTTATTATACCAACTATATGACATGTATCTCATCAGTATAGACCCCTATAATCAGTTCATGGTCTTTGGGTAGAAAACAAGAACAATGTTTTCTATTAGTAGATTCATTTGGTATGTGGTAGGGAATGTTCAATGATCTCATCCCATTTTTTAACATCTGTGCTTGTACACATGCAAAGCAAAGTTTAGGAAGATGTTAAACAAATTGAAACTCTCATTTCTTCCTTTGTAATATAGCAATCTGGCCCCACCCGAGGAAGGTTGATGCAATCGATGGTGTTTCCCGTCGGTGAAGGGGTCGGCGAACGACAAGACAGGTGTTTGAGAAATACATCCTGTCGGGGCCTGGAGCGGATGTCGCAGGGTTATGAGTCGGGCTCGTTTGACCTTATTTCCGACAGCGGCGGAAATGACTACGGAGGCAAACAGAACAGGTGTCTCTTGGAATTACGTGGGCATTGCGTGGGCGAGGCAAAACCGGAAGGAAAAGTCCCGGTTCTAGAAGACTATAAAAAGACCTCGACACACGGATTCGCCAGCAGAGAACGGCCAGTGGAAGCAGAGAGACAGCACAGGCAAGACTACACTCCCGTCGACCCATTCTATGTGCGCTCTCACTCTTCCATTCTCTGTTCCACACGGGTTCGTCGTCAGGAATAAAAATATAACCTTATATTTTTATATATGCGTGTTCTCGTTGTTTGTCGTCGTACGGCGATATATAACACCTTGTTATTCTTATGACAAGGTTTTTATGAGAAATATTTTTTTAGGTCCTCACCAGCTATACTTTGTGTATAGATATAGTATCACTATAGAAACAAGGCATTTAGTGGAGTCAGAGCTTAGAAGATTGTTTCTGATGTATGAATAAAGGAAGTCTCCATTGATGTTGCCATATGTTACTGTGAGACCAGAAGAGCAAGTATACAATTTTCTGTTCAATAAGTACATTATTTCATGAAGTTATTTGATGAAATATGTCATCATTGCACCCCTTACCAGAATGAAAGCTAAACTAGGTTTTTAGAAGGTGACTTGAATAGAATGGTGAGGGTTTTTAATAAAATATTCATTACTAGTTTCACTATAATGAACCCAGTTGAGATGTGTGAGGATTTTCAGGACTATCATTTTGTTTCCAAAGTGTATAACAGACCCTACTGCTTTGGGATAAACTGTTGAATTCAGATTTCTCTCATAAAATTGAGAAATGTATTTATGAACTCAATGACAGAGTAAACTACTTTCAAAACTTCACAGTCAAATGAGGTTTTATTATTTTTTATTGTTTTCTCAGCTTTTTTATTACTAGGTTCATTGTTATTTAATTTTGGAGACATTTTTTGTAATGTTTGTATATATTCTGGTGCATATTTTATTTCCTCTGATATCTTCAGATTGGTGTAATCAGGATCAAAATGGAACTGGAATATTTTTTCCTTGGCTGACATGAAGTAGAAGGACTATACTGAATCCATTGCTAGGTCAGCTGCTAAGATAGTTGGTTCAGTGTTGTATGAGACAATTGTTCTCTCCTGAATTGGTCTTATATATGTCTACTATTTGTCCAGGCCTAGAATATTGCTGTCATATATGGTCTGGTGTCCCTGTTATTTATTTTGAGCTCTTGATAAAATCCAAAGAAGAATCAGCCATATTATTGGTCCTGATCTGGTGTTTCGGCTTCAGTCACTTACCCACCACTGTAAAGTTACGTCACTGTGCTTTTTATATAAATACTTTCATTATCTCAGATGAGATCTTCTCTATGGTACTTAGATTTTATGAACTTAAGTGCAGTACTAGACTGGCATTGAGATCTCATTAATTTACAGTTGAGTTAGCTAAATGTATTCATAGGTTCTATGCTAACAGTTTCTTTTCTCACACTTCTTGCTTGTGGAACTGCCTTCTAGCTCCATGCTTTCCAGCCAACTTTAATTTGCAAAAAATTTAATGCAATGTTAATCATTATCTATGTACTCCTGAATACTCTTTTCTCTTTCTGTTCATTATTAATGTTCCTGTTCCTAATTCTTCCACACTCTGTAACTTCTTGCATCTTGGTACCTTTACTATCTAGCAGCCTGAGGTGATATTGATTTAAAATTTAAAAAAAAATTACTCTGCAATCTAAGTTAAAATATCTATTATATACTCAAACACAAACTACCTGAAGCAGGACTTTGCGATGCTGAAATCATTCAGCTTTTTGGTTATTTTATATAGACTATGCTAAATGATGCAGTGTTTAATAGGATGATCAAGACTTTTATATATTTTGGATTGAAAATTGTTTGAATAACAAAAATTTAACAGAAGTTCCTTATTTCTGGTTGAAATTTAAGTTTCAAAAGGTGACAGTTTCTTTCCATGAAAGGAAGTAATGTTCAAAAACACATGAGGTAGCATTAAAATCTACATTAACGCACAGTTTTTTTTATGAGTTTCTTTTAACAAAGTTTAGTTAATCCCCTATAGAAAGTATCTTTTTTGAAAACAACCTGCTTTTTAGATGGAGCCCAGGCTGATATTACTCAGATATTATAACCATATATAACAATATTTGCAGCCATCTGTCTTTTTGATTGGTGCAAAATATTGTCTACTGTAATATATGATAATTTGTGTATTACAGTTCCAGTTCCTTTCAGACAAATCCAACAGAAATCTTATCCTAACTATGAAATGGAGTCACTGCAAAGACTATGTACATCTTAAATTATGGCTTGCACTGTTGAAGAACAAGATTCATCTTAAAAAGATATAAATATGAGTAGAAGTACAGAGATACAGATGTGTTCTTGTGATGTCAAAGCTGCTTGTTGTTTGCGGAATTGCATATCATGGCTTTCAAGTCAAAATATACAATTTTTAATAACATTTTTATTACTTCAAACATTAGTTTTAGTGGTTATTGTATTTAAAATAAAATGTCTACTCAAATATATGAATTCAATAAAAATAGAATTTTAAGTATATAGGTAAAGTTTTTTTCTGAATGACTACTTGCTTTTTCATGTTTCATAATGGTGACTGCATATATAAAATCTCAAGATTTGCTAAATCCATTTTATCAATTCCTAATCTATTTCATAGTATAAATGCATATGTTTTTTTTTCTTTCAGATCTACCTTCCAGCAAGTCTTCAGTTCACTCAGGCAATCTTAACAAAAGTGATATTTCTGCTCCATATCCACAGTCTCAAAATCTTGTAGAAATGAGCAACCAACAAACTACAAGCACAAGACCCTTACCCCCTGTGCCACACATTAAACAATGAATATATTCACCATATTAAAAACAGAAACAGAACTATATATTCCAATCAACCATACACAAAAACATTTCAATAGATATACCAGCTTTATATTTCTCAAACATATTTACTGCTCAGAAACATTTCACTTTGAACATTCTCCATAATATTACTATTAAAAAGTCAATATAAATAAATTTGCCTTTACTTGATTAAAGAAAATTACCATATAAAACTGAATATTTTAAATGCATCTGAGAAAATCACTTATAACTTCAGCATAAGATATTTGTCTTATTGAAATGAGACATTCTAAAGAGACACTCTTGATTTTGATCATTATTTGTCATAATTTTGTCATAAATAAGTTTATAAACTATCCCACTTATCTGCAATATAAGTCATAAATAATTTAAATTTCCTTAATTTCACGTTTTCTAATAAATGATGTCTTATAAATAAAATTAAGCTGTATGCAAACACAAGATCAGTTAATGATATTTATGTTTATTAGAGAATTTGTATTTTTCTATTTCAGTAGTAAAAATAAGAACATTTAGATAAACAAAATAAGGATAGAGAGAAGAATGTAGAAAATATAGGATGAATAACATGTTCAACAGAATGCTGCCTTATGGGAACAAAGGCAAAAATGAAAAAAAAAATTTGCAACAAAATGTTTAAAAACTTGATAATATATAATCATCTTTTATTTAAAGTGTTAAAATTAAATCTAAAGATAGTTATGAGAAATTAAATTAAAATATCTGACTTAAATAAGGATAGTTAGGAATGATTATTGTGTATATTCCACATTAACAATCTTAACACTCCCTCCCCCTGACTAATGCAGACATTATACACACATCATACTTCATAGAACTACTAAATGATGACATTGATGTACACATCTCTTAAGTTTCATTTCATTTACTGAACTTAGTTTCAACTGAAATATCACTGGATAATAAATCTTTTCATTGGAGACTATAACATAGGTAAGAAACATTTTCATTATTTTTCTACTAGCCTCTTACATCATTTTAGTATAAAACCATCTCATAGACGACCATCTTTTACATCTGACACACTTTTCTCTTCTCCATAGTACTTTGAAATTTTATGACAATCCCTCAGAAAAATCATTTTGCAAGAAAAATCATTCTCTTCTAAAATACATTTCTGAAATATAATTATGTATATGTAAAAAATTTCTTTATTACTTCTACAAATTGAAATAATGAGTAGGTTTCCTCTGATTTCTCACCTGTTTTTTTTCTTTCCACTCGTTTGTTAAGGAAGCCATTAGGCAAATTTAGTTTCTCAATATTTTTAACTATGTTAACAGTCATGCATACATTTTTAAATATTTATCAATGTGTAAGGAATTCATTAGTTTATTTTCATAGAAATTAAATTTAAAATAAGGTAAATGTACCAATATGTTTTAGAATTGAATTCATTTCCATAAAATAATCTTTAACTTCCTTTTATCCCCATGTTCAAATGAATTCTATGATTCATTTTTTTCTTAAATTTCCATGTGATAATTTATTATTTTTTTTGTAATTAAAAAAAATAATCATTTCACTAAACTATACTAAGCAGATATTTAGAACTATTAGAAATTTTCATAAAAACACAAATGCATTAAATTGTTACTATAAAAAAAATAATTCTTACAAAAAGAAAAAAATATGCATAGAAGAAAACAAAAACTTAAGAAAAACAGATTTAATTCATCAAACTGAATAAATCTATATCAGCAAAATAATTTATAAAAATGATTTTATTTTAATCTACAAACAATAATCAGGTCCACTTTGCTTTACAAGAATCAACTTTTATTTGCAGTTAAAATAAAATGTTTAATAAAAAGGAATGCTTGAGTAAAATTTGAGTAATAAAAAGGGATTTATAGTTTAAGATAATTTTACATGAAATACCTATGAAAATGGAAAAACATGGATGATGTTTATGAATTTGTTGAAGAGTTTCATGAAATTAATAAGTTTTTAATTACCTTATTTTTAATTAATCAAGATATTTTTTTAATATGACTGACCTTGACTACAGTTTCATGCACCTGAATGCAATAATCAGGAAGTCTATTATATTATGTTCTGCCTCATTTAGAGGCATCAAACACTTTTCTTCCTAGTATGGGGTATTTTATGTGCTCTCTTTGAGTCACTGATTTTCTCCCAAGTATATATATATATAACTTATTTATAAATGGAACTGTGTGTGTGTGTGTGTCCGTTACCTATAGACTCCGAAACGGCTGAACCGATTTTCTTGAAAATTTACACAGTTGTACTATAAGCGTCTCCCAGTGTTCTTAGCTAGGTTTTGCGTCGAGGTACCCCCCGATAAATATCAATAATCGAAAAAATTAGGTTATAGAAGGAGTGGTCCGATTTTAATCAAATTTGATACACTCATTGACAAAGACATAAGAAATGATATTCAGAAGTTTCAAGGTTGCAATTCTATCTTTGGATGACTTATTTGACTCTGATATTGGAAATCGATACCCCAATATCCTACTGGGTCTGATCAAAATCAGTTTTTTAGCCCTTTTATTTTAGTTTTTGCTTCAGGTTTGGCTCTAAGTAGGTATAATTGTAGTTCTTAGTCTCAGCCATGATACCATTTACTCAGAGGACTTATTTAGCCTTCAAAATTCAGTTTACGACGAAAAAAACTTATTTGATATCGATACCAGGAAGTCAAAATTTGACTTACATCCATTCATTTTTCTTTCAGTCTACGGTTTTGCTTTAACTGGAAACAACTGTTGCTTTTAATTTTTCATGCCAACGTCCAAAGAGTCTGAGCTCCAGGACCATGGATTAGTTTTAAAGCTTTCATTACACCTGAGCAACGCTGGGCTATACTGCTAATATATATATATATATATATATATGCACACACAATATTTTTAATGAATAATTAATATTTGTGATTAAAATTAAAAAGTCGAGGAGAAGTAACTCTGTAAAGAATGGTTAAGTGTCGGTTAATATTTGTCAATTCTTGAAAATAACTAATCCATTCAAAGACATTTGGGCATTATATTAATATTCCAGGAAAACTAAAATGTTTTAAACATTTCATTGCATGTTAGATGATAATTTTATCTAATTCAGGATAATATTTTTTTTGTAATAATCATTTCACCCCAAGCAAGACATTACTGGCACTGGTAGTTACATAAGAGGAGTGTGAAGTGAAAGAGGAACAGATCACAGGGGGGTGTCGTAGAATGGGTAAGACAAGGATGGAAACACTGGTGTAAAAAGAGCTGCGTGAGAGTAGAGTGAAAGGGAGAAGAACAAGATACAGTGGGGGTGTCCATGAAAGGATAGTAGTCAAGGAAATAAGAGATGGCAATTAAGGTTGCATTTAAACAATTGGAGATTGTAGTTATCAGAGAAGCAAGTATATGGAAGGGAGTTCTACAGGCGAGAATTGCAAGAAAAGAAGCTGATAGAATAGAAGTTGTGGTTACATTTCATTGTTTTCACTGTAAAAGGGTGGGACCTAGTTACCAATCCAATAGCTCAAGTAAATTTGTACATAGTGGGTACCAGGAAGCTAAGCTTGACGAAGAAGAGACCATGAAAATATTTGTAGAAGAGACAGATGGAAGCCACATCTTGTTGGTGAGAAAGTAACTAGAGTTGAGCTGCCAGGTTGGGATCGATTACATTGCAGATTCTCCTTTGCATATAGCACAAATATTATGAATTTGTTTGTTATACAATATAAAAGTCAAACAGAATTAAATTATCTGGATCTTAATAAAAACAATTTTAAAATGTATATAGAAAGTCATCTTTTATTTTAGCAAACTACATTATACGTGACATATCATAGCAGAGGCTAATCAACACATAATTTTCCACTACACTTAACATACAATAAAGTGCTGTGTTTATGATTTCATTATTCTACTCATCACTAAATTTGTTCAAGGCAAAGATAAAGAGATTTTCTTCATATTTAAAGAATAAATATTACAGAGTAGTTATCATATATACGGGTAACAAGCTTTCATTTGTAATTTATTTTGTAGCAACAGATTTCAAATTAATTAATTCAAAAATTTTGTTGCAATATTTATTTCTATATTTATTTCTACAGCTATTTTTTCATTCTATGTGTGCATTTTTTACAGATTATCAAAATTATTGCTATACACGTGTAAAGTTAAGCATGTTTGGACTGATGATTATAATCCTATCTGCCCTTCACACATGCTCCAGTGCTGATCTCACTTACACTGTAGAAGAAGGAAAAGGTCCAGGAACCTACATTGGAGATATTGCTACAGATTCTAAGATAATGGATGATATTTCTCAACAAGACCAGAAGCATATAATGTTCAGTCAACTACAACAAGGTGATACAGACAGTTCACAATATTTTCAAGTTTCAAGGAAAACAGGCAAAATATATGCAACAGTAACACTGGATGCAGAAGCAATGTGTAAACGTAATAAAGAATGCTTTCAATTTATTGATGTAGCTGTTCGTAAAGGAGATTCCTCAATAAGAATTTTAGAAATCAAAGTCATTATAAAAGATATTAATGACCATAAACCAGAGTTTCCAAATAAACAAGTAAATATTCAGTTTGATGAAGGTATGGTGATTGGAACAAAAATATTAATCCCTAATGCTATAGATAAAGATGTTGGACTTGTGAATTCAAAGATTTCTTATGAACTAAAACAGATGAAAAATGAACCATTTACATTGTATGTTGCTCCAGCTGTTGAAGGAATATCACAGATTGGAATAAAATTAGAAGAAAGATTAGACAGAGAAACAAAAGATTCTTATTTAGTCCAAGTTGTGGCTAAAGATGCAGGATCACCACCAAAGCAAAACATATTAAATGTTCATATCTCAGTCATTGATGTTAATGATAACTTTCCAGTATTTTCTAAGAAGGTGTATAATATATCCATTAAAAATGAAGTTAGTAAAGTAACACCCATTGTTATATTATCAGCAAATGATTTAGATTCAGGACAAAATGGAAAAGTTTCATATCACTGGACTCAACAGATGAGTGAGACAACAAAAACTTTCTTCCAATTGCAAAAAACGACTGGGCAAATTTTTTTGCGGAAAATGTTTAATTCAGGAGATGAAATAATACATAAACTGTATATAAAAGGTGAGGACGGAGGAAAGCCACCATTAAGTTCTCTTGCAATAGTTTATGTACATATAATCAATCAAGAAAACAATCCACCAAGAATTAAAATAAATTTCCCAACATCAGAAAAAAATGAAGTTCAGATTTTAGAAAATGCCAAAGCAGGAGGCTTTATTGCTTATGTAAAAGTCACTGACAATGATGATGGTCAAAATGGACAAGTCACGTGTTACCTTCATCATGATAATTTTCAGCTTCAGAATTTAGGTCTAAAGAAATATGAAGTGACACTAAAAAATCCTCTGGATAGAGAGAAAGAAGAGCATCATGATGTTGTGATCAGTTGCCAAGATAAAGGATCTCCTCCTCTTCATAGTAACAGCAAATTCTCCATTCAAGTGATGGATATCAATGATGTTCAGCCACAATTTACAAAAGATACATTTAAATTCTTTATTGATGAAAATGAAAACTCAAGAATTACTGTTGGCTACATCAATGCCACTGACCCAGACTTGGGAACTGGAGGAAAACTTACATATTCTCTCATCACCAATAATAAACACTTCTTACCTTTCAAAATAAGCCCAAATGGATTATTATCAGCAATTATGTCCCTTGATCATGAGTTTCAAGATACTTATGACTTCCAAGTGTTTGTCAAAGATAATGGAACACCATCTCTGAATAATACAGTCAATGTGATTGTTGAGGTAACTGATAAAAATGATAATGCTCCATATTTTACATTTCCCAGTATTAAACCTTACAATCTGGATGTGACATATTACCCACATCATAGCAAAAACATCAGCCAAATCAAGGCATCAGATAGTGATAGTCAAGAGAATGCATTTTTAAAATATGAAATAATCAGAGGCAATGATAAACAGATATTCACCATGAACCAGTACACTGGTATGTTAGCTTTCAATCGGCAACTGAGTCCAGAAAATGCTGGTTCCTATCAGCTGGACATTGTGGTCAAGGATAGTGGTAGCCCAGTTCTATCAGCAACAACTACTCTGTTTTTAACATTGACTATCAGCAACAAGACATCCCAAATGTTAAATGTTGTTGAACTAGAAAGTGAAGAGAAGGTACATCTTAATCTGGTCATTATTATTACAGTGATAGCAGTGACAATAGCTGTGTTCATTACAGCTTCATTGTCAATCTGCATCATTCGATGTAACGGTCAGTCAAATGTGGCCTATGCACAACCACTTAATCCTTCCAACAGATATGTTAGTGAACAGAGACATTTAATTTCTCCATCTTACCAAGGAAACTCTTGGCCTCAGCCTGTTCAGCCTTTGCAAATAGAACAACCTCCATCTGCAAATACTCCATTGACAGCAGCAAGAAGACAATTAACTTCTTCTGATGGATTTTCACAGAAACCACAACAACTAAATGAAGTAACAACACAGGTGAGTAATTATTACTTTTTATTTTCATTTTATTTTTATTTACTTAATCTGATTTTTAAGATATGTTTTTTATTTATTTGAAACTGCAACAAAACAATTAAAGTTGAACCAAAGTAAAATATATATGTAACTATCATCAATATTTTAATCTTTTGCATATTGATGCCAATTTTGTTCAACAAGTACTTCTATTTTCTTAACTATATTTTGTCTGATTCAGTGTTGTTTAAGCATGAAATTCACTACATTAATAAGACTTGTTTTTGCTCCTTCTACACATTCTTCATTTCATAATGTGTAAAATATTTTAATTTAAATGACTAATTTTTCTGTAATTCATATCTTCTTTGAAATAAATAAAAAAGTACAATATTTACTTTGTCAGTGGCATTTCCAACTGGAAAAATTTAAGTAAAACAATAATTATGAAATTCATAAAAATTTTAAATTTATTCTACTGAAATTTATTTGAAGTGTATCACAAGTCACTTTAGAGGTTAATTTTTATTATTTGGTTGGTTATGAAAATTAATAGAAGAAAAATGCCTGTTTCAAGCTTTAATAAAGTTTCTATGAAATAATATCAAATTAATAGTAATAATGACATCAGGTGTTTCCATACAGGAAACATTCAGCATTCACTGACCGAACAAAAAGCATTAACGTCAGTCACAGTTTATAAAATCTGTAGAGTCTACTATGAGTTGAAATTAGCAAGTTGCACTTATTAGCTATGATGATTATTATGTTAGGCAACCCTATGAATTGCTTGCAGGTGCATAAAAAAAGGAGCAGCAATACACTTTCACTTTTTCTCTCTGGATATTGGTTACAATGCTCTTCCTTTTTATATCAGTTCACCACTGTTAGAAGATTTTCTGCTGACATCCCCCAATATGTAACTTTCACAACTAGGATATATTTTATTGTCCTGAAAAGAAACTCAAACTATTGTACATTTCAGATAGACACTTCATACATAAACCACACATTTCATTCTCATTATTTATTTGCTGCAAAACTGTTTTCTGTTTAACATACAAAGAATTAAGTTTATTTATTGCTTGTATCCTTGCTTGCAAGACTTGTCTTTACCTCTTACCAAACCAGCTTACTATACCTACTAGAATTCTAGGGTGTGACAGACAGTAACTTGTGACTTTCAGACATCATGACCATGTATCTCTGTTTAAATGTAAGTTAAGGAGTTACCATTAAAAGTTTCAACTAAAATATGATAATTATGATAATGGTGACTACCAACAAAGAATTGGGCACAGAATTTTCTTCTCATTTGGACATTAAAGATGCACCATGAAAACATCAGATCACATCTGATACAAGTGACTTTTGCACACTGCTATAACAAATTTTAATTCAACATGGCTACACTGAATACTGAACGCCTAACACGAGCAGCTATATTCATAATATTCCTGTTTAGACATTTCTGAATGAGTTTAAGCCATGCATGACATGCATAAGGGAGTCTAGATCTAATGTGGCTATTTAAGAACATGACTCAAGTTCTTAGGTTAACATTTTGTTTTTTTAGCATCTGGCAATATATCCATTGTTCAGCTTATCTAATATTCAATTTCTTTAACTTCTATACTAAATTTATTATCAACTGATCCATGCCCCAAGGTATTTTAAGTATTCAGAGTTTATTGATTCTACATTCTGAATTTTTATGATGGATTCAGAGTATATGTTACTGTTACTTTCATTCCAACTTATTCCAGATCAAAGTTTCTGTTTTGGAAATGTTTGGTATAAGTCCTACTTCTTGGAACATTTGGTAAAGAATGTAGACATTTTGTTAAAGTTCATTCCTATCCAAACTAGGAATACTTATGTCATAAGCAGCCCCCTCCTCATAATCAGTACAGTGGTCTCTGGAGTGAAAACAGGAATATGATCAATGAATCCATCTTTTTATTTTTCAGTCACAAGTTGGTACATACAGAATATATTAACTAAAAGATCATTTTTACGAACATTTTCCATAACATTTTTCCAAACAAAATTTAATTTAAAAAAATATAAATCATGTTATATATTTATATTTGTAAAAATTCTTATGAATCAAAATCATTCAAGGTCCTTTTTGTTTTTGCAATCTGTTGATGTATTTTAATGTTCATGTTTTTCTTCAAATATTACATTTTTATTGAAATAAATTGAATTGTATATCTATAGTTCATTAAGGAGCACATTATTTAACCTGTATAAAAAATTATGTGATAACATTTACTAACTAACTTTATTATTAAGTAACTGATGAAAATGTTTCCATGTAGGCTACTTGATTAAAGAGAATTAACAGCTCTCAGTTTGAAAAAAAGTCCTTTTCTTAATTTTTTTGTTTTGTGGATATTTTCACAGCAGGATCCTGCAAAAGAAAGAGCTTATGAATATATAACATTCAACCAGAAAAAGAAAAAACTTTTCTTATCTTTTCCAATTCATTAAAGAAAATATATTCTGATGTTTATTTAACTATTTTCATTTTTTAAAATGTCATTAATTCTATATAACTGGCATGATTTTTTGATATTTTCTTTGAACAGATGTATACTCAAAATGTATCAATTCCACCTGATTATTTTACCTGGAGAACTGCTGTGCCTTCCCAATCAGATACTGAACTTGGCTGGAGAGAAGAAAATGTTGTAAATCACCAACCAAAATCAGGTAGCTTTAAAAAGTTGTGATTAAAAAGATATAAATAATGGATAGAAAAGATCAAAAGTATGTTTTTTACTTAATTTTAAAATTATTTTTAAATCTATATTCATAAATGAAAAAGAAAAGAAATATTTGAAAAAAGTATAAAGCACAGAAATAAACTAACAGTGCAGATTTATCATAGTAAATTTAAATGTCTTAACCTAAATTTCTCACAAATTAAATTTTTTACCACCATCTGTGTGTGTGGGGGGGAGTGGCTGAAAAAGTTGAGTCGTTTAGTCATCAAAATGATTTTATATTTGTTTAGATTCTGATAAATTGTTTAGACTGATAACATTTAGACAACACCTCATAGAGAGATAAATAGATAAATAGAAAACTGGGTTTTGTGATGGAAAGAATATTTAGTGCTTCAAGGAATTGCATATTTAGGCTTTCAAGAGCACAAATACTCCTCATTTATTCTAACAGAACACAAAACCATTATTTTTTAGCATTTGTCTTTGTGCTAGACTTAGATTTTTTTGCTACTCCTTTTAGATACTCCACATTGTATCAGCAGTAATTTTCTGAATAAAATAGATATTTTGCATGATGCTCAAATATATATTTATAATAAAAGATCCTGACTTTCATCTTCATAAATTACTTACTTTTTTAATTACAACTCAAGGTGATAGCTATAACCTTTTTGAATTCAACTTGTTACAATTGTATTCTTTAAGTTGAAATTATGGTCAGACTTATTGTGATGAGCAGTTAATGTAGGATAATAGCAATAAAATAAACACAAATCTGATAAAAAGCTGTATGAGATCAGCTAACTTTAACATCTTCATATACCAGATGCCAAAATTTAAAGCTGAGTGTCTCTCTATCCTTAACATTTTCAGCTTGAAACTGTAATCTTGGTTCCTTGCATTCTCCACTTCTTCCATGATATCTATGTTTTACTAATTCTATTAATAAAACCATTTTTATTTTTTCTAAAGATGTACCATCTCAGAATGAAACACATCACTTAGAAGTTTCATTTTGTCATTCACTTACAGACACATATATATATTACATGCATATTTTTTTCATGTTGCATAGTAGTGATTACATAAATAAAATCTTCAAATTGACTTAACTCCATTGTATAATTATTTCTACATCTATTTCATAGTATAAATACACATACAAACATATTTTTCTTTTCTTTCAGATCTGCCATACAGCAAGTGTGTGTGTGTGTGTGTGTGTGTGTGTGCTGAACTCTATTGTATTAATTCTGACATCTATTTCATAGTATAAATACATATAAAGATATATATTTTTTTCTCTTTCAGATCTACTTTCCAGCAAGTCTTCTGTTCACTCAGGCCATCTTAACAAAAGTGATATTTCTGCTCCATATCCACAGTCTCGAAATCTTGTAGAAATGAGCAATGAACAAACTTTAAATACAAGACCATTACCACCAGTGCCACAGGTTAAACAATGAGTATATTCACTGTATTAAAAATAGAAACAGAATTATATATTTACATCAACCATACAGAAACACAGATATCTATAGACATATTAACTTTATCATTTTCCTCAAACATAAATATTTATGCAAAAGAAAAAACATTTGAACTTTCTATGTAATGTTAGTATTATAAAATCAATATAAATAAATTTGCCTTTACTCGACTAAAAGAAAATTAAGTATAATGTTGTAGAACAGAATATTTTAAAATGCATCTGGGAAGATCACTTATAATTTTAGTATAAAATATTTGTCTTCATAAAATGCCACATTTTTAATAGATACAAATTTGTTCATAAAACAGTGATAGCCAATTGTATGTACTAAAGCATTTTTTTAGGATATAAGCCATAAATAAAATATTTAGTTTTCTTTAATTTGATGAATTCCAATAAATAAAACCTTCCAAATAACATTAGAATGCATGCAAACACATCAGTAATAATATTTAATAGAGAATTTGTATTTTTTTATTCCAAGGGTAAAAATAGAAAAATTTAGATAAACAAAACCAGGATAGAGAGAAGAATGTAGAAAATATAGGATGAATAACATTTCCACCAGAATGCTGCCTTGTGGGAACAAAGCCTAAAATGAAAAAAAGATTGTGCAAAAGAATTTTTTAAAACTTGATAATATATAATTTTTTCTTTAAAGTGTTAAAATTAATCAAAAGATAGTTATAATGAGAAATTAAAAATAAATTTTTAAAATGTAACTTATATAAGGTAGTTGGGAACGATTTTTTTAAATTTCACATTAACACTCTCCTCCCTCTGACTAATGCAGCCATTATACACACATCATACTTCATAGAACTACTAATTGGTGACACTGATGTGCACATCTCATTTACTGAACTCCATTTCAACTGAAATATCACAGGATAATAAATCTTTTCACAGATTTCATTGAAGACTAGAACAAAGGTAAGAAACATTTTCATTATTTTCTACTCATTTCTTATATTATATTGGCATAAAACAATCTCATAGACGACCATCTTTCATATCTGACACACTTATCTCTTCTCTACAGCATTCTGTATTTCATGACAATCTCTCAGAAAAAATTATTTTGCTAAAATGTTAATACTCTCCTAAAATATTTTTTAAAACCATTATTATGTAAAAACCTTTTTTTAATTCTACTAAATAATGACTCAATTTCATATGATCTTCCTGTTTTCTTTTTCCTTTTCTTGTTAACACCATGTTAACACTCATCTGTTATGGAAGCCATTAGACAAATTTAGTTTTTCATTTTTCACTATGGTATCAGTTAGTGTATGCTTCAGTATTCCTAGTTAATATTTATATCATTGAATGTTTATCATATGTGTAAGAAATACATTGAATATAAGTTAGATATCTAATCTTATGATGTATAATGAAGTTCACTTTCACAAAAGAATCTTTTTGTTAACTTCCTTCATGCTCAATCGTTAAATTAAGTCTGTGATGATTTATTCTGAAATTTCCATGTTCTAATATGTTTCTATTTCTTTGTAATGTAGAAAATAAGTGTTTGATAAAAATGTTTAAGCAGCTATTTAGTATTTTTAAAATGTTTTGAAATGTTTCTTTAAAAAATTCTTATTCAGCTTACAATAGTAGTTTATAAATACATAAAAAAATTACTAGAAGAGTAAAAAATAATTGTATTTAAAGAATAATTTAAAAATTTAAAAACCGAAAAAGACATATAATAAAAAAAAGTATAAAAAAGTATATATATCTCAGAAAAATACTTAATATTATTGAAGGTTTTATTTTAATTTTTTCTGCAACCAATAAAAATTCTACTTAAAAACAGTTCCTCTTTATTTTTAATGAAATTAAACTTTACAGTTAAAGTAAATTGTGTAGAAAAGAATGTTTGCAGATAATATAAGTAATGAAAAGAAAATATTTTATTTTCAGATAATTTTACATAAAATCTAGATGAAAATGAAAAAGCATCTTCAGTGTTTATAAATTTTACAAGTTCTTCCAGAAATTTATAAATAATATTTTGAAATTATGTGGGTATTAAAAAGTTAAAACTCTTCTTATTAATTTTAATTAAATTCAATATTAATCTTATATATAGTTTTTATTAGTGTTAGTGCTTAAAATTCACAAGTCGAAGGGAAATAACTCCAATAAGAAGGGACAATTGTTTAATATTCTTGAAAATACCTAATCGATTCAAAGGCATTATATTATTATTCGAGTAAAAACTAAAATATTTTACACATTTCATTGAATGTTACATGGTAATTTTAATCATTTAAAGATTATATAGCACAATTATTCATAATTTGTTCTTTATACAAATAAGTCAAACAGAATTAAATTTGTTCAAGGCAATGACAAAGAGATAATGAATAAATATTAAAGAGTAGTTATACACAGGTAACATTCTTCTCAAATTATTCACTGGTAATCTATTTTGTAGAAACAGATTTCATATTATATAAAATAAATCTAAAAAATAATTAGTATTTAAAAATACTATTGCAGGATCCAATTACATACGAATATATTTATTTTACAGCTCTTTTCTTACTCAATTATTTTTATAATGATTAATTAAAATATGTCACAATTATCCTTATACAGGTGAAAAGTTAAACATGACTGTATTGATGATTATGATCCTATCTGCCCTTCACACATGCTTCAGTGCTGATCTAACTTACACTGTGGATGAAGGAAAAAGTCCAGGAACCTACATTGGAGATATTGCTGCAGATTCTAAGATAATGGATGATATTCCACAACAAGACAAGAAGTATATAACATTCAGTCAACTTCAACAAGGTGATACAGACAGTTCACAATATTTTCATGTATCCACAAAAAAAGGTAAACTATATGCAACAATCACATTGGATGCCGAAGCAATGTGTAAACGTAATAAAGAATGCTTTCAACTCATTGATGTAGCTGTTCGTAAAGGAGCTTCTTCAATAAGGATTTTAGAAATCAAAATCATCATAAAAGATATTAATGACCATCAACCGGAATTTCCAGACAAACAAGTAAATATTCAGTTCGATGAAGATATGGTAGTTGGAACGAAAATATTAATCCCTAATGCAATTGATAAAGATGTTGGTCTTGAGAATTCAAAGATTTCTTATGAGCTTAAAAAGATGAAAAATGAACCATTTACATTGTATGTAGCTCCAGCTGTTGAAGGAATATCACAGATTGGAATAAAATTAGAAGAAAGATTAGACAGAGAAACAAAAGATTCTTATTTAGTCCAAGTTGTGGCTAAAGATGCGGGATCGCCACCAAAGCAAAACATATTAAATGTTCATATCTCAGTCATTGATGTTAATGATAACTTTCCAGTATTTTCTAAGAAGGTGTATAATATATCCATTAAAAATGAAGTTAGTAAAGTGACACCCATTATTATATTATCAGCAAATGATTTAGATTCAGGACAAAATGGAAGAGTTTCATATCACTGGACTCAACAGATTAGTGAGATGACAAAAACTTTCTTCCAATTGATAGAAACAACTGGTCAGATTTTCTTGCAGAAAATGTTTAATTCAGGAGATGAAATAATACATAAATTGTATATAAAAGCTGAAGATGGAGGAAATCCACCATTAACCTCACTTGCAATAGTTTATGTAACCATAATCAATCAAGATAACAATGCACCAATCATTAAAATAAATTTCCCAAAAACATCAGAAAAAAATACAGTTCAGATTTTAGAAAATGCCAAAGCAGGAAGCTTCATTGCATATGTGAAAGTGACTGACAATGATGAAGGACAGAATGGAGAAATTAGCTGCAACCTTAATCATGACAAATTCCAGCTTCAGAATTTAGGCACAAAGAAATACGAAGTAACATTGAAAAATCCTCTGGATAGAGAGAAAGAAGAGAACCATGATGTTGTGATCAGTTGTCAAGATAAAGGATCTCCTCCTCTTCATAGTAACAGCAAATTCTCTATTCAAGTGATGGATATCAATGATGTTAAACCACAATTTACAAAAGACACATTTAAATTCTTCATTGATGAAAATGAAAACTCAAGAATTACTGTTGGCTACATCAATGCCACTGACCCAGACTTGGGAACTGGAGGAAAACTTACATATTCTCTAACCACCAATAATAAACACTTTTTACCTTTCAAAATAAGCCCAAATGGATTATTATCAGCAATTATGTCCCTTGATCATGAGTTTCAAGATACTTATGACTTCCAGGTGTTTGTCAAAGATAATGGAACACCATCTCTGAATAATACAGTCAATGTGATTGTTGAGGTAACTGATAAAAATGATAATGCTCCATATTTTACATTTCCCAGTATTAAACCTTACAATCTCGATGTGACATATTATCCACATCATAGCAAGAACATCAGCCAAATCAAGGCATCAGATAGTGATAGTCAAGAGAATGCATTTCTAAAATATGAAATAATCAGAGGCAATGATAAACAGATATTCACCATGAACCAGTACACTGGTTTGTTAGCTTTCAATCGGCAACTGAGTCCAGAAAATGCTGGTTCCTATCAGCTGGACATTGTGGTCAAGGATAGTGGTAGCCCAGTTCTATCAGCAACAACTACTCTGTTTTTAACATTGACTATCAGCAACAAGACATCCCAAATGTTAAATGTTGTTGAGCTAAAAAGTGAAGAGAAAGTGCATCTTAATCTGGTCATTATTATTACAGTGATAGCAGTGACAATAGCTGTGTTCATAACGGCTTCATTGTCAATCTGCATCATTCGATGTAATGGTCAGTCAAATGTGGCCTATGCACAACCACTTGATCCTTCCAACAGATATATCAGTGAACAGAGACACTTGATTGCCCCATCTTACCAAGGAAATTCATGGCCTGAATCTACTCGGCCTATGCAAATAGACCAAATTCTATCTACAAATACTCCATTGGCAGGATCAAGAAATCAACTAATTTGTCCTAATGGAATTTCACAGAAGGCACAGCAACTAAATGAAGTAACACCACAGGTACGTAATTATTACATTTTATTTTCATTTTATTCTTGATTATTCAAACTGATTTTACTTGTATATTTTTATTTATTTTTCTTCCAGACTTCAATAAAATAATTATATTTGCACCAAACTGGAAAGTAATTTTCACCTATATTAATTTAATCTTTTGCCCATTGATACCAGTTTAATGAATGACACATATTTTGTAAACTATTCTTTTTCTGGTATAGGGCTACCATATCACTCACTTATCTGAGTATTAAATCGATTACATTAGTGTAATTCATTTGTGCTCAAATTGTATATAACTAGAAAACTTAATGGAAATGAGTGATTTTTCAGTCATGATCCACTTGCTTAAAGTAACTAAAAAAAAATACTGAATTTACTTCCTCTACGATATATTTTATTCATAAACAGAAATGAAACAAACTAAGAATTCATTAACATTTGTAATTTATTCTGTTAAAATCCTTTTGAAAGTATATCACATGAAATTTTGGAAACTAATTTTTATTTTTTACTTGTTTATTTAATTTAATTTATAAGCAAAAAAAAATGTTCAAGCTTTAAGTTTTCTACCAAATAACATTAAATTAATATTATCAGTTAATACGTTTTGGATATTCACTCACAGGTCCAGTGCATACAGAATATATTAACTAGAAGTTCAATACAATTAAATATATATTTTTAAAAACAAAAATAACTTCATTTTAAAAATAAAATGAGGTTATATATTGACAGCTTTAAAAAATGTATAAAAATCATTATTTTTAATTGTGTTCTGTTAAGGCATTTTGATGCTTATTTATTTATTTTATTCATCTTATAAATTTATGTGAATAAATATCTATTCTATACAGTTGATAAGTTATCACAAGATTTAGCTTATAGATAAAATTATGTAAACTGTTAAAAATGTTTCTAGATATTTATCTTAATTAAAAAGATTTAAAAATTATGAATTTAAATTTTTTATGGTCTTCATTTATTTCGATCTGATTTGGACCTTTAGTGCAGTTGAAGAAACAAGCAAAGCAACTATATGACAGTAGCAAAATAAATGGTTAACAAAATAGAAACTGTGTTTACATGCATAAAGGATATAGTCAAGTGATTTTAGCCTTCTTACTTCAAGACAATAAAGGAAGAAAATGTGTAAAACTGAGAATTGTCCATTTTTATTGGCTAGAAAGGAATTCAAGCATGCCTGTCTAGGATTTATCTATAAATTTAGGAGCAGGGACTTTAGTCGTCATTCCTAAAAATTGGGACTTCCCTTCATCAGAGTTTAATTATTGCTATACACTTTGTTTACTTCATGTTTTTTTTACTATTTCTGACATTATTGTTTGAGTTTTGTGTATACTGGTCTGATAGAAAAAAAAATTTTTCTAAGGAATTATACTTGCACTGACATTGTGTTTGGTCTTTTATTGTTCAAATAGACAAGTAAGATATTGGCAGAGTGGTGAAAGCCCTATTTAGGATCACTGAGAAAAAGGGAAATTTGTTATGTGGATCTGAACATACTTAAAAAAGAAATCTACAACCAAAGCACTTGAGAAATTTATGTTCTTGTTATATGCAAAAACTTTTAGGACCAGCTGATACAAACCATGCAGTTGAAACTAATGGGGATCTATATTTTGGAATAAGTCATGGAGTCACCTTAAAAGTTCAATTAGATATTTTGCTACCAATTATAGCAGACGATTAAACCTAAAAAAAATTAGTGTCACAAAAGGCACCAGAGTCTAGTGTAGAGGATGCTGTTGTGACACTGGAGATCATTGGAGATTGATCAAACTAAAAAGAAAGCAGACAAAAAAAGAAAGAAGGAAGGAAGAGGAAAGAATCTACTAACTGGATGATAGTTGTTGAAATTGCAAGAAGATGGATTAAAAAGTTGAGAAGAAAATTAAAAATGAAACATGATGAAAATTCATGTTTTAACCCTCTAGGGCCATTCGTATCATATTTGATACAGTATGAAAACAAGCCTTGAAAGAAATATTTTCCTGAAAAATTTTTTAAGAGAAATATTTTATAAATTTCAAATGAAAGCAGTACTGACTGCTCAGTCAATGAATACCAAATGTTTCCTTATAGGGAAATACTGTATCAAATATGATACGAATGGCCCTAGAGGGTTAAAACAATTCCAAGGAGAATCAAATCCAGACTTAACTAGATAGAATTCAGTAAAATTGAGCAAAACTAAGACTACCTGTTCTTCCCAACTTCTTGCTGATGAGAGGAAGACTAGTAACCATATCCTTGCAATGTCAAATAGAAGAAGATATGTTGTCGATAAAGAAAACACAAAATAACAATTACAATTTCTCTGGTCAAAAAGAGCCAGGAAAAAAGACATCTATTTTTAATCAGTCACTCAGAGGAGATGTACTCCCCCACCCCACTGAGATAGAAACCAGCCTAACGCATTAATTACTTATAATTTGTCCCGTGAAAAATTTTATATCCAAACATTAATTCAGATTCCTTTGTGATAATGAAAATCTAATTACTATTTTGAATTAATCATGGACAAACAGGCTGTGTGATCTGTCAATCATAAAAAATATATAGACCTAAAATAAAGATAAACTTTTGTTTTTAAGGAGACTGGAAATAATTTTCTTTTCTTTTCTTGAGTGAACTGGTCAGTAGAGAAATCACAGCATGAGATAAGCCAGTAAAGAAAGACTAATGACTGAAAATCCCTTTTTGTTGCATCATTTTGGAAGCTGTATTCATCACAGTGAGATGAGGTTAGCTGCTTAGAAGGTTCCTCTAACTACTCTCAAAAAGGGGCTCGACAACCCCAAATTTGGAAAACCACTTGTGTAAAGATAATTTGAGAATATGGAATTTTAGAAAGGGGGTGATGCTATGGGTAGAATACAACCAAACCTAAACCCTGATCAATCCCCACCATTGCCAGACACAGGATATAAGCTGAAGATTTTGGATAGCAGACAGAGATTAAAATGAAAGATTGAAAGAAGACTAGGTCATGAAAAGATAAAGAGACCTCCTGACTAAGACCTTAGTGATCCTAGTGTCATTCAATTTTAAGGGTTAAAACTGCTGTATACAACAAAGCATATATAAACCAAATCATTGTTACATTTTTGATCTGAGTTAATTCTTATTTTCAAAGGATTCTTTTTTTTTGCTGTGTAACTCTCAGCTGTCAGACCAGTTTTCACTTCAAGTTTGCTTCATCAGTAATCTTTTCACCCTCTGAGATCAAAAACCCTATATGGCAGAGGTGTAAATAGTTGTAAACAGACAAACGCTAAGTGAAACCCTGCCACTAACCAATGTCAGCGGTAAAACAAATAAAATGTTAATGGGTGAGAAGTCAGCCCAATGGTAATCACAGTAGTCTGAATGAACTTGAAGACTAACACAGATCATAAGGCTACATTATTGGTTACTGTTGACTAGGGCCAAATTAAGAAGAGGGTTTATATATTTGGTTGCTGCTGATCAGGATCAATAGAGTGAGATTACACTGTCAAATCAGGAGATAAATGAAGTAGTCAGAGCTAAATAAACCAATGTCTGCCAAGACCAGAAATATGGCCACATAATTATATATGAAAGAAATCAGAAATGCTATTGATCGGCATAACCTCGATCACAAATGAAAGCATATGTAAGGAATTTCATGCTTGCTTCTAGAAATTTTTCGCAAGGGAACTTAATCTGAGTTTGACCTAGTTTAACAACTGTTCAGGTAGTTAAGGGTTGCATATCAGAAGAGGAAATCTGCAAAGCATTGAAGAAAGTCAGAAAGAATAAGTCAGGTATCAGTGAACTTCGCTACAAAGTGTACAAATATTTGACTCATTGAATGGAACAGGAGAGTATTCCTCAATGTTTCACCAGTGGTGTGGTGAAATTAGGCTAGAACAAACATGAAGGAGACGATATTAGTAATTTTCAGCCTTTAACTATGCTTAAGTCTGTTAGCTTGCTGATGGGTTTATGGAAAGACTGTCTGCCCTTAAGCTCCTTCAGTAGTACAGACAGGCCTTTGTAAGAGACTCGGTTTAGTCCTGACCTCCAGGTAAAGAATAGAAAATTTTAGAAAAGGGTGTAGTCACAGTTAATTTGTGACTATGAAGGAATCTTTTCTTGAAGAGAAGTCCAAGGTGCACATATATCCTCTCATCGTTTACTGTCTTTCTGTACTCCAATCTGGTGAACTAGTTGAGCTAGAAAAGGCTCTGTTTCGATTCTTCTAGGGCAACATAGCCCCTATAATGCATTATGAGGTTTGATACCTCCATCCTTCTGAGAGTAACCTTGATATGCTGAACATTGAAATCCATTGCCACACATTACATTCACAATTGCTTGGTTAGATGTGCATAAAAGAGGATGATAATGGTAGATTTTGGAAAGATGTCAAGAAATCTTTTCTGGCTTTGAGGAATAGGCACTTGAATGAGGGAGAAGGTTCACTGTTTGCCCTGAAATCAGTGTTCCTTCTACTGTGAATGCTAACATGTACTGAGAATTCTTTCTCAGACATAGTCTTGCCTCTCTGAGATCTGTTATCAAAAGAAACATTATATTGTATATTAGGGGCCATTCACAATGATTTGATCAAAGTTCTCAGTTCGATAAGAGATGAGTTTTGCTCCTCGTGGCCTTTATTGACTGGGTTGAAATGCCTCACTAATGATAAGGCATCACTCACCTAGTTTATTACAAATAAATATTCATTCACTATGATTGGATCCAACAAATGCTGACATTTATTTTAAAATATTCCATTTCTAATACTTATCTTTATCTCAAATTATTACATTTTTATTCAAATGAATTGTGTATAACCAATTGATAAAGGAACACAATATTTAGCCAGTAGAAAAATAACATTTACTAACTTTATTGCATAATAACTGTTGAAAATGTTTCCAGACATTCTTTTTGACTAAAAATAAGATTTAACTATTCTCTGAGAGACAGAAAAAATACATACTTAATTTGTGTTATGGATGTTTTCACAATAAAAACCTGCCAGAGAAAGAGTTTGTGAGCTGGTGAACAGTGTATGTTCAAACAGAAAAAATTTTTTTTAAAAGTAAATATATTTTTTTTAAAGTAAATATATTTTTTTTAAAAGTAAATATATTTTTTTTAAAAGTAAATATATTTTTTTTAAAGTAAATATATTTTTTTTAAAAGTAAATATATTTTTTTTAAAAGTAAATATATTTTTTTTAAAAGTAAATATATTTTTTTTAAAAGTAAATATATTTTTTTTAAAAGTAAATATATTTTTTTAAAAGTAAATATATTTTTTTTAAAAGTAAATATATTTTTTTTAAAAGTAAATATATTTTTTTTAAAAGTAAATATATTTTTTTTAAAAGTAAATATATTTTTTTTAAAAGTAAATATATTTTTTTTAAAGTAAATATATTCTGATGTTTATTTGACTATTTTCTTGCTTTTAGATGTCAGTAATTATATATATCTGGCATGATAATGAATATTTTCTTTGAACAGATGTATACTCAAAATGTATCAATTCCACCTGATTATTTTACCTGGAGATCTGCTATGCCTTCCCAATCAGATACTGAACTTTGCTGGAAAGAAGAAAATGCTGCAAATCATCTACCAAAATCAGGTAACTTTTAAAAAATTATGATTAAAAATAATGTAAATAATAAATGAAAGCTCAAAAGTATGTTTCTTGGTTCATTTGAAAATTATTTTTATATATCAAATATGAAAAAGAAGATACATCACCTTTTATTTCATAAAAAAAAGGAAAGGAATATTTGAAATAGAGTAAATCAGTACAGTTCAAATATCTAAACATGAATTTCTCATAATGGAATTCTTGCCAATTTGTACAAAATGTTTTTGATCCAATTAAATGAATATGATTATTTTTGTGAAGAATCTATCTATGTGCACATGTTTGCATGAGAAAGTGTTGAAAAATTTCAGTCCATCTGAAAAAAAAATTATATTTATTCTGATTTTGATAAGTTCATTGAACTAATAATTTATAGACACCACCTCATAGAAGGATAGACAGATAGATAAGTTTTGTGAGTAAACGTCGACTTAGTGTTTCAGGGAATTGCATATTTAGGCTTTCAAGAGTATGAACACTCCTCATTTATTCTAACAGAACACAAAATCATTACTTTTTAGCATTTGACTTGTGCTGAACTTTCATTTTTATTGCTACTCTCCTTAGATATCCTACTTTATATCAGCAGTGCTTTTCTGAGTAAAATAGATTTTTGTACAATCTTCAAATATAAATTTACCATAGAGGATTCTGATATTAGTGCACTTTCAATACACTTTCACCTTAATAACTTTTTTAATTACAACTGCATTCTTTATGTTGAAAGATCATGACATTAATGCACTTTTGTTTTCATAAATTACTTAAATTAACCTGGGTTTCTTGTATTCTCCACATCTTCCATGATATCTATGGATAACTGATTTCATCAATAAAACCATTTTTTTAAGATGTACCTTCTCAAAATGAAACACATCACTTAGCATTTTTTTTCATTTTTAATTCACTTACACACACACACACACACACACACACACATATATATGAATTGGAATCAAATATAAATCAAGTATGAATTGGAATCAAGAGAATGATAGGATAAGAGACAAATAAGAAACATTTATAAATTTAACATGTTTCTCCCTTATTGAAGCTTTATCAGAGAATAAGATGTGGAGAAAAATGAAAGAAAAAGAAAAAATTCTGATATTTTTAATTTTTGTGCTCTTTGCTTTTTATTGGTTAAGCAGACTTCATGTGCATTTTGTCTTGTAAATTAGCAATAGAATTCAGATAATGTATATTTGTAAGTGTGTGTCTAGTAGGCGTTATTTATCTATTACAACCAGTACAAATGTCCTTAAATCAACATGTGGACAATCACCAAATATAAGTAATGCCTACTAGACACAAATACACACACACACACACTTATGAATTATGATACACTTATATAAAGCAATATTTGTTTTTTCAGTTAAACTTGGAATGCTTTATTTTTTAGAGTTTTCCAAGAATGTCATTTCTCCTTCAGTTCAGAACACCATAACTTACTCTAACACTACTTAACAGGTCAAACAGACATGAAACCTTCTAAACCAATGAAAATTAAACAACACAAAAAGAAAAATAACAGAATTTCTTTCTCTATATCTCATTTTCAGATGGAGAACATTTATAAATCTAATGCTTCACCTTAAAGGGGAAACATTAGATTTATAAATGTTTCCTATTTGTTCTTCATTCTCTCGCACATACATATATATATGTGTGTAAACTCTTCTGGTGAATGATTTCCTTTTTTGTTTGTTTTATTATGGTGATGACATGAATAGAATCATCAAATTTACTTAACTTTAATTGTGTTAATTCTTACATCTATTTCATAGTATGAATACATACATTTTTTTTCATTTTTTTCTTTCAGATTTGCCTTCCAGCAAGACTTCAGTTCACTCAGGCAATCTTAACAAAAGTGATATTTCTGCTCCATATCCACAATCTCAAAATCTTGTAGAAATGAGCAACCAACAAACTACAAGACCCTTACCCCCTGTGCCACACATTAAACAATGAATATATTCACCATATTAAAAACAGAAACAGAACTATATATTCCAATCAACCATACACAAAAACATTTCAATAGATATACCAGCTTTATATTTCTCAAACATATTTACTGCTCAGAAACATTTCACTTTGAACATTCTCCATAATAATACTAATAAAAAGCCAATATAAGTAAATTTACCTTTACTTGATTAAAGAAAATTACAACATACAACTGAATATTTTAAATCTGGGAAAATCACTTATAACTTCAACATAAAATATTTGTCTTCATGAAATGAGATTTTCTCAAGATCATAATTTTGTCAAAGATAAATGTATAAATTATCTTATTTTCTTCAATATAAATAATAAATAAATCATTTAGATTTCCTTAATTTAATGTTTTTGAATAAATGATGTCTTATAAGTAAAGCAGACTGTATGCAAACACAAAATCAGTGAACAATATTTATATTTAATAGAGAATTTTTATCTTTCTATTCCAAAATAAAAATAGAAACATTTAGATAAACAAAATAAGGATAGAGAGAAGAATTTACAAAATATAGGATGAATAACATGTCCACCAGAATGCTGCCTTGTGGGAACAAAGGCAAAAATGAAAAAAAAATGACAACAGAATTTTTAAAAACTTGATATATAATCCTCTTTTATTTAAAGTGTTAAAATTAAGTCTAAAGATTTTCTCTATAATGAGAAATTAGAAATAGATTTTGAACATAGGGCAATAAATAAGAATGATTATTGTGTATATACCACACCTTAACACTCTCCTCCCTCTGACTAATGCAGCCATTATACACACATCATACTTCATAGAACTACTAATTGGTGACACTGATGTATACATCTCCTAAAAGTTTCATCTCATTTACTGAACATTGTATCAACTGAAATCACTGGATAATAAATCTTTTCATTGAAGACTTTAAAAAAGGTAAGAAACATTTTCATTACTTTTCTACGAACTTTTTTTATCATTTTGGTATAAAACAATCTAATAGACGATCATCTTTCATATCTGACATATTTTTTTTTCTCCATAGCATTTTGTATCTCATGACAGCCTCCAACTAAAATCTTTTTGCTAAAATGTTAAAACTCTCCTAAAATATGTTTTTTTTACATATTATTATTTATATGTAAATAACTTTTCTTTATTAATTCTACAAAATAAAATAATGACTCAGTTTCCTATGATTTCTCTTCTTTGTTTTTTCTCTTTTTTTTTTTTTTTTGGTTAACTCTCATTTGTTAAGGAAGCCATTACACAAATCTAGTTTTTAAATATTTTTCACTATGGTAGCAGCCAGTTCATGTTGCTATATTTCTGTTTGTCATGTGTAAGAAATTCATTAAATTTTTATTTTCATATAAATACATTTAAAATAAGATAAATATCCAAATAATATAATTTAAAATGTAGTTCATTTCTATAAAAGAATCTGTTTGCTAACTTCCTTCATTTCCCTTGAAATAACTTGTCATAAATTTTCTTGTTAAATTTTCATTTTTGAATACTTTATTTTTCTTTGTAATTTAGAAAATAATAATTTCACTAAACTGTCTAAGCATCTATTTAAAATCTTTACAAGATTTTGTTAAAATATGATGTATTTTAGTGTATAACTAGCATCATAGCCCGGCGTTGCCCATGCAACTTAGAACATTTCAGTAGTAGAAGATGCCAATGAGAGGAGTAGATGGAAATCATTTACAGATAGTTGATTTCCTGCATGAAATATTTAACAAAAAAAAAAGCTTTTATTTTTTTTTTTAATTTTATTTTCTGAAATATGAAATATTAAATCTAAAAAAAAAAGACTTAAATAATTAAATTAACTATTGGCACTTTTTTTTTACATATTTTGTTTTTGTTTGAAGAAACACTTTATTTTTAAAAAATTTCTTTTGTTTCAAAATTACGGGGAAAAATATTCACATTTTTTTATTGACCAAAATGAATTTTTAAAACGTCAGAATAAAAATGAAAAATAAAGGCTCTTTTTTTTTTTTTTTTTTTTTTTTAGTTGCATTTGACACGTGTAATTTGATTTCTGTGATGTAATTTAGGAACCGTCTTAGATCTTAGATGTTTTATGGAGCAAATGTAAAAAATTGGCTCCATTGGCCAAAAAGTGCGAAAGGGAAAATGGCTGAACTTAAACTCAAAAAGTATGTGTCGACCTGGCTTCCCTGTAGATATGTGTCCCTAGAAAGTTTGAATGGTGTAGCTTAAAAAATGTAGGCGTGCATAGGGAACAGTCACACATAGACTCACAGATTGCCTTTTATATATATAGATAATTGTTTATAAATCCACAAAATTGTTACTATAAATATATTATTGTATCATTAAAAAAAGATTGGATTCAATAAAACAAATATCTCAGCAAAAACAATTTATATGAATTAATTTTTATTTTAATCTAAACTTACACTAGAAAACAGCTCAATATTGATTTCAATGAAATAAAATCTTATTTACAGTTAAAATAAAATTTTAATAAAAAAGAAATCTTTGTGGAAAACACTTAAGAAAAGTAAAACTATACTGAGATGACTTTACATCAAATTTTTCAGGAAAATGAACAGCATGGATGATGTTAATGCATTGTATAAGTGTACCCATAAATTAATAATAATAGTTTTAAAATAACTTATTTTTAATAAATCAATATGGTTTGTCTTATTCAAATTGCTAGTCGAAGGGAAATAACTCCAATAAGCAGAGTGAAGTGTGAATAAATATTTAATTCTTAAAAATTCCTAATTCATTCGAAGTCATTTGGATATTATACTATTATTTAAGTAAAAACTAAATATATTTTATGCATTTCATTGTATATTATACAGTAATATTAACCAATTCAGAATTATATAGCACAATTATTCAGATTTTGCTTTTTATACAAGGACAAGTTAAACTAAATCAAATTATCTTTAATTAAGTCTTATTTTATTTGCAGAAGATATATTTTATTTGACAGACCACAGCAAACGCCAATCAAAATTTCATGTTACTATTATACTTGAATATATTTTCATTTTTACTTCACTCAACATTACTTAATGGCAATAGTAATATGCTTATAAGGAAGCATTCAGCATTGACTGACTCAACAGCCAATGCTACTAATGGTTGAAATTTATAAAACCTTAACATTAAAATAATTTTTCAGGAAAATAGGTTTCTTAAGTCCAGTAACTGTTATTGATTTTTCTACTATTGATGGCTCCTTTTGTTAAGACATTGTCAGTATCTTGGCTATGCTATTATTTTCTCTGTGCTACCCATTTTAATTGTTGCTGCAATTGTAAGTTTTAAAGTGATGTGGTTTTTGCTATCTGGTACAGTTATTTATTTGCGATTCTATAGCACCAGTCCATGAGGTTCAAAAATGTATATTCTTGCTGAGACTTAGATGCTTCACTCACTCAAAGCTATTTTAACCATTGTTCTGAGAATGTGGTCGTATACAACTGACAGTTTAGATATTTCTGAACAAGTTTGGTGCTATATATGGCATCCATATGAAAGTCTTGATCTGATAAAACTATTTAAGAACATAACTAGAGATTTTCAGGTGAATGTTTTGGTTTTGTAGCATCTTGTGATGCTGTGCAAAACTATTAGGTTGTCCCAAAAGTTTGTAAACACTTGCGAAATGGGTCTATCTGGTCCAGCACAATTGAGACAAGTGATGGGTTCAGAAAGGGCAAGAGTTGGTTCCAAAACAAGATTGATTCGGCAAGAAAGTCATGTTGTGCGTTTGGTGGAACTTTGAAGGAATCGTGCATTTTGAGTTGGTTTTGAATGGTTGGGCCATCAGTGCTAAACTTTACTGTAAGCAACTTGAGCAGGTCTATGAAAAGTTGAAGGAAAAGTACCCGGCTCTGATCAACTGAAAGCACGCTTTGATGCAGCAGGACAATGCCAAGCCACACACTGCCAGCAAGACCAAAGACAAGTTTGAAGAGCTGGACGGCGTTGAGGTTCTGCCACATTCAGCCTACAGTCCTGACTGTGCTCCATCAGATTACGGCCTTTTCTGCTCAATGTAACACTTTCTGAAGGGCTGCGGATTCGACTTGTTTGATGAAGTCAAGGAAACGTGTCAAGAATTCTTTGATTTGAAGCTGGTTGAATGGTACTTTGACCAGATCCGAACACTTGCAGATCGATGGCAGAAAGTCTTGGAAAATGATGGCCTTTATTTTGAGCAATAATTTTTGTTGTTTTTGCAAGTAAAATTTCAAATTTTTGCAAGTATTTTCTGGTAACCTTAGATTACTTGGCGAGTAAAATTTCAATTTTTTGCAAGTGTTTACGAACTTTTGGGACAACCTAATATCTGTAGCACAAATTTGTTATAACTGATCTATGCACCAGGGTATTTGAAGTGTTGACTATTTACTAATTCTTCATCCTGAATTTTTATGATGGATTCAGAGTATTTGCCATCACTGCTTTCATTTCAGTTGTAAACCTTTGTTTCTGTTTTGGAAAGATTTATCTTGAGTCATATTTCCTGGAATGCTTGGTAGAAGATGTTCACTTTTTTGTTCAAGATCATTAGTATCCCAATTATGAATACCTGTGTCATCAGAACAACACTCCTCATCATCTGTGCACTGGCCTCATGAACATTGTTTTCTGATAGTAGATTAGTTTGGGATGTTGTATAGAATGCATAAATGATCAGTGCCAAACTCTTCACATCTGTGTTTGTATATATACAAAGCATAGTTTAGGAAATGATTAAATACATTAGGGCTCTCATTTCCTCCTTGTCATATCTCTGATGAAGGTTCATATTAGGATCCTTGCTGGACATGTATGACTTTATGAAGTTATATAGGTTTTTTTTAATTTTTTTTAGATCTAGACATACAATGGATTTGAAGTTTGGAAGGTGGTTTCAAATGAATGAGAAGGGGAAAACACTACTGATGTGGTCATATGCTGCGATAAAGTTACTAAAATAACTAAATTTGTTCAAAGAACAAAATGATTTTCTATACATTTAATGAATAAATATTAAATATTAAAATAGTGGGAATCATATATACAGGTAAAAATCTTCTCAAAATTATCAATTGTAGTTTATTTGGTAGTAACATATTTTTAATTATACAAAATGAATTTATATTTAAAAATACAATTCTAGAAAATAATTTCTTATGAGCATATTTATTTTGCAACTATTTCTCATCTAGTAATTTTTTTTTTACTAATTAATATACCACAATTATTCTTAAACAGGCGGACAGTTGAACATGTTTGGACTGATGATTATGATCTTATCTGTCTTTCACACATGCTTCAGTGCTGATCTTACTTACACTGTGGAAGAAGGAAAAAGTCCAGGTACCTACATTGGAGATATTGCTGCAGATTCTAAAGTAATGGAAAATTTACCTCATGAAGATAAGAAGATTATTACATTTAGTCAATTACAACAAGGAGGCACAGGCAGTTCACAATATTTTCAGGTTTCAAAGAAAACAGGAAAACTATATGCAACAATTACATTGGATGCAGAAGCAATGTGTAAACATAATGAAGAATGCTTTCAACTTATTGATGTAGCTGTTCGCAAAGGAACTTCTTCAATGAGGATTTTAGAAATCAAAGTCATTATAAAAGATATTAATGACCATAAACCAGAGTTTCCAGACAAACAAATAATTATTCAATTTGATGAAGGGTATGAAAAAGGAATGAGAAAAACAATTCCCAATGCTATTGATAAAGATGTTGGACTTATGAATTCAAAGATTTCTTATGAGCTTAAAAAGATGAAAACTGAACCATTTACATTGTATTTTGCCCCAGCCGTTGAAGGAATATCACAGGTTGGAATAAAACTAGAAGAAACTTTAGACAGAGAAAAAAAAGACTCTTATTTAATTCAAGTTGTGGCTAAAGATGCAGGATCACCATCAAAGCAAAGCATATTAAATGTTCATATCTCAGTCATTGATGTTAATGATAACTTTCCAGTATTTTCTAAGAAGGTGTATAATATATCCATTAAAAATGAAGTTAGTAAAGTGACACCCATTATTATATTATCAGCAAATGATTTAGATTCAGGACAAAATGGTAGAGTTTCATATCACTGGAGTCAACAGATGAGTGAGAGGACAAAAACTTTCTTCCAATTAATAGAAACAACTGGGCAGATTTTCTTGCAGAAAAGATTTAATTCTGGAGAAAAACCAATACATAAATTATATATAAAGGCTGAGGATGGAGGAAACCCACCCTTAAGTGCTCTTGGAATAGTCTATGTAAATATAATCAACCAAGACAACAATCCACCAATTATTAAAATAAATTTACCAACAACATCAGAAAAAAATACAGTTCAGATTTTGGAAAATGTCAAAACAGGAAGTTTCATTGCCTATGTGAAAGTGATTGACAATGATGAAGGACAGAATGGAGAAATTAGCTGCAACCTTAATCATGACAAATTCCAGCTTCAGAATTTAGGCACAAAGAAATACGAAGTAACATTGAAAAATCCTCTGGATAGAGAGAAAGAAGAGCACCATGATGTTGTGATCAGTTGTCAAGATAAAGGATCTCCTCCTCTTCATAGTAACAGCAAATTCTCCATTCAAGTGATGGATATCAATGATGTTAAGCCACAATTTACAAAAGACACATTTAAATTCTTCATTGATGAAAATGAAAACTCAAGAATTACTGTTGGCTACATCAATGCCACTGACCCAGACTTGGGAGCTGGAGGAAAACTTATATATTCTCTCATCACCAATAATAAACACTTCTTACCTTTCAAAATAAGCCCAAATGGATTATTATCAGCAATTATGTCCCTTGATCATGAGTTTCAAGATACTTATGAATTCCAGGTATTTGTTAAAGATAATGGAACACCATCTCTGAATAATACAGTCAATGTGATTGTTGAGGTAACTGATAAAAATGATAATGCTCCATATTTTACATTTCCCAGTATTAAACCTTACAATCTCGATGTGACATATTATCCACATCATAGCAAGAACATCAGCCAAATCAAGGCATCAGATAGTGATAGTCAAGAGAATGCATTTCTAAAATATGAAATAATCAGAGGCAATGATAAACAGATATTCAGTATGAACCAGTACACTGGTTTGTTAGCTTTCAATCGGCAACTGAGTCCAGAAAATGCTGGTTCCTATCAGCTGGACATTGTGGTCAAGGATAGTGGTAGCCCAGTTCTATCAGCAACAACTACTCTGTTTTTAACATTGACTATCAGCAACAAGACATCCCAAATGTTAAATGTTGTTGAGCTAGAAAGTGAAGAAAAAGTGCATCTTAATCTGGTCATTATTATTACAGTGATAGCAGTGACAATAGCTGTGTTCATAACAGCTTCATTATCAATCTGCATCATTCGATGTAATGGTCAGTCAAATGTGGCCTATGCACAACCACTTGATTCTTCCAATAGATACGTTAGTGAACAGAGGCACTTGATTGCTCCATCTTACCAAGGAAACCCTTGGTCTCAATCTTCTCAGCCCTTGCAAACAGACCAAAATCTATCTCCAAATACTCCATTAGCAGCATCAAGAACACAACTAACTTCTTCAGACAGATTTCATCAGAAAATGCTACCACCAAATGAAGTAACATCACAAGTAAGTAATCATTAGTTTATTTTCATTCAAATTTTGTTTACTCAAACTGATTTTAAGATAATGTTTAAATTCCAGACTTAAAACAATAAAATTTAAACCAAATTAGGACATTAATATTAATTTTAATCTCTTGCTCATTGTCACCAATTTAGTTGAGGATCTACCAATATTTACTAAATGACTTAGCTTTGTCTCATAGAGCACTACAGTATTGGGTATTTGAGAATCGAATTTACAACATTAGTGGGATTTGTTTGCTCTCAATTTACATCTTGTTCATCATTTCTTCAAGTATAAAATTATCTGAAAGTGAATGATTAATTTTTTGGTTATAAACTACTTGTGTGAAATAAGTAGAAAAGATATTAATGTTACTATTTTTAATGAGATTTCCATCTGTAAACTAAAATTATGCAATATAAAATCAATTATGAAATTCATTAGATGTGAAATTTATTCTGTTGCAAATTTATCAAAGGTATATTATATATATATATATATATATATATATATATATATATATTCGGGGTCAAATTTTCTTCCTTTTTTTTATTTATTTACATTGATTTATAAGAGAAAAAATGACTATCAAGCTTTAATAAAATAAGTTTTTTTCAAATAACATTACATTAATACTATCCATTTATTGATTTTTGGGATTTCACTCAGAAATGTGATGAATACAGAATATATTTTTAAAAAAGTTCACTTCAATTAAATAACATTTTTTTCAAACTAATTTAATACCTTAAGAAAAAATTAAGTAATATGTTTGTAGCTATAAAAAATCTTAAGAATTAAAACCAGTCTTCTTTTTTGTAATCTGTTTTGCTATGTTAATGAATTAAAATATTACATTTTTATTCAAATAAATTGTGCATAACCAATTGTTAAATGAACAAGATTTAACCTATAGAAAAAGTTGTGATTCCTAATGTAACTGTTAAGTTGGAGTAGATAGATCTAACTATCGCCTGGTTCAGACTCCACCCACGTCTATTGAACAGGTGTAGAGGCTCATTCCTTGTTCCCTGTTTAGAATATGGTTTCCGGCTTTCTCTTTTCCAATCTTTTCACTCTTACGTAGCCCCCTGCACATCAGTGGTGTTACTGCCTTGCTCGGGGTGATATGATTAAAAAAAATAAATAAATAAAAATAACTATTGAAAATATTTCCAGATATAAAGAGAAGATTTAACTTCTCTGAGAGACAGAAAAAAAATCCATTCTTAATTTTTGTTTTGTGGATGTTATTGCAACAAAAAAAAAATCAATTTGAATTAATATAAACAATATATTCTGACTATTTTCTTAATTTCAGATATGTTTAATTATATATACCTGACACAATATTTGAATATTTTGTTTGAATAGGTGTATACACAGAATGTATCAATTCCACCTGATTATTTTACCTGGAGATCCACTTTACCTTCACAATCAGACACTGAACTTAGCTGGAGAGAAGAAAATGCTGCAAATCACCAAACAAATTCAGGTAACTTCAAAAGTTGAAATCAAAAAGAGATTAGAAATGTAAATAATAGATGAATCTTCAAAATACATTTCTGAGTTAATTTTAGAATTATTTCTATATCATATATGAAAAAGAAAATACATAACCTTGTAGACTTCTATGAAAAAAAAATGTTTGTGATAAATTAGTACAGATTTAATACAGTAAGTGTACATAACTGAACATAAATTTCATCAATAGCTGGTGTTTTTGTGCTTTGTATAATCAATAACATTTTGTACTAAATCAATAAGATTACTTTCATGAAGAATCTATTTATTTAACTATTGTTGTGTATGAGAGAGAGACAAAGCGCAGAAATGCTCAATCTGTTTGAAAATGTTTCATATTTATTCTAATTTTGATAGGATTGTTGGGTGAATGACATTTAGATAAAATAAAGAAAGAACAAATAGTAAACATATCTCAGTTTAACATGTTTCACCTTTATTAACGTTTCATCAGAGACTGAGAAATACATGAAAAACAAAGAGACACAGAATACCTGTATGCTATGATTTTGGGTTAGTTATTATTGGTCAGATAATACATATGACACTCTGAGTGGATTGCTGATTTTTTTCTCTATTAGCTAATACACTGCATTGTGCTATTATTGTGATATTATGTATGATCTGATCATTGCAAAAACATTAATAGCACAATGCAGAATACAAGCTAATAGAGAAAAACAGATCTATTTAGAGTGAATTAAAATCCAACAGCTACCAATGGCACTCATATATACATATATATATATATATATATATATATATATATATATATATATATTCACAAATACTCTCTGGTCATCGATAAAGTAATTTATTGCCCCTTGTATCCTCAAAAATCCAAATGCATTTTCCTTTCACACAGTTTTATTTTTCATTCTAACCTGATCTTAACACTCGTCAAATCAGTAACATCTATACACTTCTGTCTCATCATCCCCACTTTTGTTTTGGATACTATTATATATTCTACAAACACGTGTGTGTGTGTGTGTGTGTGTGTGTGTGTGATATATGCATGTAATTCATGTTTCCTAATGGTGATTGCATAAATAAAAGTTTGAAAATTACAAAACTCCATTGTAGTTATTCCTATATCTATTTCACAAATACATATACATATTTTTTCTTTCAGATCTACTGTCAAGCAAATCTTCAGTTCACTTGGGCAATCTTAACAAAAGTGATATTTCTGCTCCATATCCACAGTCTAGAAATCTTGTAGAAATGAGCAACCAACAAACTACAAACACAAGACCCTTACCCCCTGTGCCGCACATTAAACAATGAATATTTACTGTCAAAAATAAAAACAGAAGTATATATTCCAATTAACCATATACAAAAACGTTTCTCGAGATACATCAGCTTTATCATTTCCTTAAACATATACTTACTGCTAAAAGAGATTTCACCTTCATTTTTCTCTTTTATAATATAATTAAAAGCCCTATAAAAATAAATTTGTTTTTACTTGACTAAAAGAAAAGAAAACAGTCTTGTACAACTGAATATTTTAAAAGTATCTTAAAAGATCACTTGTAACTTCAGTATACTATAAAATATCTGTCTTCATAAAAATGACACATTCCCAAGAGACACTTTATTTCGGTCATAATTCTTTTGATAGAGAAATATATGAACTATATAACTTTTTTACAATATGTCATAAATAAAACATTTAATTTTCCTTAATTTAAAGCATTCTACTAAATGGTAGCTTCCAAGTAACATCATGAAAACAATATTTAAGAGAATTGGTATTTTTTTATTTCAAGGATTAAAATAAAGTTTAGATAAACAAAGCAAGGATAGAGAGAAGAATGTAGAAAATATAAGATGAATAACATATCCACCAGAATGCTGCATTGTGGGAATAAAGGCAACAATGAAAAATTTTATAACAGAATTTACAAAAAAAATATTTATATGTAATCATAATTTATTTAAAGTATTAAAATTCTAAAAATAGTAAAAAAAATTAGAAATAGAGTTCAAACATAGAGCGATAGTATATTCCACATTAACAACCCTAACACTCTCCTTTCTCTGACTAATGCAGCCATTATACACACATCATACTTCACAGAACTACTAACTGGTGACACTGATGTACACATCTCTTAAAAGTTTCGTCTTATTTACTGAACTTTGTATCAACTTAAATACCACAGGATAATAAATCTTTTTACTGATTTTAATGAAGACCATAAAAAAGGTAAGAAACATTTCCATTATTTTTCTACTAGCTTCTTTCATCATTTTGGCATAAAACAATCTAATAGACAAGCATCTTTCGCATCTGACACACTTTTCTTTTCTTCACAGTAATTTGTATTTTATGGCAGTTACTAAGGAAAATCATTTTGCAAGAAAATTCATTACCTTATAAAATATTTCTAAAGTATATAAAAATACATAAAAATCTTCTTTATTAATTCTACAAAATGGAATAATCATTTTTATCTGATTTCTTTCTTATTTTTATTTTTTACCATGTATACATTACTCTGTTAAGGAAGCCATTAGACAATCTAGTTTCTCAATATTTTTAACTGTTAACAGTCAGTATATGCCTCTATTTTCCTGCTTGGTACTTACATTTTTGAATATTTATTTATTTGAATATGTCTAAGATTGTTACTTTTATTTTCATAGAAATACATTTAAAATATGTTAAATATCTAAATCATATCCTTCAGAATAGAGTTCATTTCGATAAAAGAATAAGTTTGCAAACTTCGTTTAGTCCTCATCTTCAAATGAATTCTTGTGAAATTTCTATTTTATGTTAATTCATTATTTTTTGTAATAGTATTTTGACTGAACTACTTAAGCAGCTATTTGTCTTTAAAGATTTTCCTGAAAATATTATGTATTTTGTATGTAATAATTGTTTATAAATGCATATGCTGTTATAAATACATTATACTGCATATTAAAAAAAGATGGCTTTCATAAAACCAAGTAAATATCATAGCAAAACAATTTTTTTAATCATTTCACCCCAAGCAAGACAATAAAGCTACTAAGGCACAAGAGGGTTACTGAGTGTGAAAGAATATAAGAAAAAGAAAAATGGGAATTGAGACAATAATGATTGACTTAGCATTTACATTTTTGGAAAGCAAGAAACTGGAAGAAAGTTCCATGAGCAAGAAGTGCCAGCAAAGAACTTGGAATTACACTTAGCTATTTGAACCATAAAATGATTCTACCAAACAAGTACTGTGCTGAAATTCATAGTGTCTAGGTATCATAAATGAAAGTTTGGCAGAACAATTACCATGAAAGTATTTATACTAAAGGCATAGGGAAGGTAAATTACAGTGATGAAAAAGTTTCATTTTGGCAGCATTAAAATTACCAAGCCATTCCTTGACCCAGTTAACAACAGATTGTAGGTCATTTTTAAGATCAGCTACCATCTGCAAACAAAAGTTTATATTTGAAAACAACTACATTTTGCTTTCAACAAAATCAAATTTTATTTACAGCTAAAATAAAAATTTTAATAAAGGAACTTTGTGGAAAATACCTGTAACAAAAAGAAACTATTTTGAGATAGCTTTACGCACAATTTATGTAAAAAAGAAAAGCATGGATAATGTTTGTGAATTTGATAATTGTTTCCAGAAATTTGTGAATAATAATTTTAAGTTATTTTATTTTTAATAAGTGAAGATGTTTTTTTGTTTTATTTAAATCCAATATTAATTTTATGTTTTAAAGGAATAGTCTTTATTAATATTTCTGATAAAATTTACAAGTTAAGGGGCAGTAACTCCAATAAACAAGATAAAGTGTGAGTTAATATTTGCTAATTCTTGAAAATTGATAATTTATTCAAAGGCATTCATATCTAAATCTAATCTAAATCTAAATCTATTTATCTATCTATCTAAACTTATTTATAAATGGAACTTTGTGTGTGTGTCTGTGTGTCTGTTACCTATAGACTTCGAAACAGCTGAACTGATTTTCTATAAGCATCTGTGAGTGTTTTTAGCTAGGTTTTGTGTCAAGGTACCCCCGATAAATATCGAAAATCAATAATCGAAAAAAATCGGGTTATAGAAGGAGTGGTCTGATTTTAATCAAATTTGATACACTCATAGACAAAGACATAAGAAACAATATTCAGAAGTTTCAAGGTTCTTACAATAGTGCAGAAAATCGATTATATATATATATATATATATATATATATATGGCAATATGTTTGTGTGTCTGTTTATCTGCCTGTATGTCTGTATTTTTTCAGCCCTTTTATTTTAGTTTTTGCTTCAGGTTTGGCTCTAAGTAGCTATAATTGTAGTTCTTAGTCTCAGCCATGATATCATTTACTCAGAGGACTTATTTAGCCTTCAAAATTCAGTTTACGACGAAAATTTGATATCAATACCAGGAAATCAAAATTTGACTAAGATCCATTCATTTTTCGTTCAGTCTACAGTTTTGCTTTAACTGGAAAAAGTGATTGCTTTTTAGTCTTTCATGCCAACATCCAAAGAGTCTGAGCTCCGGGACCATGGATTAGTTTTAAAGCTTTCATTATACCCGAGCAACGCCAGGCTATACTGCTAGTAAAATATAAAAATGTTTTAAACATTTTATTGCATGTTAGATAGTAATTTTAAACAATTATGAATTATATAACACAATTATTTTAAAAAGATTTTATACAAAGATATGTGAAACTAAATCAAATTATCTGGCTCATTATAAAACAGTTATAAAAATGAATATAGATATTTATCTTTTATTTCAGTAAAAGAAATAATCCAAGAAAAGGCAATACTAGGGACCATAGCTACTGGACATGCAAGCCTCAGGTTCTTTCCCTCAGAAAATATGACAAACTGCAAGGGAAAAAAAAGTTATCTTTTGCAGGAAGAAATCAGAAATGACGAAGAAGAGAAACAAATAGCAATCCAAGTCGGGATGAGACATCATTGGGCATGGACCAAATGGAGCTCTATGTTGAGTCACCAAATCAGATGGTCCGAAATATGGCACGGTGACTCCAGATTAAAATTTCTGATTCAGACAGTATACGACACCCTGCCAAGCTCCGCAAACTTACAATTATGGTATAAAACCCAGTCACCAAATTGTCATTTTTGTGGGTATAAAGGTACCCTAAAACATATCCTGAGTAGCTGTAAATCTGCACTGGCTGATGGGCATTACAGATGGCACCACGGCGAAATTTTAAAAGAGATTGTGAAAATAGTTCAAAATGCTATCAACGATAATGTTTACAACCCAGACACAAGGTAAATAAAATTTATTAAAGCGGGCGCAAAAACCCCACGAAATAGAAAGGTAAATCCAAACCTGTTATCTCCTGCAAGAGACTGGGAACTAAGGGCCAATATAGGCTCGAGATCAAAATTCCCAGAGCAAATTGCCACTACAAAACTTCACCCAGACATAGTTTTCTTCTCACATAATTTGAAGATGGTTTTGTGGGAACTGACAGTCCCCTGGGAAGAAAACGCAGAAGAAGCCCATGAAAGGAAAAAGTTAAAATATGATGAACTGCTGGAGAGTTGCGGGGTTAAAGGCTGAAGGGCTAGCTGCACTCCGATAGAAGTAGGGACTAGAGGATTTGTAGCAAGGTTCTTAAGCAAACCCTTAACAGATATAGGGATAGTGGGAGTAAAAAAGGAAAGCACTCAAGTCTATAACCGAAACAGCGGAAAGAACAGCTAATTGGTTATGGATCAAAAGGGCGAGTACCTGGATTTCAAAAACAAATTGTTATGTTGAGAGACCCAAAACCCCCTAGTGATCCACGCAAAGACATCACTGAGGACACCCTCTAGCACACCGACTATGGTGTGTATGTTTGAAAAGTAAGCTAAATTTTATTTCACAGACCACAACAGAATTCAATCATAATTTAATGCACTCATTACACTTACTTTCTGACCAAGTGCTATGTTTACTTCTACTTAGCTCATAACTTCTTAATAATTTTACTAAGAATACCCAAATTTGCTCAAAGGCAAGAACAAAAATGATTTTCCTGAAATTTAATGAAATGTTAGATATCAAAGAGAAGATATCATATATACAGGTAAAAATGTATCAAAGTACTCCTTTGTAATTTATAACAGCATATTTCTAATTATACAAAATAAATCCATATTTAAAAATACTATTCCAGAAATCAATTTATGTATTTATTTATTTCACAGCTCATTATCATTTAGTTAGTTTTTTTAGTGATTGATTCAAATCTTTCAATTTTTTCCTTACAGGTGGAAAGTTAAACATGTTTGACTTTATGATTATGATCCTATTTGTCTTTCACACATGCTACAGTGCTGACCTCAATTACATTGTAGAAGAAGGGAAAAATCCAGGTGCCTACATTGGAGATATTGCTGCAGATTCTAAAGTAATGGAAAATTTACCTCATGAAGATAAGAAGATTATTACATTTAGTCAATTACAACAAGGAGGCACAGGCAGTTCACAATATTTTCAGGTTTCAAAGAAAACAGGAAAACTATATGCAACAATTACATTGGATGCAGAAGCAATGTGTAAGCATAATGAAGAATGCTTTCAGCTTATTGATGTAGCTGTTCGTAAGGGGACTTCTTCAATGAGAATTTTAGAAATCAAAGTCATCATAAAGGATATTAATGACCACAAACCAGAATTTCCTGATAAACAAGTAAATATTCAATTTGATGAAGATGTGATGATTGGAACAAAAATATTAATCCCAAATGCCATCGATAAAGATGTTGGACTTATGAATTCAAAGATTTCTTATGAACTAAAACAGATGAAAAATGAACCATTTACATTGTATGTAGCTCCAGCTGTTGAAGGAATATCACAGATTGGAATAAAATTAGAAGAAAGATTAGACAGAGAAACAAAAGATTCTTATTTAGTCCAAGTTGTGGCTAAAGATGCAGGATCACCACCAAAGCAAAACGTATTAAATGTCCATATCTCAGTCATTGATGTTAATGATAACTTTCCAGTATTTTCTAAGAAGGTGTATAATATATCCATTAAAAATGAAGTTAGTAAAGTGACACCCATTGTTATATTATCAGCAAATGATTTAGATTCAGGACAAAATGGTAGAGTTTCATATCACTGGAGTCAACAGATGACTGAAATGGCAAAATCTTTCTTCCAGTTAATAAAAGCAACTGGGCAGATTTTCTTGCAGAAAAGATTTACTTCGGGAGAAAAACCAGTACATAAATTGTATATAAAAGCTAAAGATGGAGGAAATCCACCATTAAGCTCTCTTGCAATAGTCTATGTAAATATAATCAACCAAGAGAACAATCCACCAATCATTAAAATAAATTTCCCAAAAACATCAGAAAAAAACATAGTTGAGATTTTAGAAAATGCTAAAGCAGGAAGCTTCATTGCATATGTTAAAGTTATTGACAATGATGAAGGACAAAATGGACAAGTTACCTGTGACATTCACCATGAAAAATTCCAGCTTCAGAACTTAGGTACAAAGAAATATGAAGTGACACTTAATAATCCTCTGGATAGAGAGAAAGAAGAATACCATGATGTTGTAATCAGTTGTCAAGATAAAGGATCTCCTCCTCTTCATAGTAACAGCAAATTTTCCATTCAAGTGATGGATATCAATGATGTTCAGCCACAATTTACAAAAGACACATTTAAATTCTTTATTGATGAAAATGAAAACTCAAGAATTACTGTTGGCTACATCAATGCCACTGACCCAGACTTGGGAGCTGGAGGAAAACTTACATATTCTCTGACCACCAATAATAAACACTTTTTACCTTTCAAAATAAGCCCGAATGGATTATTATCAGCAATTATGTCCCTTGATCATGAATTTCAAGATACTTATAAGTTCCAGGTGTTTGTCAAAGATAATGGAACACCATCTCTGAATAATACAGTCAATGTGATTGTTGATGTAACTGATAAAAATGATAATACTCCATATTTTACATTTCCCAGTATTAAACCTTACAATCTCGATGTGACATATTACCCACATCATAGCAAGAACATCAGCCAAATCAAGGCATCAGATAGTGATAGTCAAGAGAATGCATTTTTAAAATATGAAATAATCAGAGGCAATGAGAAACAGATATTCACCATGAACCAGTACACTGGTTTGTTAGCTTTCAATCGGCAACTGAGTCCAGAAAATGCTGGTTCCTATCAGCTGGACATTGTGGTCAAGGATAGTGGTAGCCCAGTTCTATCAGCAACAACTACTCTGTTTTTAACATTGACTATCAGCAACAAGACATCTCAAATGTTAAATGTTGTTGAACTAGAAAGTGAAGAGAAAGTGCATCTTAATCTGGTCATTATTATTACAGTGATAGCAGTGACAATAGCTGTGTTCATAACAGCTTCATTATCAATCTGCATCATTCGATGTAATGGTCAGTCAAATATGGCCTATGCACAACCACTTGATCTTTCCAGTAGATATGTCAGTGAACAGAGACAACTGATTGCTTCTTCTTACCAAGGTAACTCCTGGCCTCGACCTGCTCACCCATTACCATTAAACCAAGATCTAGCTGTCAATACTCCATTAACAACATCTCAGAGACCATTTATTTCTGGACAGAAATCTGCAGAGGGTATATCCCAGGTAAATACAAACTTTTTTTTTTCATTTTAAAACTAAAAAAAATCATAAATTATGAACTTTATTTTACTCAAACTCATTTTTATAATATTTTGTTCTATGGAATTTTTAAATGAAGAACTTGTATGTCAAAAACAATTTGTAAAATCCATAGCTTATCTTAGTAAAACATGTTAAATACCAAGCTATATATGAATTTTGTGAACACAGATTTGCCAATTATTTATGGCTGGCTTCATAACATTGCATTACATCTGACTAAAACTTATAAAAGATGTAATTATATAATAATCTAGAGATCTACATAAATTGAAATATAAAATATTGAATTTTTTTTTTTTCATATCAGTCAGTCAGTTAAGTGCCATACGTGATACATGCTTGGGCGATCATGTCTCGAAAGAGACATGACTGACTGGGCAGAAGATTATCCCGCAGTAGGTTGCCATTGCTTTCTGCAGTAGACTGGTTGCCAACCAAGGCTATAGAACCCAATCTGTCCTGCTATTTAACCCATAACTGGAAGGAAGAGACAGATTAATACCTTTCCCAAGGGTATTTTTCATATAATATATCTCAAAATAAATTCAGTTGTATACTTTCAAACATTCTTTTTTTTTTCAATCTTGTCTTTAAAATCAGATGTACACACAAAATGTTTCAATACCTCCTGATTATTTTGGTGACTGGAGATCCAATGAGAGTAGATCCATTTGCAGAGAAGACATATCAAACTTCCAAGAGGAAACAGGTAATTTCCAATCAAATATGGAAGTAAAAATACATTTTTTCTTTTACTTATCAGGAATTTAAGAATGAAAAAAAATTAATAAAAATTATTAATCAATGATAAAAAGAAATAAATGAAATGATTAAAATGGAAAGACAGATGAAATTAAAATTAATAGCAATATGCAAAAAAGAAAAAAATGTTTCAGAAATTACATTTCAATAAATCCTGAAACTTTTGGACAAATAGAGCTTGCAAAAACATTTTCCAATGTTTCCAGTATCATTTGCAAATAAGTCTTTTTTTTAACTGAATGTATCATGCATGTTTTTACTTTAAATAATACAAATAAAAATTGAATAAATCTTTGGATATAAAGTTGTCATTATGAAATCTAGAACCATGATGATTTAAAAAAGTAACTCTAAAAAAGTTTTTAACACAAAAATACCTAACAGATTTACTGGTTGTTTTTAATTTCTGTTTTTCTTATTTCAGATCAGCTGCCTTCCAAGTCTTCGTCTAACAGTGGCCACTTAAGCAAAAGTGACATCTCTGCTCCATATCCTCAATCTAGAAATCTTGTAGAAATGAATAATCAGCAGACATCTAACCCAAGGCCACTGCCACCAGTGCCACATTTAAGTCAATGAATATGTATAGTGAATAACAAAAGAAATACATTTACATTTTGTATACACACTTACACCAACCACTTTTATGTAAATATAACTTTACCAATGAAAATACCTTCAACCATGATGCTCAAAGTTAAAAGATAGGAATTATTTATATAAGTAATTAATAAGTAAAAATACTAAATATGAGCCTCTGAAACATCTATTAGAATTTATATAGGAAATAATTAAATAACTCTTTCCAATAATGTATTTTACTTTGATCTTAATTTAATTTCAATAACACATTTTAATTTATCAGTTACACAAAATTATTAAACTTATAATTTCAAAATATAAATTAAATAATGTATTAAATATTAGAAAAGAGATTCTTTTGAAGTTGTTCTGCTGTAACAACTACCAATTGTGAAAACATTTACTGAATACCTTTCACTTCAAGGGATAGAGAATATATCAAGGATAGAATGAAGAAAATAGCCACAAAGTGGATGAATAATAGCTTCATTTAAACACTGCATTCTGGGATAAAGTAGACAACTTATTTTAGAAATTTAGAAAATTCTTGAAAATCATTTACAGTTCTTAATATTAAATTTATAGTTAAATATGGAGACATTGTCATTAAAAATCAAGAAAATTTCAATTTTAATAAAAGAATATATTTTTTGAGTAGTGGGGAGTGGGTGATATTTTCATTTTATATTGACAACCATCTTCTTCCTACGACTAATACACCCATTGCATACACATCATACTTCCTAGGACTACTAATCCATCAGACTTATTTACATACACTCTGATTTCAAAGCTGATGCCACATAGCAGAATTAATAAACAGAGCCATCCACAGAAAATATATATTAGCACTGAACTGGAAATATCAACAGAGGTAAGAATATTTTTATAACTCTCTTTTCATAAAACTTCTTATTTTTCCTTACTAAAATTCATCCCAAAGGCAACCATCTTTTATCCATGACATTATTTTTCTTTCATAACTAATATTTGTCTACTTATAAATATTAAAAAAATATTTTTAACAACAAAATTTTTAGTATTAATCCTTACTTTTTACCCTTTCCTGGTAATTAGATTAAATAATAATATAAATCTCTTAGGATTTTATGTTTTAACATTATTCCGTCCATTAAGGAAGCCATTATACAAATCTAGTTCCTGTACACTGAATAAAAATGGTATCGCTCATTTCACAACTATTTTTCTTGAAATTCTATTATTTTGGGATTCTTCAAACTATTTTTCCATCTCAGTTTAAAATGACTCAAAGGATTTTTTAAGAATAACTTTTACATCAAGTAATTATATATTGTATATTTTGGCAGCAATCTCTCTTTTATGCAGGTTTCATTAAAAATGGTAGACCAGCATTTTATCTAAATTTTCATGTGATCTTATGATTTCTTTCTTTTGAAGACATAAATTATATAAAAATTGTCCAAATGTTTTGTTTATCCAAGTGCTTTTGGCAATACTTTTTAGCCATTTTCAAGGATGAATGAATGAAGGGCAGGGATTCATAAATAATGCATATCATTTACAAATTCACATGTCCTTTGAAGAACTGTGTACTTCATCCTAATTTTGTAAATTTGACCATACCAGTACAAAACTGACTCGAAGACTCAGGCTACATCTCTCTCTCAACAGAGCTCAATTCAATCTCATTTAAACACACACAGAGACCTATCAAACCCTATCCAGAACATACTCATTGCCAATACAATATCATAGCATCATCCACATGCAAAAAAGACTAAAAATAATGGAGGCCTTATTAATAATAACAAAAACTCCAACACTCAATAACATCAACTACAAACACACTAACAACATGCTTACCATGCTCAGTATATAACACATACCACTACTCCATATTATATATAACACTACTTACATTCTGTTACACGTAAAATAACATTCATCCTCGAAAATGGAAAAAGTATAGCCAAAAGTACTCGAATAAACAAAACATTTGTACAATTTTTATATAATTTATGTCCTCAAAAGAAAGAAATCATAAAATCACATGAAAAAATTACATAAAAGACTTAACCATCACACCTTGTCTGTCATTTTCAATGAACCCTGCATATATATATATCTATATATAGATATATTTTAGTACAAAGAATTTGTCATTTTCACTGAGCAGATTCATGCTGAGTTTGAAGTTTTGTGAGAACACCAGTGATTTTTTTTCTTAAAAAAGCAAAAAATAGTCCCCAATGAGTGTCCCAATGAAACTTTGAAGTCACCATGTACCTACTCAGCTAAAGTGACAAATCCTTTGCACTAAAACTATCAATGCTCAATCTCTACCCTGATATCAAGCACTTTACAATAAAAACCTTCTTGCCAAAATATTTTTATCAATAAAACTAATGAAAAAACAACAATCTTAGTGCCAAAGACTATAACAATTCAACACTATATATATAATTCTGATTAAAATCTCCCGTAGAGGCCTGAAGAGCGGGAGCGAAACCGGTTGCTTCGCTTTTTAATATATTTATGTGATACATGCTTGGATGATGATATCTTGAAAGCGACTGACTGGGCAGAAGATTTTCCCACAGTAAGTGGTTATTACTTTCTGCAGTAGACTGGTTGCAACCAAATCTATAGAACCCAATCTGTCATACAATTTGACCCATATCTGCAGAGAGAAAGGACAGATTAATACCTTTCCCAAGGGTATTTGCACATGAGTGAATGCAACAATTTTAACTGGAATTCAAACTTTGCTCTCTAATTTCTCATTTCAAGCTGATATCCCCTGCCCCACAATGGACATCAGTATGTACACTGATTTTATATCATGTGCATTTATTTGTTTCTTATGTAATAGAAGCTATGTGTTATAGTCTCATATATTCTATAAACTCTAATTAATTATCTGATGGATAAATTGTCGTCTAAATTACACAAAAATGAAAATAACACTGACATCTCATTTTAACAGATATATTTACCAAATTTACACAAATATCTTGAAATAATAAAGAGTAAATTTATTCAATAAAATCACTATTGGTTTCATCAACAGCCTCCAGACTACTTCAGAATATCTTGCAACTCTTCTGGATGGTCTCCTTGTTTAATTTGATGAATGCTGCCATAATCCTTCTTTTCAGTTCATCTTTGGAGTTTTGTTGGTCATATACTCAACTGTGCCTAACACATAATAAAGGGTGTTTTAGTCAGTTAGGTGGCCAGATGTAAGGAGTGATGTGATTGAAGAAATTGTCTGACAGCCATGACTGGGTTCTCCTGCTTATGTGACATGGTGCAGAATCCTTTTGCTAGATATATGGTCTTGCGAAATCAAAGTCGCTTGGCATAGTGTCCATTACTGGCACAACCTTTACCCCGGACTATGTGTCACTGAGGTCGATTTTTGAAAAAGTTTTCCCTCCATTTAGTTTTGTGAAACTTTCATCCGTTCTAGTCTAGGTAAAGCATAATGATTTTCTTTGAGTGCCACATTAAGCCCTGTCGAGAAATCGGCACAAACCCGAATCTCATTTGACTTTTTCTTCACATAAGACAGTCAGTGAAGCCCATTGATTGTACACAATTTTCAACAAGACACCAGTTCGTTCTAGTCTGTCGAGTTCTTTATTAATTTTTGGTAAAGGGGCAAAAGGCACATTTTGTTTTTTCTTAAACACTGGCTGGATATCATCTTTTATCTTATTACACTGATCAAGGCCCCCAGAAAAAAATTTCTGGAAAAGTTTCTTTTAAATTTTTATTAAATTATTTGCCTCAATAGTCAGGTTTTTTATTTTTTGGCAAAATGAATTAATTGGCATGTCTCACAACTTAAATTTCTCCATTCAGTCAGTGCCAAATAAATTTTCTGTATTCTTTAATACAAACATTTTTAGTTTTCACGTCCTTCCTTGAAAAATTGCATTCATGTTAAGTTCTCCAGTAAGCTTGATTTTTCTCTCCTGTCATGGACCTGGCCATTTTATTAGTTCTTAGCAAGGTTGGTTTTCCCAACTTTTTCCAAGTGTATAGATTTATGATTGTTAAATCTGAACCAGAATTCAACTGCAATTTAATATTTTTATTTAGGATTTGCACTTGCATGTAATTCCTAATATTTAACTTGTCTTGCTTTTGTGTTTTTTATGTAGCTATTAACCTTTTTTCTTGCTTGACAATATGAGCTCTTGTGCCTAATATGACTACAATTTAGGTATTTTTTATTCTGGTAAGAGCAGATTTTATACCAATGTAATAACCCACAACCCAAACATGAGTTAGAAAGCAAATTGTTTGTTTTTTTGTTTTTTTTATTAGTTTGATTTAGAGGAAGAATCAATTTGTTTTTTACTTTTGGTATACTTATGTGATCTATGCAAGATTCCTCATTATTTTTTTAATCTTAGCATACACTTATGACAGTCCTCCACTATTTGTTGGAGAGTAAGATTTGGCTCATTTTTTAATTTATTTAGAACTCTATATCTAATTTCAGCATCTTTAGCTGAAACAAGTCCCTGAACAAATATCAAACACTTGAAATTATTTGCACTTAATTCTGATAGTATGAAATCGTTGCAATGCTTGTTCATGACCAACACGAATGTAGTTTAATCTTCACTATTCTTTCTGGTTAAATTCATGCACCTCCATCTATTATGAAAGAGTGAAATTTTAGGACTAAAAAGTTCTGTAAGAAGTTTAACTTCAGTGAATGTCAATTCACTTGTTTTAGAGGGTAAAATACAATTCCCATATTTGGTGTGTTCTGTGATGCCCAGTTTTCAAAGAAGGAGGAGAACTTTCTTAGAGTTTAATCAATTTATGCAATCTGTGGTATATAAATCCTTAAATCTTCTAAAATAGGAGGCAAAAGTTATATTCTTATCTGGAGAATATGTAAAAGTGTCTATTGCATCCCAGATCATGTTTTGTGAGAACACATTTGTGTTTTCACTGAATTGTCCCCTTGCCAGTTTAAGCATGTTTTTTTGCTCTTGTTGAGTTTGAAATAGAATTTCTTTGAGTTTCTGATGTCTGACATCGGTTTGTTTTTAAAACTCAAGACATTCTTTTTCAGCTTGCTTTAGCATTTCAAATCATTCTTTCTCAGTTTGCTTTTGAATTTCAAGTCGTTTTTGTATATCCAGCTGGAGTTACTCTATTCTTATTTGCTACTCAAGTTGCTTCTCTTGCCATTTAAGTTCCTGTTGGTTTTGCTTCTCTTGCCATTTAAGCTCCCATTAGTTTTGCTGTTCAAGTTTGACATTAAGAAAATCAAGCATGGTGGGTTTAAATTCAGCCATATTTGTCCATGTCTTTTGTTTTTTAGGATTACCCAAATACAAATTAAATTCAAATGAAAACTTTTCTTTTCTTTGAATAACAAAAAAAAAAACTTTAGTTTCTTACTCACTCAGAATCATGAGTGTTTTTTTTTCCTCAAAAAACATAGTTTAGCAGCTTGCATTCAAGTTCAATGTAAGTTAGTCACACTTTCTTTTTTTTGTTTGTTTTCAGTTTCCTTTTCTGGATTACCAAGTACTGTCAAATAGAACAAAGTGTGACAAAAATAGAATTTCATAATGTAAATTTATTAAAGAAACTTCACAGGATATTTACTGGGATTCATGCATGTAAACAATGTTAAACACATTTTGCCATGAAATTAAAGTTTTGTTACAATATGCCTTATGAGATAATTTGATTTATTGTGTTTAAACAAAAATGACTACTTTTACACAAAATCATATTCCTCAGATGAGTAAAATTAGATTGCTTGATAATTTTTGTTGGTTTCAATTCCAATGGGAATGACTTCAAAATGCTTGCCTCTCCCAGTTCATAGACAGAAGGATGCAAATGCATGATGGAACTTTTTTTCTAGCAAATGAAATAGGGAGGTTTTCAGTTTTATTTGACTCAGCCTTGGTCTGTCTACCTTGACTTGAAGTTAGAATGCTACGTTCACTTGTCCAAACTTGTTCTTGTGCATCAACCCCAATTCTTAGTTTCATGAACTTTTTGTCTTATTACAGTTAATTTCCTTTATTATTATTATATATATATATATATATATATGTATTGTTTGATTGCTTTATATTATTTATTGCCTGTTCTTTTCTTTTTCTTGTAATTGTTTATTGCAAGCTTTATCAAATCTGTCTGTTGGGCAGTTGTGACATTCATTTATTATACTATGGCTACTCACTCTACATATTTATATGTATCTTTCATCACTAATCATATTTTTTTATTCTTACTTTAGTTGAATTGATGAATGTATGTAAATAAATGGTTTATGTATAGCATATTTAGCTTAAATAATAAAAAAATACAATAATCATACAAATATTTCTACTTAAAAGAAACTGTTATTGAAACACTGATGAAAATGCATAAAAGTACAGCCAAGAGATCAAACAGCTTAAAATAGGTAGAAGATTAAATACAAAAAAAAAATTGTGCATATGCCACAATAATTTTTCCAGATGTAAAGATATTTGAAATATTTAAATTTGATAAAAATGTTTATTAATGCAAAAATATCAATTTAAATAAATGTTTAAATTTATTTCAGATCAGGAAAAAATTATCTCAAGTCTCAACTTGGAAAATTACAAAACGTGTATTCAACATGTTCATGTTATTCTGTTTGCTCTCTTATATTTCGGGAAACTGTTTGGCTGCAGATTTAACTTACAGCATAGAAGAAGGTAAAAGATCAGGGACACTAGTAGGAGACATTGCTACAGATGCACACATCTTAAGAGATGTCCCAGCTCAACAACACAGACTCATTACATTCAATCAATTACAAAAAGCAGGAACAGGCAGTTCACAGTATTTCTATGTCGCCAAAAAGACAGGAAAATTTTACACAAGTGTTACACTTGATGCAGAAGCAATGTGTAAATATAAAAAAGAGTGTTTTCAAATTATGGATGTGGCTGTAAGAAAGGCAACTTCTTCTATCAAAATATTAGAAATCAAAGTAATAATAGAAGATGTCAATGATCATCAACCTGAATTTCCTGAGAAACAAATCAGAATTGAATTTGATGAAGATGTTCGAAATGGAATGAGAAAATCCATCCCTAATGCTATTGACAAAGATGTTGGTCTAATGAATTCATTTATCAAATATCAACTGAAAAAGCTGAAAAATGATCCTTTCAAACTAGCCATCTCTCAAAATGTAGACAAGACTTCAGACCTTAGTATTGTACTTGAAAAAATGTTAGACAGAGAAAAAAAAGATTCCTATTCACTACAAGTCATCGCAAAAGACGGAGGAACTCCTTCCAAACAAAGTGTTTTGAACATTCACATCTCAGTCATTGATGTCAATGATAATGCACCTGTTTTCTCTCAAAATGTTTATAATATTACAATCAAGAACGAGATTAGTAAAAACCAACCAATGGCAATTCTATCAGCCACAGATTTAGATGCAGGAGAAAATGGCAAGATTTTATACCATTTCAGTTCAAAGACTAATGAAATTGCTAAATCTCATTTTCAATTGGATGAAACGACAGGAAAAATATTTTTGTTCAAACAATTCATATTAGAAGAAGAATTAATACACAAGTTATATGTTAAAGCTACAGATGGAGGAAAACCTCCACTCAGCTCTATTGCAATGGTTTTAGTTAATGTGATCAACCAACAAAATAATGCACCCACAATTGCTATAAACTTTGTCTCGGAATCAACAGAGAACACAGTTGATATATCAGAAGGAGTAAAAATGGGCAGTTTCATTGCTTATGTGAAAGTTACAGACAATGATGATGGACAAAATGGACAGATTACATGCGACATACACCATGATAAATTCCAGCTTCAGAATTTAGGTACAAAGAAATATGAAGTGACACTTAAAAATCCTCTGGATAGAGAGAAAGAAGAGCACCATGATGTTTTCATCAGTTGTCAAGATAAAGGATCTCCTCCTCTTCATAGTAACAGCAAATTCTCTATTCAAGTGATGGATATCAATGATGTTAAACCACAATTTACAAAAGACACATTTAAATTCTTCATTGATGAAAATGAAAATTCAAGAATTACTGTTGGCTACATCAATGCCACTGACCCAGACTTGGGAGCTGGAGGAAAACTTACATATTCGCTAATCACCAATAATAAACACTTTTTACCTTTCAAAATAAACCCAAATGGATTATTATCAGCAATTATGTCTCTTGATCATGAGTTTCAAGATACTTATGAGTTTCAGGTGTTTGTCAAAGATAATGGAACACCATCTCTGAATAATACAGCCAATGTGATTGTTGAGGTAACTGATAAAAATGACAATGCTCCATATTTTACATTTCCCAGTATTAAACCTTACAATCTTGATGTGACATATTACCCACATCATAGCAAGAACATCAGCCAAATCAAGGCATCAGACAGTGATAGTCAAGAGAATGCATTTCTAAAATATGAAATAATCAGAGGCAATGATAAACAGATATTCACCATGAATCAGTACACTGGTTTGTTAGCTTTCAATCGGCAACTGAGTCCAGAAAATGCTGGTTCCTATCAACTGGACATTGTGGTCAAGGATAGTGGTAGCCCAGTTCTATCAGCAACAACTACTCTGTTTTTAACATTGACTATCAGCAACAAGACATCCCAAATGTTAAATGTTGTTGAGCTAGAAAGTGAAGAGAAAGTGCATCTTAATCTGGTCATTATTATTACAGTGATAGCAGTGACAATAGCTGTGTTCATAACAGCTTCATTGTCAATCTGCATCATTCGATGTAATGGTCAGTCAAATGTGGCCTATGCACAACCACTTGATCTTTCCAACAGATATATCAGTGAACAGAGACAACTAATTGCTCCATCTTACCATGGAAACTCTTGGCCTCAACCGGCTCAACCAGTATCATCTAACCAGTCTTTACCAATAAACACTCTACCAACAACACCAAGGAGACAACTTATTCCAGAGCAGAAAGCCCAAGTCCCTACAGACATTCTGTCACAGGTAAAAGCCAATTTTTAAAAGTATTTTTTTATCATCAACTTTTAAAAATAAACAGTTTCCAATTTCAATGCTTCAAATCTATCAAAAACTTAATTCTTTACTTATTACATTATGAAAGTACTATTGTAAACATTTTGTGGACTCATTTCATTCTTATTTATAAATTTCTTAAAAAATGCTTTTTATGTAAATTTGACATTTTTCACTTTTATCTCTATATTGGCTTTCTTAGGAGAATTTTCTGATTTTTGATGTAATAAACAATATTGTCATTAATATTTTTAACAGACGTACACTCAAAATGTCTCAATACCTCCAGATTATTTTGGTGATTGGAAATTCAATGAGAGCCAACCCACTTGCAGAGAAGATGTATCAAACTACCAAAAGGAAACAGGTGATTTTTAAACAAATATTCATTTGATTAAAAAAGTAAAGAATTTGTTAGCCTTTATCACTGTAGAATTTAGCAATTCAAGAGAAACACTTACAATGAAAATTAACTTTAAGAAATAATAAGTAAATAGACAAAGTAATTTGAACTGAAAAGAAAATTTTAAAAGAACACAAATTTTCAAATACAAAGAAAACTGAATTTGAGCAAATATCATTTTTAAAACATACAATATACTGACCATAGTTTGAAAGAACTTTTTTTTCCTTAAAACTGAATGTATGATGCATGTTTTCACCCACAATAAAAAGATACCTGACAATATTTTAACATATTTTGGAAGTAAGCAAGTTTGTTTTTTTAATGTGCATAATGCATTTTTTCATTTATCATAAAAATCTAAATAAAATTGAATAAATCTTTGGATATAAAACAGAAATTATTAAAACAATGATAAAGCTGTCTTTAAATTTGAGCAGCTCTTACCAGAATAACTCTGTAGATTTTGATTAATCATGTTTAAAACAAAAATTTGCTGGCTATTTTTAACTATTTTTATTTATTTCAGATCAGCTGCCTTCCAAGTTTTCATCTAACAGTGGCCACTTAAGCAAAAGTGACATCTCTGCTCCATATCCTCAATCTAGAAATCTTGTAGAAATGAATAATCAGCAGACATCTAACCCAAGGCCACTGCCGCCAGTGCCACACTTAAATCAATGAATATGTAAACAAAAGAAATCTATTCAAATTTTATATGTACATACCAAACTTATATATACATAAACTCCATATTTTCACTCTAATATCCAGCATGCATTTAATTTTTCACCCATATAATATTTGCTAGTTAAGTTTTACTAGGTAAGAGAGATGAGTAATTAAAAAATAAAAATATATTAAATAATATCAATTAAAAAGGCAATTATCAAAATTTAAAGGAAATAAAGAAAAAATAATATCATTCAAATATAGCATGATAAACAGGTTATGATATGTCTAAAGTCTTTAAATTCTCAAATTATTTTTATATAATAATTAGATAATTAAAAATTTACAAATCCATAATTAGTTGGTACATTAGCAAAAATTCAAAATATTTACAGAGAAAAACAGGTTTATGCAATTTCGTATCTATAGAATGTTGATTTTATAGTTTATGAAATCTATATACTTGATAATTAAATAATTGCAGTCAACTAAAATAATGTGCTATCAAGAATTTGTTATACATTGATTTATCTCATATTTAATTTCAATAGTATAAAATGTCACTTAATTACACATAAAACATTCATTTAATAATTTCAAAGTGGATTTTAAATTCTTCCCCATACATTAGAAAAGATTTTATTCTAAGTTTTAATTTGTAAACACAAAAAGTACACCGGTCCTTACTGAAAATTTTTACCTCAAAGAGTAGAAAGTGAATATGTCAAGGATAGAATGAAGAAAATAGACACAAAATGGATGAATAATAACTTCAATGAAACATTGCATTCTGGGATAAAGCAGATAATTTATTTTAGAAGTTTAAAAAATTCAAGAAAATAATTTCCAGTTCTTAATATTAGATTTACAGTTAAATATGGAGACATTGTCATTAATATTTAAGAAAATCTAAATTTAAAAAAGAAATACAGTTTTTATGAGTGAGTAATATTTTTTTTATTACATTAACAACCTTAGCCACTTATTTCCTGTGACTAATACATCCATTGCACACACATCATACTTCCTAGGACTACTTTTCTATCACACTCATACACACACTTGATTTCCTAGTTTACAGCACTTGGTAGAATTAATAAACAGAGCCAGCCACGGAAAATATATCTCACTACTCAGTTGGAAATATTAACAAAGGTAAGAACATTTCTATAGTTATTTCTTTATAAAAATTATTAACTTCCTTTTTTAATATTCAGCACAGAAAAACAACTATAATTATTGACATACTTTTCTTTTCTCATACCTAATATTTTTCATTTTATGCATTTTTTTAAAAAATTGTTTTAACAAATAAATCTTTAGCATTGGTTTTTTTACTTTGCTTTTTTACTAATAAAAATACAAATTCCCCAAAATTTGTAACTTGATTAAATAATCTTTTTTTCTTTGGGTTTTCTTCACTTTAAAACTCCTCCATTATGGAAGCCATTACTAATTCTTGTATAGTTGATGCAATAGAATCGCACATCTCTTAAACATATTTTCCTGATATTTATTTTAACAGCTATCATGATTTTAAAAAAAAATTGTGTAATGTCTTTACAAAAACTGTCTAACTATGATTCTTTTTTATCAAGTAATATTCTCTATTCTTTTAAGAAATATTCAAACACTCAGTACAATTAGAATTTTATTTTTATCATTATGTTCTTTTAAAAAAATGAAAGAAAAAATCTTATCATTTGCTAAGATTTTATAAATTCTTAATATATTTGTTAGTTTGCTCATGTAACTATTATGTTAAAGTTATATTTCATTGTTTTTGCTTGAGATAAAACTCATTCTTAATTACTACATGTCTCATGAAAATTTACAAGTTTGCTACAAAAGACACAATATATAAAAACAAACTATGAAATTTTTATCACCTCAGGTAATCTATAAAATATTATAATTCTAATTGACAAGAAACTTATTTGATATGCCATATTGTTCTGGTCAGGAAATTATGGCTCTCCACAATTTCTTGTCTTAAGTTGCACTAAATAAGTTTGGACTATTTCCCAATTTTCTCTGTTCTTTTTCTGCTATCCATTCCCATAAACTTAAAAAGTAGGTTACTTATTGACAAGACTGTTATGAAAAAAGAAAATCAAAGAAGTATTAAAAAGAGTATTACATTATAAAAAATGCAATAATAAATATGCAGCGATATTGAAATGAGTCCCATTTAATTTACATACAAGCACACAGACTTGTATGTATACTCCTACTAATAAAGGAATCAGTCAAATACTAGACCTTGAACATCACACTTCACAACAAAATATTTCTTCACAATAAAAAAACTAGAATCAATGACGAATATTTTGGTCATGATTACATGACTATAATAAGATCAGATTTGTACAATATGATTATTTCTTCCAAATGTTTTGAATAACTAACTTTTGTCTGAAGGCAATTTAAAATAAATTGAACTTAAAAAATATCATTAGTTTAATGGAAATTTAGCTGAATTATTTTTTTGTTTATTCTATTCCTCACTTTTATTTACTTTAATATATTATTACTTTTCACTAAAACTTTCATAGTTTTGTTGTTTTGGCATAATCTTTCTTATAAAAAAAATACATAAAATTTAAGAAACAGACCACTGAAAATGAAATTTTAAATCTATATTTGACCATTTATTTGAAACATCAATTTGAAAATCCAAGTCTGTAATTATTTCATCTTTTTATGCAGTTTTGTGGAGAGAGACTTATTCTTCACTCTACAGCCTCTTTCCTGCAGATGTAACATCATAAATCTATTGCTATTTCCATGTTAAATGATCAGATGAGTTTTATTCATTAGTTCTATGAATTAAGATCTTTACTACAAGGACACACCTTGCTACTTCCACAGAGTCAAATCACACTCATTTCCTCCATATTACAAAGTAACCAAAAACTGCTACCTTATGAAACAGATGCCTGTGTGGATACTTATCTGAATGCTTCAATCTTGAGTTCAGGAAGTTTTTTTTTTACATCAGAATACATTTTGCCCATTTATACATCTTCCATTTGTCTGTGCATTGAATACTGTCGCCATATCTGCTTGGGTGCTCCTGTTATTCATCTTGAGGTTCTCAACAAAATCCAAAGAAGAATCTTGCAATATAATCGATCCTGACTTAGTAGCTCACCTTCAGTCACTTTCTCACTGATGTGATATTGTTTTCTTCTGTCTTTTTTTACAAGTATTTTTATGGCAACTGCTCCGACAAACTTTTTTTGCCTGGTTCCCAACAACATACGTTTACTTGTACTACTAGACTGATATCAAGGTCCCACCTTTTACCACCAAAATAGTTAAATGTTACACTCTCTTCTACTCTAACAGTTTCTTTTCATTTGCTTGTGTCTCTAATAGCTACAATCTCTAAAAGTTTAAATGCAATGTCAATTGCCATCTTCTATCTACTTGATTACTATCCATCTCTTATCATTTCTTCAACATCCCCTGTATCTTGTTTTTTCTCTCACTGTAACCCCCTGCACACCAGTGGCAGTATTGCCTTGCTTGAGGTGAAATGATTATAAAAAAGAAAAAAAATATTAAGGACCAATCATTATCATTCCTTCTCATAATTTTAATTTCTTATTACTTCCTCTTTCCTTTATATCACACACCTTATTCATTATAACCATTTTGACAGTTGCTCCCCTACCTTTCAAGGTAGGCAATTAAGTGAAATGTAGTAATAAAAAAAATGCACAGGAACAATAGGAGGTTCTCCTATCATCCAGTTGACTCTTCTCCCAAGTCTTTTGAATAGGAGTAGAGGTTATCTCTTGTTTCTTGTTTAGGATTGGGTTTTAGGTTCCTTCTTGTAAAGTCTTCTCATTCCTTTCACTCTCAGTAACCTCTTGTGTCTTAGTGGCATTATTGTCTTGCATGGAGTAAATCAAAAAAAGATTCTGTTAAATTGTTTGTCCAACTTTGACAAGTTAGACAAGAAATTTAATAGAATTTTTCTTCAAATATCAGAAAAAACTGAACAACTATTTTTTTAATGAGTTCGTATCCCATTCATATTTTAAAAACTGTATACATTTTTATTTTGTTTTGACACATTAACACACTGGTAATATACATGGCAAAATAAGGATGAAGAAAGAAAACCTGTGATAAAACTTGCAAATTAAATAGTAACTGGAGACACATAAAAAAGTTAACTCTTAAAAAATATTTAACTAAATAATCTGGATTTTGTTAACATGTGTTAAGGAGTGTGCACTGAAAAGTTCATAGGCTGACTATAAAAGAGTGGTGCTAGAAATATGAAATCTTGCATGTATTAATTTCAGCTAGCATCACTCTTTCATATTCGGCCTATGAACTTTTCAGTTCTCGTATTATTATACAAATCTAACAAGAGTTAAAAATTGTTTCAATTCTCTGTGAAAAAATGCTATTTTTAAAATGGAATGCATATATATCTCAAATAGCATTCATCAAATATTTTCATACTTACAATAATTATTTCATGACAAACAAAATGTCAATAAGCCTGCTGATGAAGAGAAAATACAAATTTGCAAAGAAAAGTGACTGTCTTCAACTAAGACTGTACATTAAAACAGTTTTTTCTTTAGAAAAATGTAATGTAAACAAACATATATATAAAATAAGATATTGTTTACTTTAAACCTAAATTTATAGCTGCTTTCTAATACATATTTCTCTGATCTCATCTAATTCAAACAAAATTATTTAATGTGCAGTCAATTGTAGTCATCAATTGAAAATCAATAAGATAATAGTTTAAAATAACTAAAATTACATTGATAACTTTTATAGTAAATAAAATCATACATATGAAAGCAAGCAAAATTTTCACTAATAATAATAATAATCACAACATTTATATTTTTCCACGTATATTATTTAAATAACTGAAACTAAAAGGAAAAATAGCACATCTAAAAAAGATGATTCAGAAATAGATAACACACAGAATTTTTAAAATGAAAAGCCTGCAAATTTTTTAAGAAAAAGACTAAAATGTGTCAATTATATGTGAATTAATGTAAAAATCTATTCATGAATACATCTTTATATTTATTTCAGACTGAACCAGATTTTAATCAAATCAAGAAAAACTGAGAAATTATAAAGCAGGTTTAAAATATGTTTCAAGCTTGCTTAATATTATATGTTTCAGTCAGTTGTTTGGCTGCAGATTTGACATATACCATAGAAGAAGGTAAAAGGCCAGGGACACTAGTCGGTGACATTGCCTCAGACTCACATATCTTACGGGATGTCTCATCACAACAACGCAAAGTAATCACATTCAATCAATTGCAAAAGGCAGGAACAGGCAGTTCACAGTATTTCTATGTCGCCAAAAAGACAGGAAAACTTTACACAAGTGTTACACTTGATGCAGAAGCAATGTGTAAATATAAAAAAGAGTGTTTTCAAATTATGGATGTGGCTGTAAGAAAGGCAACTTCTTCTATCAAAATATTAGAAATCAAAGTAATAATAGAAGATGTCAATGATCATCAACCTGAATTTCCTGAGAAGCAAATCATAATTGAATTTAATGAAGGAGACCGAAATGGAATGAGAAAATCCATCCCTAATGCTATTGACAAAGATGTTGGTCTAATGAATTCATTTATCAAATATCAACTGAAAAAGCTGAAAAATGATCCTTTCAAACTAGCCATCTCTCAAAATGTAGACAAGACTTCAGACCTTAGTATTGTACTTGAAAAAATGTTAGACAGAGAAAAAAAAGATTCCTATTCACTACAAGTCATTGCAAAAGACGGAGGAACTCCTTCCAAACAAAGTGTTTTGAACATTCACATCTCAGTCATTGATGTCAATGATAATGCACCTGTTTTCTCTCAAAATGTTTATAATATTACAATCAAGAACGAGATTAGTAAAAACCAACCAATGGCAATTCTATCAGCCACAGATTTAGATGCAGGAGAAAATGGCAAGATTTTATACCATTTCAGTTCAAAGACTAATGAAATTGCTAAATCTCATTTTCAATTGGATGAAACGACAGGAAAAATATTTTTGTTCAAACAATTCATATTAGAAGAAGAATTAATACACAAGTTATATGTTAAAGCTACAGATGGAGGAAAACCTCCACTCAGCTCTATTGCAATGGTTTTAGTTAATGTGATCAACCAACAAAATAATGCACCCACAATTGTTATAAACTTTGTCTCAGAATCAACAGAGAACACAGTTGATATATCAGAAGGAGTAAAAATGGGCAGTTTCATTGCTTACGTGAAAGTTACAGACAATGATGATGGACAAAATGGACAGATTACATGCGACATTCACCATGATAAATTCCAGCTTCAGAATTTAGGTACAAAGAAATATGAAGTGACACTTAAAAATCCTCTGGATAGAGAGAAAGAAGAGCACCATGATGTTGTCATCAGTTGTCAAGATAAAGGATCTCCTCCTCTTCATAGTAACAGCAAATTCTCTATTCAAGTGATGGATATCAATGATGTTAAACCACAATTTACAAAAGATACATTTAAATTCTTCATTGATGAAAATGAAAACTCAAGAATTACTGTTGGTTGCATCAATGCCACTGACCCAGACTTGGGAGCTGGAGGAAAACTTACATATTCTCTCATCACCAATAATAAACACTTCTTACCTTTCAAAATAAGCCCAAATGGATTATTATCAGCAATTATGTCCCTTGACCATGAGTTTCAAGATACTTATGACTTCCAGGTGTTTGTCAAAGATAATGGAACACCATCTCTGAATAATACAGTCAATGTGATTGTTGAGGTAACTGATAAAAATGATAATGCTCCATATTTTACATTTCCCAGTATTAAACCTTACAATCTTGATGTGACATATTACCCACATCATAGCAAGAACATTAGTCAAATCAAGGCATCAGACAGTGATAGTCAAGAGAATGCATTTCTAAAATATGAAATAATCAGAGGTAATGAGAAACAGATATTCAGCATGAACCAGTACACTGGTTTGTTAGCTTTCAATCGGCAACTGAGTCCAGAAAATGCTGGTTCCTATCAGCTGGACATTGTGGTCAAGGATAGTGGTAGCCCAGTTCTATCAGCAACAACTACTCTGTTTTTAACATTGACTATCAGCAACAAGACATCCCAAATGTTAAATGTTGTTGAGCTAGAAAGTGAAGAGAAAGTGCATCTTAATCTGGTCATTATTATTACAGTGATAGCAGTGACAATAGCTGTGTTCATAACAGCTTCCTTGTCAATCTGCATCATTCGATGTAATGGTCAGTCAAATGTGGCCTATGCACAACCACTTGATCCTTCCAACAGATATATCAGTGAACAGAGACAACTAATTGCTCCCTCTTATCATGAAAACTCTTGGCCTCGCTCTGCTCATCCTTTGATCAATGACCCTATCCCAGACAGAAATCCTCCAGTAAATACATCAAAGAGACAACCTATTCCTGAACAGAAAGCACAAACTCCTTCAGAAGTTTCATCCCAGGTAAATATATAAAATATTTTTTTTGGGAATATGTTTATTCTTATTCAAAACTTTTTTCCACCATATATTTCTGAGGAGATTTTAATTAACATATTACTTACAAACTGTAATTATAAAAATTTCATCACAATTCATTTATCATAACTAACATTAAATTTTATAATTTACTAACAATAATAATACAAACTGAAACTTATTGTAAGTACACAAATCACTTTATAAATGATCTGTAAAAAAGTAATTTTTAATGTTTCCATCACTTCTCTCCTACAGAATGAATTCCTTTGAATATTTATTATGCAATGTAATTTTTTATTTTTTAAATTATATTTAACAACAGCTGTATACTCAAAATGTATCAATACCTCCTAACTATTTTGGTGAATGGAGATCTACTGAAAATGTATACCCTTGTAAAGAAGTTGTATCATGTGACCAAGAAGAAACAGGTAATTTCAACAGATATGTAAATTTTTTTGCGTGTGTATTTAATCTTAGAAAAAGAAAATTATATTATTGTATGTGAATCAAACATAAAAGATAAATTTGTAAAGAATTGAGCAAATATGATTTTCAAAATCATCAACATTTTAATAGCATTTGAAAGTAAACATTTTACAATTGAGAATGTAATAATCCATATTTTCACACTAATAGCAATATAAATAATTAATCATGATACACAATGTAAAATTTTAATATAGAAATCAATCATTTTACAAAAAGCAGATATTAACCAATACTGTGAATTTCAGCTATTAATATCTCTTTTTATTATAAATACTTACAATAACTTATTTGATGATATGAGGGTAGTTTATCCTATTCTGTGTATTTAGGCAGCAAATGTTCTCTGACATTGACTTAAGAAAGCCAAAAGTTTGAAACACATTTTTCTGAAATGAAGTTCGGACAATTTCTGACAGAACTTCCACTTTATTTGAGCAGGATCATTCATAATTTGGAAAAGTTGATCAGTAAAATTAATCAACAGAAAATGTCTTTAATCATATATATATATATATATATATATATATATATAATGTCTTTAATCATATATATATATATATATATATATATTTGTATGATTATTGATATGACTATAAAATATATTGTAAATTTATTCAGTGATGGTAATACAATGTTGGAAATTGTGAAAAAATTGAAGAGAGATAATAGAACAACAAAGAATGAAATTGAAAACAAGATAAGAATAAGAAAAAAAATAGCTTTAAGGATATTACAAAAAACAGATTTTAAAAAAATTTAGAGTAATAAAAAATAAAAGTGGATTGACCAGCAAGAAATATTTGAAGAAGCTAAGTTGTAGAACATTGACTAAAGATATGTTTGCAACCAATCTACCACGTCACAATTTTACAAAAAGAAACCCTTAAATTAGGCAAAAATACATGAAAACTGATTTCTCAACTGTAATTTTTCCTGTTGAATGTAGAGCTATATTGGATGAAGTTGATGGTTGCGTTAAATAATGTCTGGAAACAGTTGACCAAGATTACTTTGAAAACAACAGTGATGAGGTGGAGCAATGTTTTTGTTTAGTATTGTAGGCAGTAAAAGTATGGTTTTTTTTTTTTTTACAAAGCTGATAATTGGATCAAGATAAATGTAGATAACTACTTTAAGTTCTTGGACAATATATTTTTTGAGTGGTTCTGGTTATAACCAAGAAATTTAAGGCTAAAGAATATACTGATGCATGAAAATGCTGCTTCATATGTTACTAAGCATATTATTGCTAAAATTGGTTTAAAAACACCAAATTAACTGAATGGATTCCAACATCTCTCTATATTAGACCACAATAACAAAATTGTGAGCTATAATTAAGAGATATTTATGAGATCAGAAAACAATCTTGAAGGAAATAAGAACTGAAATTCAAAACAGTAGGAAAGTTAATAAAAATTAATAGAAAAAGGCATATATGTAAATATGGGCTTTTTGATAATCTATAACCTTCATCAGGTTATAGATTATCAAAAAGCCCATATTTACATATAAAATAATAAAATATTTATTTATATAAATGGGAAATTGTGTTAACCAAATACAGGTTTCTATGGCTTAGATCTTTTGGATTTATTTAAGATAAAAAAATTTATGCTGTACTTGGTTTGAATATTAAAGCTTGATGCCTCCAAAGCAGGTTATTATCAATATTTTTAATAAGAATGCTATAAGCTGAAACACAATATATCTTTCTCATATAAGTATATCCCAAAGATTTTATGAACATTGGTTGATTAATATAAATTTTATTAAGAAAATATTAACCTTTATAATAAAATATGACAGTATATATAGAAAAAAATTTAATCACTATGAATGAAATATAAACACATATTGATTTAGACCAACTTTAAATGCAGCCATTATATGTATTTGTCTACATTATCTGTATTTAAAGTATATTATCCACAATAATAAAGTGTATGTAATAAATATTATCAGTTAACAACTATCATGTAAACTGTCAACTGTAAATGAACTGATAAACTGTAATTACAATTTCTCTCATAAATGTGTTCTCAAAATTTATAACAAGACTACTTCTAAATGAACTGGTTAATATATTATCAAAACAAGAAAAAGCTCATGATTTGCTGCGTCTTTTAATGTTTTTCCATTTTATTACAGATCAGTTGCCTTCCAAGTCTTCATCTAACAGTGGCCATTTAAGCAAAAGTGACATCTCTGCTCCATATCCTCAATCTAGAAATCTTGTACAAATGAATAATCAGCAAACATCAAACACAAGACCATTGCCACCAGTGCCACATTTAAATCAATGAATATATACAGTGAATAACAAAACAAAAGACAAATGCATTTAAATGTTGTATGTACTTCACATTTATAGAAATTATCAGATTCTATATCATAAAATAGGACAATAACAAGTAACTGTAAGAGAAAATTATTTATTAAGTTGAGGTCTTTAAATTTCTACCTTACCTTTTGCTGCAACATCTAAACTAAATGAAATTTTTTAAAGTTTATAAAGTTCTTTTTTAGATTTGACATTAAGTGTTTTTTAAATAAACTTGGTTAAACATTTCTTTATTTAAATGAAATGAATTGTTTCAGTTATTACTCTACCGTTATTTTTAATTATTGACCTGAATCCTCTTAGGGGCTAGTTATGATTTAAGAATTTATTTGCATTTACAGATAGGTATGTTCTCATTTTCTTTGATTTACTGAATAAACCAATAAAAACTAATTGTCGACATATTACATATATAAAAAAATTACATTTACACAGTGAAACTTTAAAGAGATGGTTAAATTAGAAATTTAACAAAATATTTCAAGTTATTTGACTTTTAATGCTTTAAGTAACTATTATCTTAAAAAATATATTTTGCATAAAAATATTAAACAATTGTTAACTTTTGTACACTTTTATAAAAATCAAAATCCAATTTTCCAAAGAATTATTATAAGCGATAATAATGTATACAAAACACAAAAAGGATAGAAAGAAGAAATTAGTTTCAAATGGAGAGATAGCACCACCACTAAAATATTGCTATTGCATCATGGGAATAAAAATAGTAACACATTTTATTTTAAATCTTAAACTCAACAAAACATTTTGTTTCATATTAAGTAACTTCTTATATTTATCAATAGTTATTGTAATAAATGACAAAAAATTAAAATTATTTTTAACATAGAGAGGTAGAGTGAGTCACGTCAACATTCCATATTAACAACCACACCACTATTCTATCTGAAACGAATGCTGCCATCACACACACTGCATACTTCCTAGGACTACTATCCTGCCATATATTCACATACATCTTCATTTTATAGTTTTTATTAGAAAGTGGCACAAGTATCAATGGCAATATATTTTACCAAACACATTATTGGAAATCATACTAAAGGTGAGCAAATTTTCATGGACTTTATTCTTTACTTCAAAAAATGCAAATCACCCTATAGAAAACCATCTTTGAATTCGACACACTTTAATGTCTGCAGACTCTAACACTTGTATTTATTATATAAGCTTTCTTAATTCAACATATCTTACTTTCACAACATATAATCAATACATTATTTAAGGAAATGATACTATCAATCTTGATAAATTAACCAGTTCTTTCAGATAAATCAACAAATGTACTAATTTCTTTCCTGCTCTTTCTTTACTTAAAAACATCTCCATAAAAAGTCATTACACAAACCACTTCCTGTTCAGTTAGCCATGGCAGTTTTCTGCTCAACTATATTCTATATTACAGCTTTATTATATCTTAAATTTGACATTTTGTTAAAAATATTATGGTAATGACAAATATCTTATTTAATATTGTATATAAACTAAATTATTTTCCTAGAAGTTCTTTATAATTTTATAATAAAAATGTCTTCAAATTTGCTATTCAAACTCTGTTGCCATCCTTATAAAATATTTAAAAGTTTATTAAAATTTATTCTTTAAATTTATATTACAAGCATAAGAGAATTTGTTAGATTTTGGAATATTGATTTGAATTTTTTTCATTTAATATTATCAAAATTTACAAAACAAATACTTTCAACAATGTTTATACTGACATTCATTTATAATAAAATAGCCTATATATATAGATATATATATATATATTGAAGTTTATTCATGTGTTTGCAAATGATATTTTCAATAATGATGCCATTTAACTTAAATTTTCACAGGCTTCTTTACAAAAGAAGCAATTTTATTATTTTTTTTCCTTTTTAGTTCTTATTAAATCATGTTACATCATTTTAATACTGATTTCACTTTAGGCTGAACAAACTTCAAACAAGGGCAATTTTCAATTTTTTATTATAAGTTTAGTTTTTTGGCACAATAAAGTATTTTTCCCAAACACTCTTTATGCTTCATGTTTAACAGGCACAAAAACCCAAATGATATCCTGTTATAATTGTGCTTGTCCCTCCCTCCATTAGTTCACATGACAGTTACACCTTGCCAATTCCTCATAAATAATAGACCATTCCATTTTGATTATGTGGAAATAAGAGAAAAGACACAAAGATTGAAGATTAAAGTGGAGAAAGAATCAGATTAAGCTGATAAAAGCAAATACTATACTTTGATCTTAGCCAAAAGAGACCATGATAAAAGCGCTATTTTTCAGTCACAGTATCGAATGGTGGAAACAGGTAATTGCTAAAAATTCAGTTACCATAAGTAAAATAACATCGTCTGCTGAATTATTTTTAAATTATTATTAAAGAGAAATGTTAATAAGATTTGGATTTACTCGTAAGCTATAATTACTTACAGCTTATATCACTGGAGCATAACCCTTAAACAAGGGATCTTGGACAAACCAAGACATATAGAAAACTTGTTTTAGTTAAATAAAAATTTATTAGTAAATATATATATATATATATAGTCTTTAAACAATATATAGTAAAAACACTGCTTTATATATATATTATTAGTAATTACAAAATAACTCAATTATTAACTGGAATATTGTCGCTAAAACGAAATCTTAATGTAAAAGAGATAAATGTAACTTATGTGTTTCAGAAAAAAACTTGGCATCTTAAATCAAATAAATAACCCTACTTTACTAAATAAAAAAATGAATTAATGACCACATGCTGCCATAGAAAAAAAAATAATTTAAAAAATATTTAGACCTCGACTAACACAGATTCTCATTTGTATTTTCTCTCTTTCTCACTCCTTTACATTCTTTTCCCCCTGCATATATTTATTATTAATAATAATTATTAATTATTAATTACCCTTCTTTGAATTATAGGAGGGAAAAATTAAGAAAATGGGTATTTATTAAATGTTAATATTTCAAGAATATTTTCCCTTTTTTTCAGATGGAATTAAATATCTATGATTGTCTGATGTTCAAAACTGTATTAAAAATCAGGTTAAATACAAATATGTTACTTCAAACCTATTTAATATTATATGCTTCAATCAGCTGCTTAGGTGCAGACTTGACTTACAGCATAGAAGAAGGAAAAAGCCCAGGGACGTTGGTGGGAGATATTGCTTCTGATTCACATATCTTGAGGGATGTTCCATCTCAACAACACAAACTCATTACATTCAGTCAATTGCAAAAAGCAGGGACAGGCAGTTCACAGTATTTCCATATCTCCAAAAACACAGGAAAACTATACACAAGTGTTACACTTGATGCAGAAGCTATGTGCAAACGTAAAAAGGTATGCTTCCAAATTGTGGATGTAGCTATAAGAAAAGCAACATCTTCAATGAGAATATTAGAAATTAAAGTTATCATTCATGATATCAATGACCATCAACCTGAATTTCCTGAGAAACAAATTGACATTCATTTTGATGAAAGTGATGGAAAAGGTATGAGAAGATTAATTCCAAATGCAATAGACAAAGATGTTGGGATGAAAAATTCTTTTATTGATTACCAACTAAAAAAAATGAAAACAGATCCTTTTAAGCTGTTGATATCTCAAAATGTAGACAAAACATCTGATCTCAGTATTATATTAGAAGAAATGCTGGATAGGGAAATAAAAGACACCTATGTACTACAAATAATTGCCAAAGATGGAGGAACTCCACCCAAGCAAAGTATGTTAAATGTACATATTACAGTAACAGATGTCAATGACAATGCACCAGTTTTCTCTCAAAATATCTACAACATAACAGTTAAAAATGAAGAGATAAAAACTGATCCAATGATTATTTTATCAGCAACAGACTTGGACACTGGGAAAAATAGCAAAATATCATATCATTTTAGTTCTGAAACGCCTGATATTGCTAAGTCCCACTTTCAAATAAATAAAGATAGTGGGAAAATATTTTTATATAAGAAATTTGAACTAGGAGAAGAATTATCATACAAGTTGTATATAAAAGCAACAGATGGAGGTAATCCACCACTTAGTTCTATTGCAATGGTATTAGTTAATGTCATCAATCAACAAAATAATGCCCCAACCATAGATGTAAACTTTGTCTCTGAATCAACAGAGAACACAGTTGATATTTCAGAAGGAATAAAAATAGGCAGTTTCATAGCATATGTCAAAGTGACTGACAATGATGAAGGACAAAATGGACAAGTCACCTGTGACATACACCATGACAAATTCCAGCTTCAGAATTTAGGCACAAAGAAATACGAAGTAACATTGAAAAATCCTCTGGATAGAGAGAAAGAAGAAAACCATGATGTTGTGATCAGTTGCCAAGATAAAGGATCTCCTCCTCTTCATAGTAACAGCAAATTCTCCATTCAAGTTATGGATATCAATGATGTTAAGCCACAATTTACAAAAGATACATTTAAATTTTTTATTGATGAAAATAAAAACTCAAGAATTACTGTTGGCTACATCAATGCCACTGACCCAGACTTGGGAGCTGGAGGAAAACTTACATATTCTCTCATCACCAATAATAAACACTTCTTACCTTTCAAAATAAGCCCAAATGGATTATTATCAGCAATTATGTCCCTGGATCATGAATTTCAAGATACTTATGACTTCCAGGTGTTTGTCAAAGATAATGGAACACCATCTCTGAATAATACAGTCAATGTGATTGTTGAGGTAACTGATAAAAATGATAATGCTCCATATTTTACATTTCCCAGTATTAAACCTTACAATCTCGATGTGACATATTATCCACATCATAGCAAGAACATCAGCCAAATCAAGGCATCAGATAGTGATAGTCAAGAGAATGCATTTCTAAAATATGAAATAATCAGAGGCAATGATAAACAGATATTTGCCATGAACCAGTACACTGGTTTGTTAGCTTTCAATCGGCAACTGAGTCCAGAAAATGCTGGTTCCTATCAGCTGGACATTGTGGTCAAGGATAGTGGTAGCCCAGTTCTATCAGCAACAACTACTCTGTTTTTAACATTGACTATCAGCAACAAGACATCCCAAATGTTAAATGTTGTTGAGCTAGAAAGTGAAGAGAAAGTGCATCTTAATCTGGTCATTATTATTACAGTGATAGCAGTGACAATAGCTGTGTTCATAACAGCTTCATTGTCAATCTGCATCATTCGATGTAATGGTCAGTCAAATGTTGCCTATGCACAACCACTTGATCCTTCTAACAGATATATCAGTGAACAGAGACACTTAATTGCATCAGGAAACTCCTGGCCTGGCCATACTTATCCACTACATGCAGACCAAAGTTCAGACATAAATAATCCAGTAACATCAAGGATGCAACTGACAGATGAACAAACTCCACAAACATCAAAAGAAGTGACTCAACAGGTAAGTTATATTAAATCAACAATAGATACTTTAAATCGATTTTATTTGTGTTCATACATGCTATTTAAATGTAATTCCTCTTTTTTGTTAACTTAACAGGAAGATAAATAAATCCAGTTTATCCTGTATTTTTTTTCAACAAAAATCAAAATTAGATTCCTCTTTCTTAAATAATTATTTATTTTTCATACTTTTAAAATACTTTATAAACCAATTATACTAAGTTCTGAAAATTATTTTTTCTTTTGAACTGGAGACAGATTTTGATAGTAAAAAAATCCTAAAACTAATTTTACTAAGGAACTAAAGATGTAATTTTAAAATTCTATTATCTGTCCTAAAACAATATAATGAATATATATTTTAAACTTACATTTTTTTTTTTCATGTAATAGATGTACACCCAGAATGTATCAATACCTCCAGACTATTTCACTTGGAAATCCACAGTGCCTTCCCTGTTTAACAGTCAACTTGGCTGCGATGAAAGAAATTCAGAAGGACATGGAGAACAGCAAACTGGCATGTTTCTTAGTTAAATTATATATACTAGTCAAATATGAAACTCAAGTTACAAGTATTTTTTATATCAATTTTGTAAGAAAAATTAAGGAAAGATTATAAGCAAGATAGGGATAGATAATATGAATTCCACTGTTTGTTATTCTCTGTTGTTTTTTTAGTAATATTGATCAATCTAAATTTTGTTAGAAGATTGAGATAAATTAATGTCTTAAAATATTGATGATAAAACCAAAAGAATTTATTTCAAAATCTTTTATTTCTTTGCAATGATAGAATCAAACAAAAGAATTTCAAATTATATAAAAGTTATGCAATAATTTAATTATTTTAATCTGATTTTTTAAATTATTTTATTAATTAGTCTTTTTTTTTATTCCTACACAAATCTTCAACATCTTTTGAGAAACAATATTTCTTTTGATTTAAAAGTTTGAAATAAATTCTAAAAACTTAAAAGTGTAGTTAATCTAATTTCCTTTATTATATTTTATATTTCAGATTTGCTTCCTTTAACACACTCAGGTCAACTAAGCAAAAGTGACATTTCTGGCCCATATCCTCAGTCAAGAAATCTTGTAGAAATAAATAATCAACAGTCATCTAATACAAGACCACTACCCCCTGTGCCACAGACAAATCCCTAAATAATATTTAGTTTCATTAGAAATTAAAATAAAATTTTATAAATTCAATTTTTATATCATTTACTACAGTTAAATATATTTACTAATATAAGTAACATACTGAGAGTAATATTTAAGTTATATTTTGAAGTTAATATGGCAGATACTTAAATCATAATTATTAAAACTTAAATTTTTCAGAAAATTTTAAAAAATATAATCATGAAATGACTTTCTACAATGTTGAAGTAAAAGTAGCTCATAGATAACATTCTTTCAAAGTTTGAAATAAAATGGCTAGGAATTGAAAATAATTACCAGATTATGAAAATTTAAATAGAAATTTATAAATTAGGAAAAAAAATATTTAGAAAATTTGATTAAAGAATCTAAAGCACAAATTTCCAAGAATTGTATCAAAATACACCAATTTAATGTAGTTACTCTTTTTGAAGAAAGAGGACACAATAAAGACAGAAAGAAGAAAGTAGTTTATAAGGGATGAATAAAAGCTTTAGTAGAGGACTGCATTCTGGGAAAAATGCACATTTAAATTTAAGAACATAAACAAAATTTCATAATTTTTATCTTTAAAACTGAGTTTTGAAATTATATATGCAAATCACTGTTTTATAAATAATCAAAATATAATTTTAAATACTAATTGTAAATAGGGAAGAGGGTGGGTATTCACTTAAACAACTCACCCTCACTTTACTGCAGCCATTACACACACTTCATACTTCGTAGGACCATTGCTTTATCAGATACATCCTTATAATTTGTTTTACTGAGTGGAACAATTATAAACTGGATTCCAAGTGACCTGTACACCTTAAAAGATATAACATTGGAAATTTTAATAAAGGTAAGAACATATTCTTAGTTGTTCAACTTCTCTGAAGTTTTTAAAACACTTTTAAGCAGCTTTATCTTTCTTTTCTGTCTGAAATTAACAGCTCATCATTCTATATTTCAGTATTCTATGAAAAAATAAATATTTTCTTGGTAAATCGCTGTTTAATGTTACAAAATACTTTGTTTCATCTAAAAAAAAATTCCTAAGCTCTGAAGAAGTCAGTAAATTACTTTATTAGTTAACAAATTAATTTAATGATTTCATCTTGGATGTTTCTCCATCTTAACATTCCTCCATGTTAGAAGCCATTATATAAATTTATTTCCTGTGTGTTTAAAATATAGCAGAATTCTATACATATCCCATATTTTGCAATATCTGTTATTTACTCTTTTTTTTTTAAGGATACATGATTTACAACTTCTAAGATATCTGACATAATTAATAGTTCCTTTCAGCTCAGATTCATTGACATTTTTTATTTCATATCTTTTCCTATTTTATATTGTGCTGAATACATTGTGTAAATCCTGAACAAGCAAAAATAGAGTAAATGAGTGAAAAAATACATGTAAATCTTTTGACAATTTCAATCAAATGTAAGATTATATTACTCTTAATCCTTATATATCTTTTGAAAAATCAACTTCTAATAATTTTAGTGATGTTTTGAAGTTTTTTTTTCTAATGTCATTAACATCTTTACAGAGAGTTGCTGAAAACTTTTCAGTCTAAACCACTTACCAAAATCTGATCAAATGACTACACATCAGAATATTATTTATCTATTTTTAAAAGCTTCTTGGTCAGATACAATATTTTTAGCACACCCTATAAATATATTAAAATATGTAAGATATTTAATATAACTTATACCTAAACAAGGTTCAAAGGAAGACTTTTTTGTAAATGTTAATTAAAAAACATTCCCAGGTTTTTTCTTGAAATTCCTTTTAAAGATTTTTATAGTTAATTATAAAAATAATTTGTTGTTCCTATCTATTTACAATTGTTTAAATTATAAGGCTATACCTAAATATGTATGAAGTAAAATATTTTACATAATATATACTAAGTAAAGTATCACTATTGTAATTCCATATTCTCTAATATTTTAGTTTTGTTGCTAAATATGCAATACAAAAATTGGTAAGACAAAAAACATAAAAATAAAACTGATAAACATTATTTGGTTTTATTACACAACAAATAATCTGTACTATATAAATTTATATTATGTATGTGTGATAAATTTATATAGTACAGATTATTTGTTGTGTAATAAAACAGTTTCAACCATTGTCATCTACAAGTATTGGTTGTACTTCAATTTTTAGAAAATTTGAACTGACTCCTTTATTCAATCTATGGATTTGACTAGGACTGTACTCTGTTATCTGTTTATCAGTTTTATTTTTATGCTTTTTGTCTTACCAATTTTTGTAGTAATTGCATATTTAGCAACAAAACCAAAATATATTATATTTTACTATATAACAAACTTTTATATACAGTTATCACAAAAATGTTAATATTGCACAAATACTTAAGATTAAGACATTGATTTTTAACTGCCAAGAAATTTTATGTTAAATAAATATTCAGTGTAAACTTTACATGAATCAAGTAGTAATTGTGTGTATATTTATCCAGGTGTATGTAATTTCATGCAATGTTACATCCAAATGTTTTTGCTTCTTATTAATCTGAGCAATAAATGATGCCTTACGCAGATTTATTTGAACTGTTGTCATCTTCATTGTTATAACTGCAACATTTTGGGATGTTGTAGTCTCAAGCCTTCTTCAGGTGACTATTGTATTCAAGTATGTTGTTAGAATTTCTAACCAAACCTTTTATTCATAAGGATAGTATGTTATCATGTTTGGATTTAGATGAATAGAAGCCCTACACTATTCCCTTGTGAGGCCTCTCCAAATCTCCCATTTCCACAAGTAGAGGAAAATGGAAGAGTGTTAAATTAAACAATTTGAATAAAGCAATTTGAGGATGATGATGGGTGTTTAAAATTACTGAAAAGTTATTTAGTCTACAATAAATTAAGACTGCATGTGTAAGAAAGGCCTATGACTGTCAAAAATATTATACTCCTTGGCTGAAGGCCACCTAATTTTGAGGCCCTAGGCTTCAATCGGCTAAGGCTATAGATAAATGTGGTACTGTATGTTATCATTCCAATGTTTATGCTATATGATACCGCAGGGATTGAAATGACCACTTGACCAATGCTTGTATCCATTTAGCCAGTCTTGTAGGATAGTTTGTGATGTAATTTGATCAGTATAGAACATACATTAGATTAAAGAATCTAAAGTTATACCACCTGATTTTTCTTAGGGATAGTAACTTAGCAGATATAAGTATTGGTTAAATGTGTTAAGCTAACCTAGTGGAACAAGCAGAAGTAGCAATACAGGGACAGATTCAAAAGAATTAATATAAAATGTTATGGACAGCAGAATGACAAATGTCTAGCTCCATGTAGATTTACCATAATTTCCAAACTTCAAACTGGGATAGTTTTGAATTTTTATTATTGGTTTATTTTCTTTTATAATAAAATGTTTTCATGACAAATGGTCCATAAGCTTCAGATCTGACACCAAAAAATAAATGAATATTGATAGCTTATATCACCTGGACATATTTCCTCAGATGAGTACAGTCCTAGTCAAATCCATAGATTGAATAAAGGAGTCAGTTCAAATTTTCTAAAAATTGAAGTACAACCAATACTTGTAGATGACAATGGTTGAAACTTTATGACTGACAAGGCCAGATGATTGTCAGTTAAGTGCCATACGTAATACACACTTGGGTGATCATATCTCTTTCGAGGAATAACTGACTGGGCAGAAGATTTTCCCACAGTAGGCTGCCATTACTTTCTGCATTAGTCTGATTGCCAACCAAGGCTAGAAAACTCAATCTGTCCTGTTATTTAACCCATAGCTGGAGGGAGAAGAGACAGAATAATACCTTTTTCAGGGGTTTTGCACATAAGTGAATGTAACAAATTCAACTGGAATTTGAACTCAGCTCTCCAATTTCTCTTTCCTAGCCGATATCCACTGCACCACAATGCACATCCAAATCAGTGTATAAAAAAATATTTTTATCTCAGAAATTTAGAGAGAAATGATACTTTATTTATAATAGCATAAAATTATGAATTTTAAAAAATAATGTTTACACTGTATGAGAGCAGCGACAGGATTTTTCCATAGTGTTGTTAGATTTTTTTTTTTTTTACAAAAACTTATTAATTTTACAAGATAAGGATAAAAGAGAAATAACTCTGTAATGAACAGATAAATTCTTTCATTATCAAATCTAAAATATAATTCAAAATGGAGACTTAGCATGTCAAATAGTCCAGTTGTAATAAATACTGTTCAAGACAAGAATATAAATAACTTGACACTCAATTAAAAACAATTGATTATTATCTTTAATTATGGAAATTAAACTAATAGCAACAGTGATAATAATAGTAGTGGTGGTTATTGTAGGTGGTGATGGTATTAATAATAACGATAATAATAATAACAATAGCAAATGTAATAATCATTATTTTAAAGAAAAGTGATTAATTCTTCAAAATAGCTCTAACTTCATTGTAACATTTTCAGGATAATTTATTGATTACAATAGCTTTTATATAATATATCTTATTATACATGATCATATAAATAATGCATTTCAGATCTCAGTATCTACTTTTATGTAAAATAATTATGATCAGATCCATATTTTTTTTTATTTTTTAACAAATTTATTTCGAAATGATATATCTTTCAAATGTTGCAGACATTATGACTGACACCTATTTCACTATATTCAACAGTCGTATAATAGATACTTGTCTGTATTTACTCACTTTGAAAAGAGATTCTCATAATAAACTTGTAAAATAAAATCTGAGAATGTGTATTTAATATTTAAGTGTTTACTTTATTCTTAACTTAATCTGGATTTCAGACATTTTTGCACAAAATATGTCAAGTCCCAAATTATTCTGTAGTCAGAGAGCAAAAATAATATCCAGTTTCTTGTTAATGAATGTAATTTTGTTTTATAAGTTACTTCTGTTTCAAAACAAATTTTGTTTCATATTATCTATTGATGATTTATTATTTTGCAGACAGTTCCACCATCCCACTTTTCATTTAATATAATGGACTTAACAATGTGGATACAAGTATTTATATTGCTGTTTGCATTGGAATCATATCTCTGTATAGACTTGACTTACACAGTTGAGGAAGGCAAGAATCCAAGAACTTTGGTAGGTGATATTGCTGCAGATTCACAAATCATGGATGATGTCTTACCAGAAGAGCATAAATTTGTTACATTTAATCAACTACAACAAGGCGGAACAGGTAGTTCACAGTATTTCCAGGTTTCTAAAGAAACAGGAAAACTCTATACAAGTGTTACACTTGATGCTGAAGCCATGTGTAAACGTAAAAAGGAATGTTTCCAAATTGTGGATGTGGCTGTAAGAAAGGCAACATCTTCTATTAGAATATTTGAAATTAAAGTTAAAATTGAAGATATCAATGATCATTCACCAGAATTTCCTGAGAAACAAATTAACATTCGTTTTGGTGAAGGAGATGGAAAAGGGATGAGACGATCAATTCCCAATGCCATAGACAAAGATGTTGGGAAGGAAAATTCTCTTATCAATTATAAGTTAAAGAAAACCAACAATGATCCTTTTGAGTTATTAATATCCCAAAATGTTGACAAAACATCTGACTTGAGTATAATATTAAAAGGAATGTTAGACAGAGAATCAAAAGATTTGTATGTGATTCAAGTAATTGCAGAAGATGGAGGGTCTCCACCAAAGCAAAGCATATTAAACATTCACATCACTGTCACTGATGTCAATGACAATCCTCCTTTATTCTCACAAAGTGTTTACAATATATCTATCAAAAATGAAGAAAGCCAAACTGTACCAGTTATCATATTATCTGCTACTGATTTAGATTTGGGTATAAATGGCAAAATATTTTATCATTTCAGCTCTGAAACTATAGATACAGTTAAGTCTCATTTTAAATTGAATGAAGTAAGTGGAAAGATTCTCCTAGTTAAAAAGTTCTCAGTAGAACAAGCTTTATTGCATAAATTGTATGTGAAAGCCACGGATGGTGGTAGTCCACCTTTAAGTTCAATTGTTATGGTTCTGATAAATGTTCTGAACCGAGAAAACCATGCTCCTTCAATTAAAGTCAATTTTATCACAACATCTACAGAAAATACAGTTAGCATTTCTGAAGATATCAAAATAGGAAGTTTTATAGCCTACGTGAAAGTTACTGATAATGATGAGGAAGAAAATGGAGAAGTTATTTGTCATCTTCATCACAATAAATTTCTTCTAAAATATCTTAGTACAAAAAAATATGAAGTCTTAGTAAAGAAAGAAATTGACAGAGAGGTAGAGGCAAACCTTGATGTTGTGATCAGTTGCCAAGATAAAGGATCTCCTCCTCTTCATAGTAACGGCAAATTCTCCATTCAAGTGATGGATATCAATGATGTTAAGCCACAATTTACAAAAGACACATTTAAATTCTTCATTGATGAAAATGAAAACTCAAGAATTACTGTTGGCTACATCAATGCCACTGACCCAGACTTGGGAGCTGGAGGAAAACTTACATATTCTCTCATCACCAATAATAAAGACTTCTTACCTTTCAAAATAAGCCCAAATGGATTATTATCAGCAATTATGTCCCTTGATCATGAGTTTCAAGATACTTATGACTTCCAGGTGTTTGTCAAAGATAATGGAACACCATCTCTGAATAATACAGTCAATGTGATTGTTGAGGTAACTGATAAAAATGATAATGCTCCATATTTTACATTTCCCAGTATTAAACCTTACAATCTCGATGTGACATATTACCCACATCATAGCAAGAACATCAGCCAAATCAAGGCATCAGACAGTGATAGTCAAGAGAATGCATTTCTAAAATATGAAATAATTAGAGGCAATGATAAACAGATATTCACCATGAACCAGTACACTGGTTTGTTAGCTTTCAATCGGCAACTGAGTCCAGAAAATGCTGGTTCCTATCAGCTGGACATTGTGGTCAAGGATAGTGGTAGCCCAGTTCTATCAGCAACAACTACTCTGTTTTTAACATTGACTATCAGCAACAAGACATCCCAAATGTTAAATGTTGTTGAGCTAGAAAGTGAAGAGAAGGTGCATCTTAATCTGGTCATTATTATTACAGTGATAGCAGTGACAATAGCTGTGTTCATAACAGCTTCATTGTCAATCTGCATCATTCGATGTAATGGTCAGTCAAATGCGGCCTATGCACAACCACTTGATCTTCCCAATGCCAGTGAACAGAGACAACTGATTACTCCTTACCAGGGAAACTATTGGCCTCGACCAGCTCATCCATTGCCAGCAAACCTAACTTCAGCAACGAATACTCCTTTGACAGGTTCAACAAAGAGATTACTAACAGCAGCACAGAAATCAGGTATATCTACAGAGATTGCATCACAAGTAAGTGCACTGATTGGAATATTTTTGAAAATATCATTTTAAAATTAATATTTTATTTGAAAATCTATTTTTAAAAATTTTTCAGAAAATATACAATCAACGCAATTATCAAAAATCATTATTTCTTCTAGTTTCTCAGTCATTAGTAGAATTTAATGACAAAATTACTTACTTTTATGATAAAAAAATTTTCACAGAATCTTACATAATTTTTCATCAAGCAATTATATATTTTTAGCTGATGTTGTAATTGTTTTTTATGATTCATTCTTTTTTAATGAACATTTTATAATGTTCTACTACTTGTTTTAGTAAAATATTTTTTAACCGTTAGATATAATATTTGATTTCAGTTTAACACCTGAAACAGAAAGAGCAGTCAGTTGTTTGTGTACCTAATTAATTCCAAGAATGTAATTTGTAGAATTCTATAACATTATAATATAACTATGATTATTCAACTTTCTTTTTAATCTTTTTATAAATTTGGAACTATTATATTTTGAATAATTTTTAAAATGTTAGTTTTTAATTATTACATGATGCAAAAACATTCTCAGTGAAAACTGCATTCATTAGTACACAATATTGAATTTATACAGTCGGACAGATATTCTGCAATAGTCATCATAAAAGTATTCTAAAGTATACTTCAATTTGAATGCATTTTTGACCAAATCTGCTGAATTAAAATTTTTATAAGAATATTATATATATATATATATATATATAAGAGAATTTTATTTTCAAATTAATAATATTTTGATTTATTATAATTAAAAAAAAATTTAACAAGTACAATGGATATAACCTAAAAATAACCAGTGTCATAAAAAGAGTAGCAGGATAGTTTTTTAAGAAACATCTGTAAATTTAGAATCAAATAGTTATTTTCCAATATTTGAAATTATTGAATTCCTCTTTCTGAGGTTAACTTGAACTGTAAGCACTTACAATTATCTGATAAGGTCTTTACGTATTTAATTCATACAATAGTATAAAATACACTTAAGAGACAAATTTCTACTGAATTGTACTTGACAGTGCATTTTATATTCTTAAAACCTTTTTTATTCATGATCATAAATATCCTTGTTTATTATAACAGACATATACACAGAATGTGTCAATTCCACCTGATTATTTTGCTTGGAGATCAGCTGCATCTTCTCCACCAGACAATGAAATTGACTGGAGAGAAGAGGATACACAAAATAAGGAAGAAACTGGTAAGTTATGAAATGATGAAATTAAAGTCTTTTAGATTCTCAGGGTTTTTACAATGACCAATCAACAATGTTACTATCATCTTAAATCAGTGGTTTCCAAATGGTGCTGCAAACCTCATAGGTGTGGCAGAAGAGGATAGTAGGTGAGGTGGAATAATTGAAAGACCAAAATTTAGAAGCAGTTTCAAAAAATTCATATGCCAAAAATAAATATTATTATGGATTACTTGCATGCATAAGTCCCAATATAAATAGTTATGAATAATTATTGACCAATTTTATTGTGATATTTTTGCATTATATCATGTATTAAGAATATAGTAACTAGGGTCTGCAAATTGGAGGAGAAAGTTATCAATGATCATGCTCTGACTTTGAATCCATGTTATCTCCCTTTAACCCTCACTTTGTTTTTTTCTTATTTTTTAATGTACTTTTTATCACATAAATTTTAGTGAAGCACAAGTAAATTTTCATTTAAAAAATGCAGCAAAGTTTGAGAACCACTCTCTTAAATTGTTTATACAGGCTATAACTTATTTAAATTAATTGATCATTAATTACTGTTGTGTAGTAAATAACACACTCTTAGTGACTAAATAAACTAGTCTAGACACTTAAATAAAAAGAACTCTTAAGTGGTCAGTCTTCAGAGTATTTCTTACATATGTCACAAAAAGTAGCTAAGCAAGACTTAATAGTATAACTGATAGAAACAGAGTTATAAGAGTGGTGACAAGGATCAAAACTCATATGAATGAATTATAACTAGAATTATGAAAACAAAGAAACTTATACTGAGTATAACAAGTAGGAAAAAATGCTTGTTGCTTCAACACACAGGATACCAGTGATGAGAATTTGAACCAGATTGATTTAATTTTTTCTCTTTGTGTGTAGAGAAAAAAAAGATGAAAGAAAAACAAGACTTTTATTGAGGAAATTAGCACCACAAGAGCGTGAAAAATACCGTAACTTTGTACTACCAAAAAAAAAAAAACAGGAGTAATTTGTTTGGAAGAAACAGTGAATATTCTGTCAAAAATTTTAAGTAACAAAAGCTCTTTATTCTATACTCATTGGAAATGTATGAATCTGGCAAAAAAGACGACAAAGATTTTGGCACATACTGGAATCATTCATAAGGAATGTGAAATATTTAAACTAAATGAACTGATACCAGATATATTTAAAGGGTCAATTTATGTTCAAGAGTTAACAGTGAAAAAGATGCAGAAATAAGGGTGAAAATTTTAATGAAATTTGAACAGAGCAATAAACTTACACTACAGGAGATATCAGACAAATGTCAGAGAATCTTAAGTCTGAGATGTGATGTCAAAGAAATTCATAAAAAAGAATGTGCATATATACAAGTAAAAGAAAAATGTACAAATAGTACAATTAATATTTCAGATATGGAAGATTACATCTCAGACTATTGTTCCTTTAAGAATTTGAAATGCTACAAATGTGGTAAAGTGGGACATATAAAGTCATACTGTAAAACTAAACTAAGAAAAACTTTGTACACAGTATTGCAACAGAAGCAATAATCACAAAAAACAAAAGAAAATTTGTAAATGTCAAAATAATGTATATGTGAAAATGCTATTAGATATTGGTTATTACAATAATCAGTGAAGCCAAATGGAAAGAAATTGGAAAGCAATTAAGGACTTCGAAAGTTGCGAGTAGTGTCTCAGCTGAGAAATTATATTTTATTGGCAAAATAACTAATATTATCTCATTCCATAGCAAGTATGCAAAAACTAAAGCTTATATGTTAAAAATGTATTACAAACTTAATAGGTACTGACTGGATGGAATTTTTTGTGCTTTGGAATTTTCCTTTAAAAGTTTATTGCAGAAATGCTGGTGGACAAGTGACTAATTTAAAAAAAAAAAACAGAATGTGTCTCAGCTGAGAAATTATATTTTATTGGCAAAATAACTAATATTATCTCATTCCATAGCAAGTATGCAAAAACTAAAGCTTATATGTTAAAAATGTATTACAAACTTAATAGGTACTGACTGGATGGAATTTTTTGTGCTTTGGAATTTTCCTTTAAAAGTTTATTGCAGAAATGCTAGTGGACAAGTGACTAATTTAAAAAAAAAAAACAGAATGAAAATTTAAAGGAAGAATTGAAAAAATGTTTTCCAGATGTTCAGATAAATGAGTTGAGTCAGTGTTCCAAATTCAAAGCAAAATTTCAAGTGAAAAAGAATTTGATGCTAGTATTTAAACCAAAATAAACTATACTATTTGCAGCATTGGAGCAAATCAACAAAGAATTAGACAGACTTGAAAAAATAGGTGCAAATGAAAAGATTAATCATTCAAAATAGGCATAACCAATAGTGTATGTAAAGAAAAAATAACAGAATTTGTGTTTGTGCTGATTTTTCAACAAGGTAAAACAAGCATTTAGAACTCCATAACTACCTATTACCAAGTTCAGCAGAAATTTTTGAAGCTAGATCTTTCTGAAGCATATCTACAAATACAGACTGAAGAATGTTCAGAGCTAACAACTATAAATACACATAAAGGAATGTATAAATTCAACCAACTTTCTTTAGGTATTAAGGTGGCTTCAGCTACATTTCAACAAGCAATGGATACCATGCTGGCAAATTGTGATTTCACAATGGCTTATCTGGATGGCATATTAATTAAAAAGAACAACATATTGGGAATGTGAAAACAGTTTTGAAAAAATACAAGAGTACAGAGTGAGGAAAAGTTTGAATTGTTTTTGCTTAAAATTAAGTACCTAGGACAAATCATTGACAAAAGTAGTTGTCAATCAAATCTGTCAAGAGCCAGTGAAATTAAAAATATGTCTTCCCCAACAAATGTTACTAGTTTACAAGCATTTCTGGGACTAGCAAACTACTATCAAATTTATATACCTTTGAGAGCTCCACTAAATGATTTACTTAAAAAAAGTATAAAGTGAAACTGGACTGATAAGTGTCAGAAGGTGTTTGAAGAAATTAAAAAATTAACATCAGACTTATTAATGCAAAATCCAAAAGCAGAAAACAGTAACTTCAGATGTTAGTGATTACTGTATAGGAGCAGTAATTTTATATAAATATGATGACGATAATATAAAAACTGTCACACATGCTTTGCATTTGCTACTACCAACAGGAAAAAATTACAGCCAGATCAAAAAAAGAGGCATTATCAATAATATTTGCAGTGAAAAAATTTCACTAACTAATATACAGAAAAAATTTTCAGTTGCAAATAGACTACAGACTTTTATTATCAATTTCTGGTTTAAAAAAAAAAGTTCCTATGCATACAGCAAATAAATTACAATGCTAGAGCACCATCTTATTAAATTATAATATTAAGATGGAATACTAGTCATCCCAAAATTAGAACATGCAGAGGGGTTAAGATTAATACCAAAAACTACTGAACTGTTTGAGGACACAGTCATTGAAGCACTAAAGAGTGAAATTGAAATTAAAAATATATTATGCAATGTAGTACATGAATTACCAGTTACCCTGGAAGAAGTAAAAGAAAAAGAAGAAACATGACATGTTTATTGCAGAAATAAAAAAAAAAGTAAAAGAAAATAAGAAAGATCATAAACAAAACTTAAATGCTTGCTCACTATGTGATGGAGTACTAATGTTCACACAAAGTAATACCTAACATATTACAGAATATTAAATGAATTTCATAGTGGACATCTGGAAATTTCAAGGATGAAACCTCTGGGAAGCTATGTATACTGAACCAAAATGGATCAAAACAATGAAAAAGTAGTAAAAGCCTGCAGAGATTGTACTCTGGCAGCAAAATCACCTGCCAAACAATTACAACCTTGATGCACCATGGTCAAGACTGTGCATAAATTTTGCAGATCCAATAAACAGATCACATTATCTTGAGGTAATGAATAACTTTACTAAGTATCCTGAAATATATAATTGCAAAAAAACTAACTTCTTAGGTAAAAGAATTTTTTATATAAACTGTTTGCAAGATGTGGTATTCCAGATACTATAGTCTATATAACTGTACACAATTCACTGCTAACAAATTCAAAGAGTCTTTAAAAATGTTCTCGATTGAACATATTACTACCCTACTATAGGTCAGATGGACAAGCTGAACAGTTTGTATGTTTAAGAGAGCTTTGTACAAAGCTAGTCATGAAAAAGCACTACAAAGATTTTATATCATACTATATAATGCCAAATACCAATATACTGTCAGGTATGTCACCGGCAGAATTAATGTTCACAAGAAAAATTAAATCAGTGTTCGACAAATTGTTACCAGGTCAAAACCAAATAAAAGCAGATAACAAAAAGGACACTAAATTTTTCAAGATTGATGAAAAAGTGTTTTTCAGGGCGTATAAAGATGGAAAAGAGATGTGGTAAGACGGCATAATAATATCATGAATCAGAAAGATAATATACTTGGTAAAAGGAATAAAATGGGAACATAAGAGACATTGTAATCAGCTAAAGAAAAGGTTTGCTGAATAAAAACCCAGAAAGAATGGAAGAACCTATGAAAGTACAGTATGATGTTTTTGGTATACATACACCTCAAGAATTCACTGAATGTTCAAGTATGATTTTCAGGAAAAGGAAACAAATAGAAAAACTGAAGGTTGGTCCTTCCTAAACATAAAACATACAATGTTAAGTACATTGGCAAACTCACCAGAAAGAGAAGGAGGTGATTACTAATAAATAAAAAATAAAATATTTATTAATAAAAGAAATCTTGAAAGTGGAGATGTTGTGGAGTAAATAACATCTCCCGTGATTAAATGAACTCGTCTAGATACTTAAACAAAGAACTGTAAGAAAATTCCATTGGCGTCAGTCTTCAGTATAATTTTTAGACATCACAGTGAGTGGCTAAGCAAAACTTAAATTACAAATCCTAAAATAAGCAATAATCATTTTACATGTAAAATGACATGAAATTTATACAAAAGCATTCAGCTCCTAAAATGCTAATTTCTTTATTTCTACTCTTATTTTTCTTGTTTTACAGATCTTCTTACATCCAAGTCTTCAATTTATCCAGGCCATTTGAGCAAAAATGACATTTCTCATCCATATCCACAATCCAAAAATCTTATAGAAATGAACCAAAAAACTGTTAACCCACGACCATTACCCCCTGTGCCACACACAAAAAAATGAATGTATACAGTACAAAAACTATAAATATAATATCAGTATATATTACTTAAAACTTGTTTCATTTATTGCAAAATGCACAGATGTTTTGTATATTTTACAAAAAAATTAAAAGACAAAAAAATGAAATATTTTATACTTTTTATAAAATCATATAATCTAAAATGACTCCCAGAAACAATTGTAAGATAATGTACATAATTTAAATGAAGATTTTAAGAAATCATAAATAATTCTTAAACCGTGATCAAATTTTGTTATAAATATCAAACATGTTAACTGAATAAAAATGTTTAAATTGATATTTGTGGTGAACGTTGATTTTAATTTATCAGTCACTAAAAGCAAAAAGGAAAAAAAATGTAACATATCTTTGAAGATAACAATGTTATTACTTAAATTAATAAAAGAAAAAATGTGTTGTATCTTATTAGAAAAAACATTTCTGTCATTCTCTGCATATATTCACTGTCAGATATTTTATTATCTAAGTTAATACTTTCGCAATAAAATTAGTATTAAGCAACTGATGTTCATAAAGTTTTCAGATTATACTTATATGAACTATAATTTGTGACTCAGATTATATCTATCCTTATTAAAATTATTGATAACTTGTTTTGGGGATATCAGGTTTTATTATGCAAACAAACAAAATGCAACATAACTTTTTATTTGTAAATAAATTCAGATGATATAGGTAATAGAAACATATTTGATTAATTCCATATACCTTAGTAAATTATTATTTTACATTATAATAAGAGGATGTACAGTGTGTCATAATGGATAATTGATCAGAATGAGTTTGCATTACATTTGTGTTCATTATATTGACATGAACAAATAAGTTTGGGAAAGGTATGAATCCACTACTTCTTTCCCCAGCTATGAGTTGAATCGCAGGATAGACTGGGCCTTATAGCATTGGTTGGCAACAAGTCTACTGAAGAAAAGAGACAGCAGCCTGCTGCATAAAATTTTGTCTAGTCAGTCATGAATCAAAAGAGACACCTAAGCATGTATCACCCATAGCACTTGACTTTTTTATCTTTTAATATGGGCTATTTGATGATATATTATTTTCATTAGCTTTTCTGTACTGTTTTGATTTAACATTACTTTGCAACAACTTTTATTTCTTCAGAGATGGTTTTTGCTTGAATATTCCCATTTTTATATACATTTCATTTAATGATAGACTACAAGTTTTCTGTTGGAGAGACTAGAGACCTTTTTATTAATTTTGAATTTGAGAAATTTTTGTGGCAATGTAGGCAATAGTTAGTTTTTTAAGAATGTAAAGAAACATTGCCTTGTATGAATGAACTTCTTAGCTGAAAAATTCTGGGTTGTGATTTGTGCCAATTAAAAAATAATTGTATTACAATAATTCTATGCATTTATTGTAATGTTATCATCAAATTTGAAAAAACTTTAATTTGATTGAATTTGAATACTCATCCGAAACATTACTCCACATCATGTTGTGTCGGTTGACTATTTTCATAAACCCTACTTCTAGCCTGGCCATCAGGTTCATCTAATGTAGCTCTACATTTCTTACTAAAAATTAGTGCTGAGATATCAGTTTTCATGTACTTCTTCATCCAACTTATTTTCATTGTGATGATTATTGAAGATGGTAGTTTGCTTGCTTTCATGTTTTTTAGCCAATATTCTACATTTTTTCTCACTGCTTACATTTATAACACCATCTTCTTCATATATTTATTTTTCTGGCCAATTTACTTTTCCTGCTTATTATCTTTTTAATTTTTCTGAAATCTCTTCTTGTGACATTCTGAAAGCAGATTTGTTTTCTTGTTCTTATCTTACCAATATTTTAGGTTTCTTGTTTAATTGTTCTATCACCCCTGTCTAACTTTTTCACAATTTTCAAAGTTGTGTTCCCATCACTAAGTTTGTCTTTTGAGATTATATCTTTCTTACAACCCTTGTTATTCTTTCTATATTTGAAATTCAAATATAAATATCAATAACTATACTATATATATTTATTTACAATAATCCTTGAGTTACATAAACAATTTCACACAGCCAAATAATTTACCGTAAATATTTCTAATAAAAATGGATAATATAAACTGAAAGTCACATAGCATATTCATCATACATGAAAATTTCACTAACATTAATTGATTAATACCAGTTTTAATGTGAAAATATTTACTTGCAAAATAAAATTTGCTATAATGCTGGAATGAATGTGCATATAAATGTCCCCATGCTTTTTCATATATTACCCTGGATTTATTTTGCCCAAGTATTATCCTTTTTTTTTTTTTTTTTGAAGGGTTTTCTGAAAATATTATCTTAAATTATACTAGCAAGATTTGAGTCATAAACTTATGAAAGACAAAACTCAGGGACAATTAGTGAGTTGCATTAGAAATTCATAATTCTCATGTAACTTTTGCTGGTATTATTTTAATAATCCAATCTTTCTTAAACTCTTCATTTAGAAAACTTAGGCTAACTACAACCCTGACTGAAATCAACACTGAGGATAAACATTAAATCTCATAAAAGGTGAAGATGAGTAACAATTTATTGTTTTATCTTTAAGAAATTTAGATCAAAATTTAAATACAAAATGATAATTAATCAGAGGGTTAGGCTCTATTCAAACATTTGTGATTCCTTATAACAATAGGCACACAACATCTGTTTGTAGAACAATCAGATCATCTCTTTCTATCACTGCCATCAAAGTCTCACACACTTTATCATTCTTGCAATTATCTGACTACAAAATATGACTTTTAAAAGAAAATATCTTACCAAAGATCCTTGGGATTTAAAGCAGAAGGTAAGTGATACTTTATGTTCCTTTGATTGCATTGCAATGTTTTCCTTTCAACTGAAAATACAGACTTTGCTGATTTGTAACTGTAAAGAAAAAATAATGTCATTGTTACAGTTATGAAACAAAATCATTTTTGAATTAAGCACTTTTTTCAGTGTGATATCATGAATAACAAATGAATTTATTTTGCACCAGAATGCTACGGTGATGTCTATTCTGAGGTAATAGAAAGTTTTGGTCTTCCATGACATGGAGACTTTCTCTTTCACAGGCCCAGCTGAGAGTGATCATTTTTAGACTAGCATTCTGGTACAGCTTCCGCATGACTGCAAAAATTCTAATCAAATGTAATTCTTTTAATTACTCTTCCTTCTTACTCCTCTTCTGTACTCACTCCTTAGTAAGGTTTGTTTTCTAATTCTTCAATACCCAGTAACCTCTTAGTCTTAGAAGTGGCTACTGGTGAACTTCATTAAGTAGCATTAAAATTACAAATTTGGTCATGAATTTAAAATTGCTTCAAAACATCAGGAATTGGCTTAAATGAAAGAGGAAAGTGCAATCTTAAAGAAGCAACTCTCTATTCACCGAATCCAAAACAAGGACATGTTTTCCTTCTTTGGGCTAATTGCCTGAATATCTTCCTATATAGACTAAAAAAAAGAGATCTGCATTTTTCTTCACCGCGACGAAATTTCATTTTTTAAAAATTGTTGATAAATTATATTGCAACAGACAGACGCTACTTTTCATTTTTATTCTGGAAGTGATGAATTGAAATTTCATAAAGAGTGAAAAATAAAATAAATTCTCCGTCAGATTCCAAACTTGAAAATAACGACATGCCTAAGAAAACCTTGAAAACATTCCAATTAATTATTTTCCTTTTAACAACCAACCATAAATGAAAAAGATGCTTTCGTAAATAAATATATATGTATCAAATTTTCTCAACTTGTTGTATAAGCCGAGGCCAATGTGTTTTTTTTCAATCACTTGAGTTGAGAAGGATACATTAAAACTTAAACTATTTTTCAAAGACTATAAATATTTTAAAGAAATTTACGGTAAAGAAATAAAAATAAAATTATATTAATTTATTAATTAAAGTAATTCTTTCGTTTGAAATTTTCGTCACTTTCCGGAAAATAAAGAAGTAATTTTTTTTCTTTAAATATTTTTGTTCTGACGTAGGTTACAAAATAACTTTTTTTTTTTTTTGAGAAATGATTTTAAATTGAATAAATTTTACAAATTTACATTCATTTATTTAAATGAAACCGATGCAAGGCATGTATTTTTTCTTGCATAAGTATTTTCCAAAAAATGTCCTCTTAAAAATAAAATATTCCTTCAGAGAAAATACGATAAAATATGACTGATGCTAAATAAAAACAACTTTAATAAGAAAAAAATGCCTTCAAAGAAAACATGGTCAAAATTGAAGTTTATTACTTTAAAATTTGATCAAAATTGTTTATATTTTGTGGAATAAACGGAAAATAACTGCTAACTTTTAGTTAGTATGTCTAAATAAAAATGCTAACCATAACAGAAATTATTCGTCCAAGACTTATGGATGAAAATTCTTCATAATTCTGCCAAATTTATGATATCTGATAAAAATCTAGTTTTATACAAGCTTTTTATCTGAACACTACTTTTTTCTTCTTTTATTTTTTTTTTTTACTGGGGTGTTTTGTATTTCTTTGTATTATTATTATTACAAACTTTCATCATTATCGTTTTTAAATCGAACTTTTTAATGGATTAACAAAAGCAAACATTTGTTTTCAAGAAGTCCAACCCAAAATGTGTACACAAGCAACAAGCATAAAACATGTTTTAAGTAGTTTTCTTTTTAAATTAAAAAATAATAATAATAATAACAGATTTTTTCGTCTTCAAAGTCCATTGCTTACTGTTTGCACAATAGATCTCAAAGAAGAGTAGTGGCAGCAATATGCATTCAGTGCGTGCATGCTTTTCAAATTCCTCAAGGTCTTTTTACTAGCATCGTCTCTACTCATATCTGCAACAACACAAAATAAAAAGCGTACGTATGTGAGCATGCATGCAGTATTGTTTTCTTTTAACAGTAGTTAATATTTTCTGCAAACTTCCAATAGAATATAATTATTACTAATAGTAATACTCCGCCTTCTCATCAGTAAATGATTTAACTGTTTGTCCAAAAAAATTTTTTTATTTTTTTACACATCTATAAAGAAAGGAAAAATACCTGCTTAAAAAAAAATCATGATTCGAAAAATCATTTTATCTTGAGTAATTTTTAGTTATGTTCTTTGTTCATTGAAAATAATTTCAAAAAAATAATGATCTTTCATCTGTCATGAAATTACTTTTTCATATAAGTGCAAAAGATGGTAATTTTTTAGTTTTTAGATAAACACCTGTTTAAAGTAAGAGTAATAGAGATTTAAAAAAAAAAAACTTATTCAGCAACAAACTTTACAATAGTTGGTCAAGGGGAAGTTACTTTATAAGTACAAAGTGCCAACATTATAAAATGTAAGAGCAAAATGTAAAACAAAATACAGTGCTTACAATATGAAACTGACAGTAGCCTAGAGGGGTTTGTTCCTGAAAAGTACATTTAAATTATATATATATATTTTATATATTACATATAAAAAAATCAAATTTTCTTAAATTTCAATGGTAAATTTAGCACTCATCTAATCAGCGAAATCAAAATATGGGAAAATAAATTTATTTGTTTGTGTGTGTGTAAAAAAAAAAAAAAAAAAAAAAAAAAAAAGAAACTGAAGTCAGGGTAGGAGAAAAGAAAAAGATCAAAAGGGACAAATCATAATATTAAAAAAGAACTAAGTTCCTTATATGTATTTGCATAGATTATACTAGTATTTGGCCAAAGTGTATATGTGAAATAGTGTGTTGTGAATAACTCCTGGGAATTGCTTATTGCATGAACTATGAGTCACATACTGATGTTTTTATTTTTAATGTGTTTTAGCAGTTACTATACATTTGATGTTTGTATTATGCCAAATAAGCAAAATCAGTTTGAATTATATTTCATGAATCATTAAAGGAAAACAGGCAAATGTTTAAGCTTGTAAAACTTTATTCAATGCAGTTTGACTAGCATTTCTTTTATAGTTGTGTAGTTTAAAGGGGAGACAACTTTGGTTGCTTTTACCACAGAACTTTTCTCCAGTTTATAATTATAATTTACTAAACTAAACTTAGTTTTAGCACAAAGCCACAAGTATGTAGCATTCAGTGAGGATTAAACTCAAAACAAATCATCTTAAAGTCCAGCTTGCCTTCTGATGAAGTGCTTAACCCAAAGTTTCTCAATCTTTTTAAGCAACAGCACACCTAGGAACAAATTAAAATATCATGGCACACTAAGCAAAATTTTGAAAGAGTATATGTTTAAATGTTATGAAATAAAACCATTACTATTATAATAATACACACATACACACACACACACAAATATGAACTTGCTTTATTTCAATTTTTCAATTCAGCTATTTATGCAGTCTATTTAGCATGAAGCCTGTGCCTGGCGTTTCCAATTATATGAAAAAAAAAAGGTTAATATTTATTCAAAGAAAAATTTTTTAAAGTTAAATTAAAAAAATAAAAATACTTTTTAAAAAATGAATATGAAAACCAAATATTTAAGATAACATAAATGAAGAATAGTGAAAAGAATTATTTGAAAAGCTTAATACTTATTCATTTATTCATATACAAACACTACACCATTACTACTTACACACACACACACACACACACACACACCTATATATGTATGCCATGACAGTATTTTATGGCACACTTAAGAGGAAGTACCTTATCAAATATAAGCCAGTTATTATTCTAAAACAAAAGAAACATTTAATTTTACTGATTAAATTAACCTTGTCTCTTCACAATTTGAATTTATCCCACATTTTTTGTTTGAGATCTTTTCATTCATTCCTTTTATATTGCAGAATGATCACTTGAAGTGTAGTGACATAGGCAAAATAGACTTGCCCTATTTTGCATAGTCAAGTGACTACTAAAAGTCAGTCATCATTTGGTATGGAAGTAGAACTTCTATATCACTGACTAGAACTCATCAAAACATGAAGTATTAACCATATCCATAACAAGAATTCTTACAGTCCAGAAGAAACAGAATATTGGCTGTGGTAAACATTTTAATTTTTCTGAAGCATTTCAAGATTTGAAAACAAACAAATCTGATGAAAGCAATAATATATGAGATATTCTCTTTGGTTCTTGTTTAACAGTAATATTTACTAACAAATTCAAATAAAATTGTTATTAACTAATAGAAAATAAATTCTGACTCACCATTTTAGAAAAAAAGAGAATCAAAACAAATTAGGAGTAATACTAACTGAAAGTCATAAAATGCATGCAAATATTTCTTCTTTTTTTGTAATTATTTACAGTTTTAAGGTTACTATATTTACTTGGCGGTATTTCTACTATGCAAAATATTTTATAAATTATTTCTCACAACACTTTAATGAGAAAACTATGAATATTTAAAGATATATTTATTTTTTCTAAAATATGACAAAATAATTTCTTTCTAAATTTATTATTGTCATTTCTGCTTGAATTTCTGTGATGAGGAGTTATCGTTATTCACATGTGGAATATTGTTCTCATCTTTCTTGTTATCACTTGTTGATTCAGGTAACCTTTACGGAATTTTGAACTTTTTTCCTTTATAGGGTAAATTGTTTTAATTCCCACTGAATTCTCACAACGAATCAAAGTTGAACAGTTAAATTTTTCAGTTCTCTTATAACTGTAATCATGATTGTTTATAGAAATGTTTAAAAACACACACAGATAATATTAAAAATGGAAACAGATAAAATATTTTAAAATTTGCAAGATGTGGAATGAAAGAAAAAGTATGTATTTTATATTTTATGATAGTTTTTTGCTATAATTCTTAAAGAGTGAACATTGAAAATAATAGAGGATCACTTGCTCTATTTATTTTATAGAGTTACTTGAAAAATATATCATTGTGTTGAAAATTGACTTTAATATGTATGCTTTTTAAAATATCAGTTCAGAATCTGATTGTTTTAAAAAAAATTCCTAATAGAAACAACATTATTATATATTAAATAACAATACATCTGTGTGTGTTTCTACACTTCAAAATACCTTCATAGTTGAATTCTGTGTATATTTATTTATACATTAGGAAATATTTACTTTCTTTAAAAAGTTTAAAAAATACAATACTCTTAAGGTTTTAGCTGAACTATTTTGTCTCATTTTATGTTTCAGATTTTCCAATAATTAAGCTTTCGATAAGCTCCAAGTCTCAAACAAGGGCAGTTTTCTGTTTTTATAATAGATTTAAGTTCTCATATAAGAAAGTGTTTTCATGGCCCAAAACCCCTGAAGATTCAAGGCTCTGACAAACATATGCGCACATATACTGATACCTTATATTTCTAGTTGGGCACTGAGACAGACCCCTCACAATGGGATAGCCCTGGCCAAATTGGAACATATGGTAAGCCTATTAATAAGTTTTTAGAAATATCGAATTACACTTGGAAAAGTTAAAGTATTCCAAACTTTTGAAAACTTATTTAGACTGCATCATATGTAACATCCAGGTTATTCATAAATATTGGTTGCACTTAAATAGATACAATTAATTTTTACTTATTATTTTTTTATACTCATTGGTTTATTTACAAATCTTTTCTTGCAAACATCTTTTTCTTTATTTTTTTTCTACTAATTCATTCTGTCGTCATTTACAATTTTTTCTTAACAATATAATATAAATTTTAAAATTTTATTTTTACCTTTCCCTTTTTCAAAGATGCACAGTCAGAATCTGTTCATTTCTCCCAACAATTTTGGTTATTTGCGATATGCTGTACTTTCTCAATTTGAAACTGATTGATTGGAAAGAGAAGACCTCTTCAAAAGGTAAGTTCTTTAAATAAAAATTGGAATTATCTATGAAGATATTATTTTCAGATATGTTTACATTTTTCTTGTTAGATTTATTGTTAGAAATTACTGAATATTACTATTTTGCTATTATTAAAGGAAATAATGATTTAATTTGCATTTATAACTTCAAATATTTAAATTAGACAAATAGATTTCATTCATGTTTGAGGTTTCATTACTGTCATTTACAATGACCATGTGTATGAAGTAATAATTATGCTTAAGGGAAAAGTGATGCCATTGTTAGTTACCAGCCACATCACTTTCATAAAATAAGTTATTTGATTTTCTTCAACAGTATTGCATTATTCTTTAATAATTATATAACTGTATTTATAATCAATCCTGATAAAAATTCATTTTGAAAGAAGATCTCCAACCTTCACAACTCATTTCTCTGTATATTTGGTCATTTTTGAGATATTATTAGTGTTCATCAGGATAAAAGTATTTGTTGAACTAAACCAGTTCAAGCACGAGGCCTAATTCATGAAGCACACAGTGGGTAACAAACTCTCACTAGCAGTTCTAATGTATTACAACTTGTGAAAAACTAATACAACAGGGACCAGTTAGGGATAACATGTACACTTTGGTGACAAACTGATCCTACTACTTTTAACATGTGTCATTAACAGCATTTTTTTTTTTTTTGCTTGCTTGTTTCTCTCTTGGTCCTTAAAATTGTAATTAGTAAACTGAAAAGGATAATCTTTTCTTGGTACAATGCTGCACTGATCAAGTCCTGGCTAACATTAATGGTGCACTGAATATTTTGAATATATATCCTATTGAATTTTTTCTTTGGTTTTATGGTAAAAGCACTCTTCCTTTCTTTATATTTTATATTTGTTTCTTTTAAGTCTTCACCCTAAATTGGACAACTTAGTAAAAGTATTATTCTGGCCCATGTCCTCAATCCAGAAATTGTATAGAAATAAACATCAAACACAATTCCACTACCTCCTATATCCCACATTAGTCTTTTGAACTCATTTCACACAATCTTTCATTGCTTACTCTAATTTGCATACCAGGTAAAATGAAATATATAATTTCATTACTTAGGCAATGATTTTCCTGATTCTAATGAGAAGATATGTAATGGTTCTACTTTTAGATAAAATTTAATTTCTTATTACAATGAAAAAATATTAAGAATAAAATTAAAATTTCAGCTAACAATAGAATGCTGGAAGTTTTCTTACCAAATTTGAATTAACTATTTAAAATTTGTTTGCTTCACAGCATTTAAAGTTGGCTTTTAAATTAAAGTTTTTATATTTTCATAAAATACTGTTCCGATGTTATTTATTAATTTATTATTTTTCATATCAGTTAAAACAAGCTTATTTCAGTTTTGTTGTGTATCTATGGTTACATTTTAAAACTTATTCAGTCAAAATAGATAAGAAGGAATAGCTGTTCTTAAAAATTGCATTGTATGAGCTAAGAACATTAGATATGTCATTAAATAAAAATTGAATATGTTTGAAATATTTTTTATCTTAGTGTTTTTAACTGTTAAGATCAAATTTTAAAATTATTTCAATTTTTAAGAATCTGAAATTCTTTCCTTTTCCATCTGAAATTTATCATGGAGTGATTGGTTGTGTTAGCAGCCATTATACACACATTTTATATATTAAGACTGCAAACCTCTTTTTGCATTCACAGTCTCTACTTTCTCTCACTCACACACACAATTATTACCCTACACAACATTAGCAGTAAGACCTAAATGTAGTTCCCGGGGAAACAACACAGCACCATTCCTATTTTATTCTACTATAAATCTAAGAAAAGCTTTGCTTTTCTCTATCAGGATTACTAAAACTGTATTCTGGTTCATACATGTGTATTTTCTCTGTACTTATACATATTTCACTGCTTTTTTTTTTTTTTTTTTTATATATATATAATCATATTGCCCCAAGCAAGGCATTTTACTGCCACTGTTTTGCAGGGGGTTACATAGGAAAGTTATGAGAAAGTGTGACAGGTTATAGGGAGTATCAGGAAGTAAGTAAGAGAAGGATAAGAATACTGATGAGAGTGGAGTGGCTGGAGAAAGGAACATGAGAGAGAGGATGCATGTTAGTGAGGTAGGAGATGACTATTGACTTTACATTTAAATTCTTGGGGATTGTAGCTGTTGGGGAAACAAGTAAATGGAAGGGAATTCCACAGGCAGGAAGTGTGAGAAAAGAAGCTGCTGGAGAAGAATTTGCATTTACATTTTATTGGTTTCATGGTAAAAGGTTGGGACCTAGTTGCTAATCTTGTGGCTCAAGTAAATTCGTATGTAGGGAGCACCAGTGAGCTAAGTTCATTGGAGCAGAAGCTGTGAAAGTATTTGTAGAAGAGACACAGGGAAGCCACATTGCACTGGTATTATTGGGTGTTTAATATATTAATATATTATTGGGTATCTAATATATCTCCTCGTCTTTTAGCTTTGAATGACAGCATTTTATTGTATAAAACCACTCCTCAAAAATGTGAACTCTATAGTTACGAACAATTAAAACTTTTCAGATTATTTTATGTCTATTACTGTTTCTTGCCAAAATCTTAATAAGACTCTTAAAAGTAGCTGTTTTGATAAGTGTTTCTTGTACATTTCCTTTTGATATTCTTTGCCTCGATAATAAACTCCCTCTTTTTGTGAGACTTGATTTGTTAGACTAGAATGAAAATTCTACTAGTTTTAATTTTATTAATGCATTACTTAAATTAGATATCCCAAACCAAAATTTTATTTTCATTATAGCTAAAAACTTTTCATATAGTCATAGATTTTGCAAAACATAAGCAATGGTACCAAATTTATTTTGGTAGCTCAATTAACTACCGAGTTATGACCATTCAAAGTTCATCAGAAATTAGAAAATTTGCTGTTGTATGTGCTATTGGTCAAGAAGCCAATTTTATCAGCATATAATTGAAAATTCAGGCTTCAAACAAGTGAAAAGTCCTTACAAATGTAATGTCATCATGTGGTAAATGAAAATTGATAGAAGCAATAATTATTAGATCAAACCAGCATAATCATTAGGCAAAATCCCATTATCCACCCCCCCCACAAAAAAGTGCAAAAAGAATACAAAAGAGTAACTTTGTTCATATAAGTTTCATTTCAACAGCTAACTGATTGAATCATCTTAATATGATTCATAGCATGTTAGAGATCAAGCTAAGCTTTTTTTTAGTAGTAAATCAATAAAAAAACTTTTATTTGGATCATGTAAAAACAGACAGAAACACAATTTTCTTATACAAAAAAGGGTTTAAAAAATGTCAAAAGTATATGTCACTAAACTTATTGTAAAAAAAATAACCATTGAAGATACAAGTTTGAAACTTTGCAACTTTACTAATTTTTGGATGAGTAATTCACAAACATATCTGTCTTCTCTGTAATATTAAAACTTTTTGTCATAGACACATTTTAACTCCAGTGAAATTATGCCATTTTCAACTTAATAGTTAAATTAATAGCCAGACAATAACATTTAGAAATTTGTTATACAAAATCATAATTTATTGTTTATTTTTTAGTTCAAATTTTTATTGTAAAGCTTTAAACTTCAAAATTTGAAATAAGCAAAAAATATTTTAACTGAGAGAAAATATTTTCTAGGCAGGTTTAATTGTTCTCCTGCATTCCTCCCTCCTTAGGGATTTGCAGTCAAATTGTTTTTATAGGCTCCTGCTATAGTAAGTATATCCAAAACATTCCAAATCCTGCCATCATTTGAAATTGGCATTACATCAAAAATCTCATCTATAAACAAATGTTGACTCCACCTGTGCAATATCATCTGACAAAGGCCATTGAAAATAATCATTTCTACCTTTAGTTGGTGCTAAAAATTTTATTATAGCATTAGATGGGGATGTAACATTAATAACTTGACCAATGTAAATGTCGGTGTCATAATATACAGCAACTCATTGTCCTTGGCGCTTGTAAGTGAAAAATAGTTTGAGATGGTTCTTCATTACAACTGCTGGAGTTATTTGAATGCTTGGCAGATTAACTGAGTGACTTTTTTTTTACTTTAGAGGTGGAGATGAATCAACTGAATATGTTCTTGTCAAGTAATCACAGAGAGCAGCTTCCAGCTGAACTTTATTTCCACTGATCTTGACACCTAATACAACCTTGAGATATCTCAGTTGGTCTTTCAGTGTTTCAAAGCCAATTCCTGACACCAGTTGTATCTCTTTAACAGAATTCACAGGACAAACATGCTTGATAACACAGTTGATGAGTCGCTGTTTCTCAGCAACAGCTTGATACTCTTTTTCCTTTTGCCTTTCATTTTTTTTAAATTATTTCTTGGATATGGAGTTTCACAAAGACTTCTTTCAGTGCCTTCACTTATGAAGCAGATGGGTATTCAGTAGTGGCTGATTCATCTGAAGATTTGTTTTGGAAAGGTAGGCTAACTCGTTAATGGGGGCCTTCTTTCCTTTCTTTTACGTTTTTAATTTATTCTCTTGTACCAGTTTTTTTATTGTTGAGGATAAATGCTTTTCACTGTAATTGGACGACAGAAGTTGATTTATCCACATGACCATCTTAATGAACTTGAGATTATTCTTTATGTAATGCTGAAGAACTGCTTCATTAGTCAACTGATTTGCTTTTTTGGCAGTTAAAGAATCTGTACAGTTCTTCTTGTATCACAGGAAAACAGGAAAAATATTTTAAGAATGTTTCTTAACAATGACAGCTATTATGAAATAATATTTTCTATTTCATTGTTCAAGGGACTAGAAATTTCCAATTATTCTGTAGCCGCCTATAGTGAGAGTAATAAAAAAAGGGTAAATCACACTATTGAGTAATAAAGGTTAAATTTGTACAAAATTAATACATGTAAATTTTAATAAAAACCAAGGTAAGATTCTTGATTTCACTTGATATTTTTTTTCTTTAGTTATGTTAACTCTTCATCATTATTAAATTCTTAAGGTGTTAAAAGTTAGTTATTTAAAAATGTGCTTAAAAGTAAAATATTTTTGGATAATAAACAATAGCTTACCTAAAAAAACAAACTAACATATATTTATGTACATTTTAATTTTTTATTGACATGAAAAAGTTCAATTAAAATAATATATTCTCCTGTTTTTTGTTTTTTAATTTATTTTTAAAAATAAAATGTACCCAGTCTAATTAAAAAAAATAATTAAATTAAATGTTCAGGTTAATAATAATATCTGCTAACCTATAGGTCCTAAGAATTATTAAACAAATAAAGAAAAAACTGATACACATTTTATTTACAATTATTTTATTTTTTATCGGTGTACACATGACTGGTCACAACTAAATGTATTCTCTCTAGTTTGTTTTTTTATTGACTAACAAAAATTCAACTAAAAATAAAAAATTCTTCAATTTGTTATTTTAAACAATAAAGTAACTTATACAACTTTTAAATAAACAAAAAATATAAAAAGAATGTAAACTCACCTAAGAACTATTATATATCTATCCATAGTGAAATCATTCATTTGTTTGTTGAAGTTTTTGTTCACTTATTTTCTCATGCCAGCAGATGAGTTTGGTGATGTATGTTTACTTCATCACTGTATCTGGAGTTGTAAATCTTGACATGTGGGAGTATGCCCACTTTTATCCATGGTGCTCCTTGATTTATGGCCATAATAATATGACACCAACAGATTATTAAAAATAAGATATTTATCTACAAAATGGTGTAGATTTCAGAATTTTTTAAAATTGAATTTCTTTGGTATTATATCCACTAAAGTTTCCAAATTGTATTTTTTTTTTTTTGTGAAAGATAACTTAAAACACTATGTTAAGTACACCACATTGACAAGAGACCTTTTTTCTTTAAGATGAGACTATTTTTATATGTGTAGAGACAATATCGTGCACATGAAGTTTTTTCATGTAAAAAATAAAGCAGCTATCACAGAAAATAGTTATTTAATTTTAAGTGGCCTGCAAAAAAAATTATTAATAACATGAGAAATAATTTTATCTTTACATAGAGAAAAGATTTTGTTTACATCAAAATTTTATCAAAATAACCCCAAAAATAAGTGAAATATCACAAGTTGAAATTGAAGAGAATTTCACTATATTTATCAATTTTCACACCCTAATCTAGCCGGTTTGTGATACCTACTTAAATGTTTTTCATTTTTTTAAAACTGGATTTTTTGATAGATTTCAGTCCTTAGAGATATTAATTAAATTTATTCTTTTTTAAATTTCAATCTCATTCTATAAGAGATTTTATTGTAACCTTTGAAATACATATTTGTATTAAATTTGATTTTATGGATTGCTCACTTTAGTGTCTTAGAGATTGCTGAATGCATTTATTTGAAATTACTGTAATTTTCTTTTTTTATTGGTTACTTTTATTATAAGAATAATCAAAGTATTTGAAGAGTTGTTAAAGATGATATTGAATTGTGTATTTTTTCATTGCTATTCAAGTACACACTCTCATGTATATACTAATTTGATAAATGAGATTTTTTTTAGTATAAAATTATTTTTGCAAAAATACATTCTTACTAGGTATTACCTTGTTTCAAGATAAGTCTTTTATAGAAATTATGGAGTTTTGTTTGTTTTTTTGGGTTTTTTTTTAGTTGTATTTAATTTTTCTTTTTCATGATTTGAAATTTTATCAACTAACATGATGTATGGATAGCTCATTTCTGTTTGTTTATACACTTACAAAACCTCATCTTGATCAGGAAACTTTAAGCAACATTACAAGTATTTTTTTTTAAAGTTCTCCCTCAAAAGGAGGGAAGTAATATCAGTGTTTAATAGCTTTTTGACAGTAATTGAATTAATTTGTTACATTCAATCAATTTAAGTATTTCAAATAAAATGTTTAATTTTTCAGGTTTACATCTGTACATACATGACCCTTTGAATTTCACAACACTCAACTACTGTCATTCAATCCAACTGATTTAAATTTCACTGCTGCTTAGTGTTCTTCAAATCAATTTGTGCATTGATTTAATCTATAAAGTGCATGAGAGGAAAAGTACCCATGTCAGAGATATTACTGTTGATTCCAAAATTATGAACAGAGTCCCTACACGGAATCACCATCAAAAAGAAGTGGCAGAGTCCTCAATGTTTTTTCAAATCAACTAAAAGACTGGTAAACTCTATACTGCATTAACTCTTGAGACTGAAAAACATATAAATATAATAAGGAATGTTTCCAAATTGTGGATGTAGCTGTTCAATAGACCACTTCTAACAAACAAGTCGGCATAAAATTTTCAGAAGAATCTCTAAAAGGAGCTGCAAGACCAATTCCTAATGTTAGTTGATAAAGATGTTAGAGTTATTAATTTGCATATTACTTATAAGAAAAAAAAAGTATGATGATGAACCATTTAAATTATTGCTCTCTAAAAATATTGCTGGGATATCAAAATTAGAACTAATTTTACAAGAAAGAGTTGTCAGAGAAGTAAAGGATCTCTGTAATAGCTAAAGATGGCAAGTTACCACTGAAACAAAGTATCCAAAGTATTTTCATATTTAAGTGACAGATATCAATGACAATACACCAATTTTATCATAGAATGTTTATAATATTTCTATGAGAAATGAACCAAGTGAAACATTGCCAGTGCTTATTTTATCTATCAATGATTTGGATTTAGGCAATAATGGCAAAGCTACTTATAATTTTAGTTCCAAAACATCAGAAATAGTACAATTACATTTAAGATGAAATAAAGAACATGAAACAATCTTTTTATATAAAAAGTTTATTTTTCCACAAACACTAATTTGATTTATATGTTGAAGTAAAAGATGGAGGTAGAAATCGATTAAGTTTGATTGAACAACTGATCAGCCCAAAAAACAATTCAACAAATGATGTAAACTTGGTTTGATCAACAAAAGAAAAAAAAACATGGTTACTATTTATGAAAACATTCTCATAGGAAATTTCATTGCTTATGTGAAAGTTGCTGACAATGATGAAGGACATAATGGAGAAATAAAATGTCATATTCACCATGAGAAATTCTATCTTCAAAGCCTGAGTTCAAAGAATTAGGAACAAATGGTAAAGCAATGTGTAGATAAAGAAAAAGAAGCTTATCATGACATTGTGATTACTTGTTAAGAGAAATGCTCTCCATTTTTACATGGAAATAGTAAATTCTCCATTCAAGTGATGGATATCAATGATGTTCAGCTACAATTTACAAAAGACACATTTAAATTCTTCATTGATGAAAATAAAAACTCAAGAATTACTGTTGGCTACATCAATGCCACTGACCCAGATTTGGGAGCTGGAGGAAAACTTACATATTCTCTGATCACCAATAATAAACACTTCTTACCTTTCAAAATAAGCCCAAATGGATTATTATCAGCAATTATGTCCCTTGATCATGAGTTTCAAGATACTTATGACTTCCAGGTGTTTGTCAAAGATAATGGAACACCATCTCTGAATAATACAGTCAATGTGATTGTTGAGGTAACTGATAAAAATGATAATGCTCCATATTTTACATTTCCCAGTATTAAACCTTATAATCTCGATGTGACATATTACCCACATCATAGCAAGAACATCAGCCAAATCAAGGCATCAGATAGTGATAGTCAAGAGAATGCATTTCTAAAATATGAAATAATCAGAGGCAATGATAAACAGATATTCACCATGAACCAGTACACTGGTTTGTTAGCTTTCAATCGGCAACTGAGTCCAGAAAATGCTGGTTCCTATCAGCTGGACATTGTGGTCAAGGATAGTGGTAGCCCAGTTCTATCAGCAACAACTACTCTGTTTTTAACATTGACTATCAGCAACAAGACATCCCAAATGTTAAATGTTGTTGAGCTAGAAAGTGAAGAGAAAGTGCATCTTAATCTGGTCATTATTATTACAGTGATAGCAGTGACAATAGCTGTGTTCATAACAGCTTCATTGTCAATCTGCATCATTCGATGTAATGGTCAGTCAAATGTGGCCTATGCACAACCACTTGATCCTTCCAACAAATTTGTAGGTTAACAGACACCCGATTGTTAAACCTCATCAACGGAACTCTTGGCCTCAGTGTGCTCATTTGGTGCCAATTAACCAAACTTTGGCTATGAATACTCCTATCATCAGATCAAGGAGATAACTTACTGTTGGTCAGAAGTCTGAATGCTTTTATGTACCACTTCAGGTAGGTTTGCATTAATTTTTTATTAAAAAATCTTCACTGTCATGTTATTTTAATAATGTTTTCAGATTTTCTTTTTGTATGCTATATCATACAATAAGTCTTTTCTAAATTATTAATATATACTGGTTATGACGTATTTAAAATTTATCACATCATTAACATCAAACTGTTCATTCAATTCAAAGAATTTTACACAATGTTTTACAATATTCCTGTTGTTTTTATTGCAAAATGTATTTTTTTTACTTCCTTTGTAATGTATTTATACTTTTTTTAAAAGTCTCACACCAGACTTATGAGTTTTCATTTAAAAGAATCAGCAAATTTATTACTAGGATTTTAATTTTGACTTTTGGAATTTGCTGTATAAATACTTTTAAAATTACTTTGATGGAAGTTATTTTTATAATTTCTTTACAAATGTAGCTAAATTATTTAAGTGAAATATTTTTTCTCAAACAATTTTTAATGTTCTCTATTCAATATTTTTTGTTTTCACTTCATTTTACTAGTCAAAAAATGCTGTATTTTTGCAGTTCATTTATTTTGGATTGTAAGACTAAATTTTTATTTTGAATAGATGTATACCCAAAATGTGTCAATCCCTCCTTATTATTTTGAAGATTGGAGATCTACTGTACCTCCTCAAACAGGAAGTGAACATGATTTGAGAGAAGAGGACAATTAATCTTGTTTAAAAGGTGAGATTGGGAAAGATTGATCACATGTAAAAAGGTTCCTTACATGAAGATACTTATTAAGCTTACCTTTGTCTGGTATAAGGCCAATGTAGTGAAACATCAGTGAAAGCTTGATACAAGATTAGCTTGTGTATTATTGTTCTATGGCATGTTTAAATATTCTTTACTATGATTAGTGATTTTTTAAAAAATTAATCTGCTTCAATCTGTTTTTTTTTTTTTTTGTAATTTTTACAATTAGAAATTGATTACGGCCAGAAAATATATAACAATATCTTCTTTTTTAGTAATGAATATTTCACTCATGAACTAATTTTTTATATTTTACTCTTGTATCAAATAAACTCTTGTATTCAGATTATGTATTATTTATTCATTCTTTGAACTATAACTGATTTTTTTATCATTATATATTTACAATTATTAATTTTTTTTCCAGGTTTTATTTCTTCCTAATCCTCTACAGATTCAAACCATCCTAACGAAAATGACATTTCTGGTCTATATCCACAGTCCAGAAATCTGGTCAAAATAAACCAGCAGCCTTCAAATACAAGACCTTTACCACCATTACCTCACATGAACCAGTAAATATGCAAGGTGGTGCTGAAAAATTATTGGCCAAACCATTTCCAAAATCTGATGATTTTAAAAAAAAAATGTTAATTCTTTTTTGTTTGGGCTGAGAACTTTTCAGCAGTCACCTCTATTCTCTCTTTGCATAACATCCTTTTTTTTTTATATACCAACAGAATATTAACATTTCTAAGCATTAAATTTAAAAACACTACTCACATAAATTACTGTATATATTAATCTATCTACATCTCTCTGTTGCTCTCTTTCTCTGGACATTTAAATAATAGTTTAAAATTTATAAAGTAATTAAAATTTTTCAGCAAACATTAATTATTCTCTTGTTAAACATAAAGATATCAGTATTATTTTTATTGTTTCAGTCATTGTCACTTTAAAAATCTTTAACAAATACAAATAATAAATATAGTCTTTATGCAGAAATCTTTAGCATGGATAGAGAGAGGAAACGAGATTGTGAAGGAAGAATAGGAATGTTTTCCTTTGCATTCTGGGAGAAAAACTTTGGTGAGCTCACTTTTTTTATTCAAGTATTGGATTTAATTCTGATTGTTTTCCATTTAATTACTGATAAACAAAGTTTTTTTTATATAAAAAATGATAACATTAAGTATGTGTTAAGAAAGTAGATTTTTCTTGACATTCAGCTTTGAGTCCGTTTGCAAGTAGGGTAGCCATTAAACACACTTCATACTTGCTAGGACTGCTTCTCCCTATCTTCTCAGTACATACACATTTGCATATACCCATTTGCCTTTATTCACACATTTCTTTCTCACCCATATAAATCTTAGTTCAAAACAGAGTCTTTATAGAAAACACCTTATAAACAGCAGTGGATCAGATAATAATGGTAAGTGGCTATCATTTTTTATATTTGTTTTTTTATAAAATCTCTGGTATGAATGTTTTCACCTACATTAACTCTTTATACAACATTTGAGTAGTTAGCTTCTTTTTGTGCTTCTAGTTAACTGTAAGAAGATATACAATTATACTTATTATTATAATGTTCTAATATTAACATTGATGAGAACCATTATTTACTTTTTTAGTCTTATTTTAATATTATCAACATTAAGCACATCTTTTTTATGTCAAACTTAGACATTTATTTTTCTTCCTTAATGGAGCTGAGGTTCATTTTCTGAATTTGTCATCCATGTTTAACTTTTGTTTGCTCTGAAGGAACTGATATAATAAGCTAAAATTGTGTATTGCAACATCATCTGTTTTTTTTTCTTTGTTGTCTCTCTGAGTTTATTTATTTATTTTTTTTAAAGTTTCTTTATCTCATGCCATATCATTTTTCCAACCATCTTTTCCTCATTTTATCATATTTCTATTTTATAAATTAAGAATATATGATATAAGAATAATGATTCTTTTTTGTTTAAGATCCTCTTCTAGATTAAAATCAGATAACTCATACATCAAAAATATATACTGTAGCTTTTATGTGATACATCCGTTAAGGATGATTGTGATCATCCACAAATTCCTGCCTTTTATTGTGCTAGGTAACATTTTATCCTTTACTATCCCTATTTATTTATGTTCTGCCATCTGTTAACACAAACTTATTAAGTAAATTAACTTTCCTTATTTTCCTTCAGTATATCTTGTGAGTGTTAAACTCTCCAGACCCTCCTTCTTCATATGCATTCCAGAAATTTTAATTGTATCTTTCTGATTGCAAACATAAGTTTCTCTGTATACTGTATATAACATTTAAAAAGTCTCTAAATACATAGTATAAGCATCAATAATTTGCCAAATTTCAGTTGCATATATATATATATATATATATATATGTGTGTGTGTGTGTGTGTGTGTGTGTGTTTAGAATCTTTGCTAGCAAGTGGAAAATAATTTTTCCACTTTTTAGCAGCAGTAATGACTTTACAGATATAGTTCAAATTGTAAGGTGATTAATGCTACTGATTTCATAAAATTGTTAATGCCAGGTGTAAGACGCTTGTGGTAAACCCACTCTTTCTCTAAAATACTGCAGAATGCTCAAATATTTTTGGTTCACTCAAAATACATTTTATAAACTGAGGGTATACTGAAAAGAATAAAACATATAAAACTTTTGAGAATCCATTAAAGATTAAAGATCCATTAAAGGTTTAAATTCATATCATTTTTTTTCCTGTAATTTTAGATCTTAACTTATACAAATAAGAACTGGGCATTTTTGTCATATACTTTCGAGACATGATCACCCAAGCGTGTATCACGTATGGCACTTAACTGACTGACTTGTTTTTATGTAAAATAAAACGTTTTTATTCATAATATTTTTGTGTTATATTAACACTGAGATTTTCAGTTTTTTGCTTAATATGAAGCATTATTTCATGTTTTTTAACTTCTAAATAATTCTTGTCATCAAAATTGATATAAAGTTGTGTCCCTTTATAGCATGAGTTTTTTTTTTTTTTTAATTATTTTCATGTAACATCTATATCTACAATTGTACATACATGATTCTTTTTACATTAGCATTTATGACTACATTTGTAAATATATTTTGTTATATTATGAATATATTTATGTCATTATTGAATATAACAAAGACTGTCATATTTCTGGAATGCTTTGATATTTGCTTCAAAATAATTTTTATTTATGTTAATAATGGCAAAATTCAAGATAATGGAGAACATTTTATTTTTCTAAAGTAATTCTATTGTAGTGTTCAAATCATTTTTATATATCACTCTTCACGAGATTTGTTAATAATAAACCAAATATATAGAATAGAAAATAATTTTATTCTGTAAGTAAAAACAAGAAAAAACTAAAACTTTACGATTCATTTTTCTTTAGTTTCTACTTCATTACTATCTTTGTTAGCCTTATTCAGTTGCTTTGTAAGATAAATTTATATTTCCTCTTCACAGTCAAGGGTCTGTGTATGAACCTAGAGTACACTAGGTGACTTCATACAGTGATTTAAAAGATAAATAGGCTTTCCAATTTAGAAGATTGACATTACACACTCTTTCTGTTTATTTCATGTGGCTTTCTGCTGATGTAAGCTAAAGGAAAATACATTCTTAATAGTGAATTTGGTATTAATTTTTGAAAAAAAAACTCTTTGCCAACATCATATGACATTTTAAATTTGTTATATTTTTCAGCAATGAATATAAATTCCACCCAAAGACTTAAGGAATTATCTACCTGCCAGTTAAATAAAATATACTTTAAGATGCTAATTCAGATTTGCATTTTAATACCAATGATGCAAAGTTGTCTATGTGCAGACATCACATACACTGTCAGTGAAGGGAAGAGCCCTGGCACCTATATAGGAAATATTGCAGCTGATTCAGAAATTGCAAGAGATCACCAGGATTTAAATCTAATCACATTCAGCCAATTGCAGCAAAGTAATTCTGGAAGTTCTGTTTTATTTCGTGTGGCAAAAAAGACTGGCAAATTGTATACAATAGAAACACTTGACGCTGAAACCATATGTAAGCGCAATAAAGAATGCTTCCAAATATTGGATATAGTCATTCAGAAAAAGCTTTCCACCATCAAAATATTAGAAATTAAAGTTATTATCAAAGATGTAAATGATCATGAACCAGAGTTTCCTCATAAACAAGTTAGTATTAAGTTTGAAGAAAATTATATCCCAGGAACTAAAATATTAATCCCAAATGCAGTGGATAAAGATGTTGGGATTATTAATTCTCAAATTACTTATGAACTTAAAAAATATAAAAACGAACCCTTTTCATTACATGTATCCAAAAATATTGATGGAACCTCCAAGTTAGAAGTGATTTTAGAAAAAAGACTTGACAGGGAAGTAAAAGATTCCTACTTGATTCAAGTGGTTGCAAAAGATGGAGGCTCACCATCCAAGCAAACTGTTTTACATGTTCACATCTCAGTGGTTGATGTCAATGACAATTCACCTGTATTTTCTCACAAAGTCTACAATGTTTCTATCAAGAATAAACCTAGTGAAACAGTACCTATTATTACAGTTATTGCCAAAGATTTGGATTCTAGTAAAAATGGAAAAATATCTTACACATTTAGTTCTCAAACACCTGATAATGCTCAGAATTTCTTTAGATTGAATAAAGAAACAGGAGAATTATTTTTGCATACTATGTTTGAGCTTGGACAAGAATTAGTACATAATTTATATGTAGAAGCAAAAGATGGAGGTACTCCTCCTCTGAGTTCCATTGTCAAAATTATCATTACTGTGATTAATCAACAAAACAATGTACCAATCATCAAAATAAACTTTGCCTCTAATTCAAAAGAGAACATAGTTGATATCCCAGAAGATATTAAAGTTGGAAATTTTATTGCTTATGTCAAAGTGATTGACCATGATGAAGGAAAAAAAGGAGAAGTTACATGTCATATTCACCATGATAAATTCCAGCTTCATAATTTAGGTCCAAAGAAATATGAAGTGACACTAAAAAATCCTCTGGATAGAGAGAAAGAAGAACACCATGATGTTGTGATCAGTTGCCAAGATAAAGGATCTCCTCCTCTTCATAGTAACAGCAAATTCTCTATTCAAGTGATGGATATCAATGATGTTCAGCCACAATTTACAAAAGACACTTTTAAATTCTTCATTGATGAAAATGAAAACTCAAGAATTACTGTTGG
>JBBBDQ010029443.1:0-11077 GCA_037127315.1 Ascarosepion bandense
ATAGGGGCAAGTGGAAATCCATGATTGTCTACGTTCTGAAGGGAAAGAGCACATGAAGAAGAATGAATAGCGAAGCAAGGTTTGGGAGAAATACCAAGAGGAAACATTAAGAGCGACAAGGGATAGGGGCAAGTGGAAGTCCATGATTGTCTACGTTCTGAAGGGAAAGAGCACATGAAGAAGAATGAATAGCGAAGCAAGGTTTGGGAGAAATACCAAGAGGAAACATTAATAGCGACAAGGGATAGGGGCAAGTGCATGTCCATGATTGTCTACGTTCTGAAGGGAAAGAGCACATGAAGAAGAATGAATAGCGAAGCAAGGTTTGGGAGAAATACCAAGAGGAAACATTAATAGCGACAAGGGATAGGGGCAAGTGCATGTCCATGATTGTCTACGTTCTGAAGGGAAAGAGCACATGAAGAAGAATGAATAGCGAAGCAAGGTTTGGGAGAAATACCAAGAGGAAACATTAAGAGCGACAAGTGATAGGGGCAAGTGGAAGTCCATGATTGTCTACGTTCTGAAGGGAAAGAGCACATGAAGAAGAAGAATGAATAGCGAAGCAAGGTTTGGGAGAAATACCAAGAGGAAACATTAAGAGCGACAAGGGATAGGGGCAAGTGGAAATCCATGATTGTCTACGTTCTGAAGGGAAAGAGCACATGAAGAAGAATGAATAGCGAAGCAAGGTTTGGGAGAAATACCAAGAGGAATCATTAATAGCGACAAGGGATAGGGGCAAGTGGAAGTCCATGATTGTCTACGTTCTGAAGGGAAAGAGCACATGAAGAAGAAGAATGAATAGCGAAGCAAGGTTTGGGAGAAATACCAAGAGGAAATATTAAGAGCGTCAAGGGATAGGGGCAAGTGGAAATCCATGATTGTCTACGTTCTGAAGGGAAAGAGCACATGAAGAAGAATGAATAGCGAAGCAAGGTTTGGGAGAAATACCAAGAGGAAACATTAAGAGCGACAAGGGATAGGGGCAAGTGGAAGTCCATGATTGTCTACGTTCTGAAGGGAAAGAGCACATGAAGAAGAATGAATAGCGAAGCAAGGTTTGGGAGAAATACCAAGAGGAAACATTAATAGCGACAAGGGATAGGGGCAAGTGCATGTCCATGATTTTCTACGTTCTGAATGGAAAGATCACATGAAGAATGAATGCAGAAGTAAGGTTTAGAAGAGATAGCAAGAGGAAAAATGTTAAGAGCAACAAGAGATATGGGCAAGTGAAAGTCCATGATTGCCTACGTCTTGAAAGGTCGTGGCATATGTTGAAGATAAACTTGTAGTAATATATAGCTCGTGATCTTTGAAAATATTTATCAGATACTTTCTGAATCGAGGCCGAACATAACAAAAGAAAATAATATAATGAAGATGTTGACTTTCCACATTACATTGGCATGGGAAAACGGAGAGTCGAGTTCAAATTCCACTTGGCTATGTTACTAGCACTTACGTGTAAAGGCCATTGGAGATTATACAAATCCATATCCAAACACACAAATTATGAGTAAAATAGTAAGACTTGTATGTCGAAATATTGTTATTTCAAAAGAAAAAAATGGAATTCTTACAATCCAAAATGATTTGGCTTTAAACAACACCAAAAGGGGTGATAATCCGTAAAAAAATATATAAAACACCAATCTACCTTCAATAAACATGAAAGAAACTGCCATCAATTCTAGAAAGAGTAATAGCATATAGACTTGAAAAAATGATTTTTCTGAAGAATTTTATTAATTTTTTTTTTTAATTTCCATCGACAGTAACATTTCGGTTAATAAATATCGAATGTTTTCTTTATGGAAACGGGTGATTTTATTATCACCAATACTATGTACCGGAAAATATTTTCTAAAACATCTCCATATTTAGATAATGGAATAATTTGTATTGCGCAAATCTTCGAAATTCCAATATGTATCAAATAATATAAGAAAAAATGCATAAGTCAATGGATTTAGGAAATATAATTTTCAGAAAAGCTGATCTAACAGAAAAAAAAATAAAACAATTTTATAAATTTCAGCTGCAATAACGCTAACTGTTGGACCAATGAATATTTTGTGTATGGAGGTAGCGACTTACACCTTACGTTTTAACAATTTACAGTGACACACTAGGATTACAATGCGACAATTTTTAAAGGTCGTTTATTTGCTTTTCTTTTTGAGTTGTTTGAACCGAAGGGCATTAAAAGACAAATTTTTAAAGCACAAGTTTTCTTTTGATATATTTGCTGCTTCGTGTCACTTTAAATATAAATGGCTACGTTAAAAAGAATTTCTTTGAAGAAAAGGGATACGTGGAAGAAAGAGCAGCGAACAAAAATGCCACAAAGAAAATCATTTTGACATAATACAATCACGTAAGGAAAAAAAAATATTACAAAAATGCTAAATGTCATTTTTCGAACATTTATCAAGCCGTTCATAATTCTTACTTTTCTACAACAAAAGTTTCTAACTTTTTTTTACAATTTCATTCGGATAATAGACGTTCATTAGAATATTAGCCCTAAATTGTGCATTTCAAACATAAAAGAACAATTCCAATCTTAAATCGTTAAATTCTTTGAGCGCTGAGGTTCCCGACAAATTAAGAAACAGGATAATTGCACTAGAAACAAAGAAGAGTACTAGATTGCTATGTGATGTCAGTTCTTCAATATGGCAGTGAATGTCGGACAATATCATCAAAGATGAAGGAAACACTTGAAGCAACAGATGTAGTTCTACAGAAGGATGCTGCGAATATCATGGATCGAGCATTGATGAGGTTTTGGAAATGATGGAAACGAAAAGGAAATTAATACTGAGCATCAGGAAGAGATAGCTGAACTTCCTGGGACATGCAATGAGGAAAGAGGGCTTGGAGAACCTGATGCTAACAGGCCAAATAGAGGGAAAAAGAGACAGGGGAAAGAAGCGGATAACATTTGAAGGACTTGATCAGTTGGATGACGGAATGAGGGCTGCATGGTGTAACAGTAGAAGGCGTGCTAAGAGCCATCAGAGATAGGGAGACGTGGAAAGCCATGATCGTCTTCGTCCTGAAAGGACAGGGCACATAGAAGATCCCTGACTTGGCATCTGGATCCAGTCATTTTTTCACCAATTGTGATATAGCTTCCCTTTGTAATTTTCGTGACAGCTGCTTTAACGAGCTTTTTCCTTTCTGTTGCCTCAATCACATGCGTATTACTAGATTGGCATCTAGGTCCCACACTTATTAAAATAGTTAAATGTAATCACTATTCCTACCCTAACAGTTTTTCTTGTACTTCTGATTACTTTCTTTCCTGATAGCTAGATTTTCCAGAAGTTTAAATGCAACGTCAATTGCCATCTTCTATCTCCTTGAATCCCGTCCATATTTATCCTTTCCTCTGTACCTTCTTTATTCTTTCACTGTAACCCCCCTACGCACTAGTGGTGGTCTCACCTTGCCTCGTAAAAAATAAAATTACAAGATGCGTTGGATAAATTATCGCAATTTTAAATTTTAATTTTGCACATGCGCATTGTTTTTGATTTTGTCGACTGCACAGTATAGTAGGGTCAGCTGGGAACCATCTAAGAGAAAAAAGTACCATTATGCAATTTACTCCTCTAAAATTTGGAAAAGCATGCTCTACTGCTTGACATTCGCGTTCGAAGCTCCTAAAACTAACATTTCAGAGTGTTTAGGTGTCAATTTGAAGACTGGGCAAGAGTTGGATAAATCTAATGGTGATTCAGAAGGTACAGCGTTTCAACAAACTCACTCTCATCGTTCCGATAAGAAAAGAACTCATGAATTTGTTAGTGAGGGCCTCAGACTCAGCATGCAGACCTATATCTTGAGGAGATAGTGCTGCCCTGTGTCAAGAGAGTGGCAGCTGGAAAACTCTGCACAATGCCACACAAGCAGAAAAACGCAGTCATGTCTGTCAGACAATTTCTGTAATCACACCACCCTTTACATCTAGCCATCTAACTCCACAGACTATACCCCCCTTTGATTATTATGTGGGAGCGTAGTTGTGAGAGAGACAAAACTCCTTGTAACATCAAAGTTGAACTGAGGGCAAGGATTATGTCAGCCCTCACCAACTTAAACAAAAGACTGTCCGGAAGAGGTGCAGAAGATTCCAAAGTCGTTTGTAGGGGGGTGTTTGAAGCCAATGGCGATTTTATTGAATAGATTTACTTTTTATCATTTCAAGCAATTTTGGTGGAATTTTGTTAATATTTTAAAATGAGGTGTCAGTATTACTTTCAATTTTGAATAATTTAAACAATTTTAATTTAAAAAAATGTTAAGCTAGGTGAGAATTTTAACGGCCATATCACTCTGAAACAAGTTCTTGACTGATCATTTAAGTAAAGCATTATTGAAACTACCCAGTACTGAAATGAATGACCGCTGGGAATATCAATTTCTGTAAACTATACGACGTGCTAAACAAGCCGATAATGGATACAATCTCATTATATATATATATATATATATTGTGCCAAAGTATTAGGACAAAAACTATTTTATCTTTTATGTGGCATATTGACAGAAAATAGACAAAGTAATTTGATTTGATTTACTCAAATGCTTCAAGAAAAAAATACTTGTTACAAAATAAATTTAATATTTAGTATAATAGCCTTTGGTTTTGATCACAGCCTTCATTCTGTCAGGCATTGACATCACAAGCTTCTTCAATGTATCTAATAGTATCTCCTGCCAAGCAGCTTGTATTTGTTCCCAAAGTGTGTCTTCCGAAGTAACATTAGATTTATCAATTCGAGAGGTTGGGGGATACAAAAAGTCAGTCATATCCAAGGATAATACAATATTGAGTAGTTTCAAAATAACTTGTTTAATAGAAAATAGGAAAAATTAAATATAAGCTCTAGTTAATGCATTTCTTTTATACCTAGTTTAAATAATCAATATTTATTAGCAATTTACTTGGCTTTTCCCCTTGTATTTGAATTTAAGTGATTTTTTTTTAGAAACATCACCCCTGTCCTAATACTTTTGCACACTACCGGTAGTGTACAAAAAAGATAAAATAGTTCTTGTCCTAATACTTTTGCACAGCACTGTATATACACAGCATATTTTCCCATATATTAAATAAAAATATAATTTTAATTTATGTTATATTTATGGGTTGAAATGTCTCAGTATTAAGGATAAAGCATACGTGAATATAAAAGTAGACAATGATGTGAACAGCCAGCGGTGGCAATCTGTTTTATCCTTAAACGCGATCATCAGGCCATGTGTGTTGTGTTTTGGCTCTACTTTTCATATATGCTGGTGAACGATGTTTTATGTGCTGCAATGTCGATTGCATTATCGTAAAGGCTAATACTGTGCACCGTAGAAGTCATGTTTCAAGTTTTTCTACAGGCTATTGAGTTGGAATGATTATTGAATCTGAATGCGCTTATTTGTAGCTGTGATAAGATTAAGAGCAAAAAAGAAAACGTATTTCACTTATATTAAAATCTTTTTTGGAGATTGAGATATGAGAAAAAAATTCTGATTTTTTGAATGTAGATTGATTTTCATTGAATAAATTATGTACCACGTGCATTCGACTCTTTTCAAACAACGTTAGTATAATTTGTATGTTTTCTTTCTTGTTTCATCTTTTTTGCATATTTCCATCTCTGACGAAGATTTAAAAATTAAACATACACGATTAATAGTCATTTCACATTTGTTCTTTATTTTATGAGTTTATCGGATTCCGATCCATATTTGGATTCATCTCAGCTTATATATATATTATATTGCAGAACTTTTAAATATTTTCCATTTTTAAGCGAGTTATTTCGCTACGCAGGTTTCTACCATGAGTGTTGTCTTTGGGCAAATTATATATACTTTATATAACGCATTTGATAACTACATGCATATATACTTTATATAACGCATTTGATAACTACATGCATATATACTTTATATAACGCATTTGATAACTACATGCATATATACTTTATATAACGCATTTGATAACTACATGCATATATACTTTATATAACGCATTTGATAACTACATGCATATACTTTATATAACGCATTTGATAACTATGCATATATACTTTATATAACGCATTCGATAACTACATGCATATATACTTTATTTATAACTATTTATAACTACATTTGATAACTTTATATGCATTTATAATACACTATATACTTTATATAACGCATTTGATAACTACATGCATATATACTTTATATAACGCATTTGATAACTACATGCATATTTACTTTATATAACGCATTTGATAACTACATGCATATATACTTTATATAACGCATTTGATAACTACATGCATATATACTTTATATAACGCATTTGATAACTACATGCATATATACTTTATATAACGCATTTGATAACTACATGCATATTTACTTTATATAACGCATTTAATATTTAATAACTTTACTGGAAATGTGATGCTAAGTTCTTGCAAACATTTGTGGTGTCCTTTTGGTAGCTTAGAGTAGTAGGTAAGAAAAAGATTCTTCGTTTTACTGTTTTTCATGCTTTGTTTTTAATATTCTCTTTTCACAATTATTTTTCTTTTTGTTGTCTTCAAGTTTCTAAGTATATAAATGTTTAATTTAAAATTGATTTTTGTTATGTAAAATATTTAATAGCGTTATAATCCGTCTCTCTGCCCCCCCCCCCCGCTTAGACCACGTGCTCTTGCAAAATATGCATTGGCTAGAATTATCCAAATGAAACAGAGGGTCTCTTTGAGAAAGGACGAAATTTCAAAGAAACTATCTTCTGTTTACTAGATATGTGATGCATTCTATTTTGCTAGTTAAGAGTAAGTAGAGAAATTGACGTTTTTCTTTTTTTTACATGTCTATTTGTTTTAACTTATACTAAGTATATACTTAATATTTATGTTCTTTCTTCCACTCACATTTTTTTACGGGATGTTAGCAACACGGTAAAATAAAAAAAAAACCTACAAAGGGCGGAGGAACTCTTGATGAGTCAATGGCCAGCTAACTAGAGGTGGTGTCTCAAATCTCCGTGGAGAAGGCAACAGGATACCACTCCACTATATTTATCCTACGTATAATCATGGCTATATAACGAAAATATATTAAACCTAACGGCGTGAAGGAGGTTGCTTCCAAAGAGAGCAATTCCTTGCCCGGCAACGGGTGTCACCTGACCATCATCCGGCGACTTAACAAAAACGGCGTAAAGGGGACAGTTTTTTCCAAAATCTGTCCCTCGCCCGGGAAGGAACGACATGAGCAACAGGTGTCTCTGGACCTTTACCCCGCAACTGTGCGCAACAAAGAAAGAATTACCTTGGGGACATGGAACGTCAGGACGTTAAACAACTGCGGACAACTAGATAATGTCAAGCAGGAAATGAACAGACTGAAAATAAATGTTCTGGGAATATGCGAAACCAGATGGCCAAATAATGGAGACTTCAGCAGCGACAACCATAGGATAATATACGCAGAAGGAAAAAATAATGAAAAAGGAGTCTGCTTAACACTGGACAAAGAAATGAAAAAATGTGCCAATTCTCCTGGTCAAATTGAAAGGGAGAGCGTTCAACATAGCAATTGTAGTCATCTATACACCAACAACACAAAGCACCGAGGAAGAAATAGAATCTTTTTACTCCACTATAGAAAATGCCAAGGCTCAGTGTAAAAGCCAAGAAATCAGGATCATCATGGAAGATTTGAATGCCAAAGTAGGAAAGGAGAGGGAAGGTATGACAACTGGCAACTTTGGTTTAGGAATACGCAACGAACGAGGAGAAAATGGGTCCAATGGTGCATAGCAAGTGACCAGGTAATAACACCTGGTTTCAAGAACACCCACGACGTCTATAGACATGGAGAAGCTCAAGAGGTGACACGAAAAACCAGAGACTACATAATCATAAACAGCAGATTCAGAAAAGCAGTGGTTCAAAGCAAAGCCTGTCCAGGCGCTGACTGTGGAAGCGACCACGCCCCAGTCATCTGCAAACTAAAGGTGAAACACCGGAGACTGAAGAAGCCAAGTGCAGCACCGAAACTAAAATACAACGCACTCCTGTATGACCTCAATCTACAGAAAGAATACACTAACAGCGTGAAAATCAAATATGAATAACAAACTGGAAAAGGATACTCGAAATGGGATACGCTAAAGGAAGCAATAGTGACATCAGCAAACAACATTGCCCCAAAGGAAAATAGGCACAGAAAGAAAAACGAGTGGATGACTGAACATATTCTGGACACGATGCAAAGGAGGCAGAAAATGATATCAAGACATGGAATGGAGTACAGGGAACTACACAAGAAAAGAAAATGCAGACAGGCTAAAGATGAATGGCTCAATGACAAATGCGCAGAAGTAGAGAGATTGAGCGGGAATAATAAGACAGGACAAAACCCTGCTCTTAACAGGATGTATAAAACCTAAGATGGAACAATCATTTTAAAGAAAGAAATACTCGAACGATGGGAAGAATATATAAAATATCTTTTCCACGACAAGAGAGAGCAACCGATAATACGCAAAGATGAGGACGGACCGGAAATATTAAAGTGCGAAGTGAAATCTGAAATAGCCAAACTGAATAGAAACAAAGCAGCTGGACCAGACGGTATAGTCATAGAGCTGCTGATAGCCCTGGAAGAATTTGGCCTAGAGAAAATTACAGAAGTACTAAATGAAATTTATAATAGTGGTGTAATACCAGATGACCTCAGCAAGTCGATCTTCATAGCATTGCCTAAGAATCCAGGAGCAAACGAGTGCGAACTCCACAGAACCATCAGTTTAATGAGCCATATGACAAAACTGATCGTCCGAGTCCTGATGAATAGAAAGGGAAGCAGAAACAGGCCAGAGATAGGACAAGAACAGTGCAGTTTCAAAGACACTGAAACTAGGAATGCCATATTTCTGATTAGGATGCTCTCTGAAAGGGCAATTCAAATGAATAAGCACTTATACCTGTGCTTATCGATTATGCAAAGTCGTTTGACAAAATACGCCACAAAGAATTGGAGATGCTCGGCAGCCTGGACATATTTGAGAAAAACTTAAAAGTAATCAAGAATCTTTACTGACAACAAACCGTTTGTATACGGACAGGTAACGAAGTCAGCAGATATACAAAGATAGAAAGGGGCGTAAGACAAGGATGTGTCTTTTCACCGGATCTGTTCAACTTGTACAGCGAGAATATTTTGAGGACCCCAGATGTTATGCCTGGATTTGTCATCGGAGGCCATAATTTGAACAATTTAAAGTACGCAGATGATAGTGCTGATAGCAGACACAGAAAGGAAACTACAAGACATTCTACAGAAGGTAGCTGAAGTGAGTGACAAGAAAGGACTACAAATAAACTGCAAGAAAACCGAATGTATGGTCATCAGTCAAAAGAGTAGCCCAATATGCCAAATACAGGTCGGGGATACTAGAATCAAGCAGGTACAAAAATTTTAATACCTAAGAAGTGTTATAACAGAAGACGGAAAGAGGGACACAGAGATCCAAAGGCGAATTGGCATGGCGAAGGAAGCATTCCAGAAGTTAAGTAAAGTATTAATAAACAGGACCATTTCGCTAGAACCAAAAAAAAGAGTACTGGATTATGGCAGTAAATGCTGGACAATATCAAAGATGAAGGAAAAACATGAAACAGCTGAAATGTGGTTCTACAGAAGGATGGTGTGAATATCATGGATCGAGCATGTGAGCAACGATGAGGTCTTAGGAATGATGGAAACAAAAAGGAAATTAATACTGAGCATCAGGAAGAGACAGCTGAAGTTCCTGTGACGTGCAATGAGGAAGGAGGGCTTAGTGAATCTGATACTAGCAGGCCAGATAGAAGGAAAAAGAGACAGGAAAGCAACGGATAACGTATTTGAAGGACCTAATCAGGTGGATGATGAAACGAGGGTTGCATGGTGTAACAGGAGAAGGCGTGCTAAGAGCCACCAGTGATAGGGAGACGTGGAAAGCCATGATCGCCTACGTCCTGAAGGAACAGGACACATAGAAGAACTATGTACATATATATATATATATACACACACACTATCGGCCATAATTATATAATTACTACAGAGTTTTAAAAAAATAATATTTCTTACTATTTTTTTTAGTATTTATTGCCAAGTGAATAATTGTAAATGAGAATAGAATGGTTATTTTGTTAATATTGCGCAATAACATGAGCATCAAATGAATTTATAAATATTTAATAATTACCTATATTGCAGTTTCATCAATAAAAGAATGAAGAAAATTTAGGGTGATTCGGACGAGTTCATCTTTGCTTCCTTACCTTGTAAAATTTTGCAAATAATAACAGAAGAACCATTCTTTTTTCATTTGGGAATAAATACTAAAAATAGTATGAAATACATCATTTCTTAAAAAAAAAACAAACAAACTGGGGTTGCCTAATAATTATGGCCGGTAGTGTATGTATATATATATATATATATATATATATATAATTTTACTTTGAACATGTACAAGCTACTACAAAATTGTACATTCTGTCTTTGCATTCAAAGAACATTGTCTCATCAGGTAGTCAATAATGATGGTAATAAACGTTTTATTGAAACAAACAAACAAAAAAGCCACTTTTTGATTTTTGTAAATCTTTTTGTGCGAAGTAAAAAGATATTAAAAAGAGAGGAAAGATAGAAACAGGGTAGATAAGATGAGAAATCAAGAAAAGGAAGAGAAAGAGGAAAGGGAAAGATACAGAGGAAGTAGAAAGTAAAGAGGAAAATAAGTGAGAAGGTATTGAGAGGAATAAGCCAATGGAAACGACTGAGAGAGAAATTTGAAATTTTGGCCGGAAGTGAATTGCAGACAAATATTGACATCGGTTATGAGGTGCCTGGGCTCAAATCTTTGTTTGTTTGTTTGTTTAAGAAGGGAATTATACTTCTATAAAGGAAAATGAAAGATGCAAAAGAAGTAGAAAATAAAAAGGAAAGTGAGAAAATGTACAGCGGGAAGAAGTGGGAAGAGACAATAGAAACTGCG
>JBBBDQ010029444.1:0-20000 GCA_037127315.1 Ascarosepion bandense
AAGATGGGCGCCAACTACAGAGGCCTGATGCTGACTAATTAAAGACAGACAAGAAATGATTTTGCAGACAAAGTTTTTGAGTCGAAGTTTGAAATTGAAGTCAGAGTGACAGAGATCGACAGAAGAGGCCTGATGCCAGCTAACCAGAGTTAAAGACAGAAGAGAATTTCCAGACAAAGTTTTTGAGATTGACAGCTGAATGCAGTTTTCAGTTGCAGTTGGAGTAGTTGCAGCTCAAGTGGCAGAGAATTCAATTTCCCGGTCCAGAGACGTAATGACCAAAGACAGATCCCAGTTGAATAAGTAAAGAGACAGAGAGATGATTGCCATGCCGTTGGATGCTGACTGTAGAGAAGTCAGTCACCAATCAACCAACCAGAGTTAAGAGACAGACAAGATAATTTGCAGACAAGTCTGAAATTGCTAACTGAAAGAGAATAACCCAGCACTTCGGCAAAACAAACAAGTTGATTAGATTTAATGAACTTAGACTTCTGTTTGGAGGGAGCAGCGAGCTGCGGCCAGCCAGACTCCTCGTTATTGCTTAGGAGAATAATTCGATTTACCTAAGAAATGTCCATTCTGCTACCAGTTGATAGAAGCAGGGATTGGGAATTACTCAAGAGACTACTGTGTCTAATCAATATATAAAAGCATTATTTCACAACACTTCAGACGTTGGTCCAATTATTTTTGATGTTACATTTCTTTCTTTTATTACTCAATTGTGTGCACTCAGCAGAGAGACAGCTAGTGGAAAACTACCTTGATTAATCAACACAATGTGGGACAAGGGAGAAAACTGTGACAGAGTCAATCTACAACCAGCTGACTGGATCGAAACCAACAGTGACTAGGGCCGGGTAGTGCCACAATTGCACTACACATGAAGGAGTTCTAAAACTAAAATATTCTGTTAATCTTTTTGAATGATTTGTGAGTGTTTTTTTTTATAGTTGCCAAGTTTGTTTATAGATACGTAATTTGGAATAAAGCTCATTTCGTCTTTTTGCCTTGATAAAGTCCATCACAAGACAAAATGAGTGGGCGAGAAATACAGTTTTCCTGTCTTCTTTATATTTGACCATCCTGTCCTAAATCTCAGATCATAACAGTATATATATATATATATATATATATATATATATATATATAATCTCAAGTAATATTGCTGATAAGAAGGGATAAACCCCTAACCTAAGTAATTATTATTATAGGAATTAAATTCAAGATCATGACAGCATTATTACTAAACCAAATCAGTTAATTTTCACTTAAATAAAAAATAATGATAATAATAAATAAATTTAAAATAAAAATATTTAGAACTAGAAAGAAAAAAATATAAAGAACGGTGGATGTTATTCAAATTATCTTGTATTGTAGAGTTTAATAGGAGGAAATAAATCAATTATATTAGGTGAGAAAAATTTTTTAGATTAATTTTAAATTTTTGGTGCTGAATAATATCAAATGATTGGACTAGAAAAAGTAAGCGTTAAAAGTGGTTAACTATTTTATTATATTATTGATTATCCTGATAAGAAACAGAAAAAAAAAACAACTATTTAACAAATTTAAATTGGGATTAATATTTATGGGGTTTATGTCTAAATTTAAAATTTGGGAATTTGCATTTATGATGTCATTTGCTTAGGATATTTTATTATTTAAATTTTTTCGACTAAACATAGATTGCATCTATTGTAGAGTATATTGGGGGTGCGGGTCAAAGCTGTTAGTATCCAACTAAGTATTAGGTTGAGTCCTTTCATTTCCAAAAATCTTTGGTTAAGAGATATCTGGAATTTTAGAACTGGGTTGGAAAAGAGTGTTTATGAGAGTAGTAATGTTTAAATTCTCTAGCCGAAATTCCAATGTAAACCTGATAATTCTTCCTATTGTTCTTTTTGTGATTGGGGGGGGGGTATATGGAGGAACATTAGAATAATGGCTAAGAGCTCAGATTGAGGAATTGGAGAATTTAAATTTCAGTCTAATTCATTACATTCACATGTGTTTGGGAAAGGCATGAATCCAGCTCTCCTACCAGCTATAGATAAAACAGCAGGACAGACTGATTGGGTGGCAACCTGTCTAGAAGAAAACTTTAAATACAAATTGGATTACACTGTCCTAAAATGTGAATTCAAATTGTTACTAAAACTCCTTAGATGTGGTGTTAAAAGGAGCCCAATGTTCCATAGGTGTTTTATATATATATATATATATATTTATTTATTTATTTATTTTTTTTCTAAACATATGCTGTTAAATATAAGAGCATGAATGTCTATTATGTTTAATCATGAGCCGTTTTAAACATCGTCCATTGAAATTTCTTGGTGTTAGGATCATTTAATGCTCATTTAAATCATTTAGAATGGCTCATGATTAAACATAAATAGACATTCATTGTCTCTTATATTTAACAGCATATGTTTAGAAAATTATTTGCTGCCTCGATGCACTATATATATATATATATATATATATATATATAATGAAGAGTAAAGAAGAACTTAAAAAAGAGGGTGAAAAAATACAGTAGCAATTCTGTGGTTCACCTGCTTAAGTAAAAAGCCTGTTGTAAGCCCTAAATTATTTTTTCTCAATTTTAATTAAGAAAGATGCTTTTTGAGATAAACAAAATTTCACCTCATTCAAACCAAATTTCTTTTAATCTGAAAAAAAAAAAAATAAAACATTGGAAATTTTCTTTTTAACATTTCTGGAAAGTAAAAAAATTTAAAAAAGATCTTCAAAACCAACCACAGTCTGCAAAGAATGGAGAAAAAAAAAACAAACAAACAAACAAACAAAAAACAAAAATCAAGTCTAACAGCAATTTTATCTCCCTGATATGATTTTCCAATAACAGCTGAAGTATTTTTTTGTTTGTTATTTTATTTTTTTTTTACAGAAATTCAAAAATGTATGTACATAGAATTTTTTTTTTTTTTCGAGCAGTAAACAACATTTGTAAGTATAAAATCTTTTCTTTCATTTCAGTCTAAGTTGAATCCACTCAACAATGAGAATAAAAAGTTGATTTTTTTTTTTTGTTACTTGTGCTTGGCTGGTTAAGTGACAAAACAAGAGTTGATAGATAAGCAAATCAAAAGAGATAGGATTAAATGTCTTAATTACTCAGATCAAACCAACACAATAACTGCTTCCATTGGGATAACCATTTCTACAGCAAAATATGGAATTGTACAATTGGCATGTTGAGAAACCAATAGAAAACAATTCGATGCCTATAGACACCATTTTCTTTAGTTAATGGGGAATTATTGAAGGAGATTTGATGCTGTTGATAAGAGAGGGAGGAGGAGGGGGGCACTAATCACTAGGAAACTAGATTTTTAAATATCTTTCAAATTAATAAATTTTCTTTGTCTGAAATATAAAAGAAAGTTGGATGTTAAATAGGTTGATTATGTTATTTTATACAGAAATTTATTTTTTGGAAAATTCTTAAAAAAAGAAAAAAATTACTAAATATATTTCTTCCATTTAAAAAGTTCTTGATATTTTTTTTAGTGAAAAATAAACAAATATAATCCTTGTCTATGCATGCACTCATATTGTTAGACTAAAAGTGAACATTTTTACAAATAGATCTTGATTAAAACTAGTTCAGAAGCTCCTGTTAAGGATGTGATAGCATTGAGGAAGTTAATTTTTATTAAAAAAAAAGTAATAATAATAATCCTTTCAGATGTATTCTATTTGATTTGAGAAACAAAAAAATAACTGTGCAGTACATCACAGATACCCTGTAAATTCAAAGGTTTTTGAAAGGGTGGGAGGTTTTTTTTTTGTTTTTGTTTTTTTCCAATATTTATAAAGGTGACTTTAATCCAACTCTTATAATTAATGATTACTAGGAATTATATGGTGACAAAAAATATTAAAACATTTTTAATCATATTTCATGCTAAATAGAATATTTTTTCATATTGAAAGAAAATATTAAATGAAATATCATTATGCAATATTAAATGATAAAAATTGTGCAGGATTTTTTTATGTTCTATTATTAACTGACTTGGAGATTCTAGATAAGAGGATTTTCTTTTTGAAAAAAATATTTCAAAGACTGGAATCAAAATTTCAGTTTATGTAGTTAAGAGAAAAAAATCTTTTTTTCTACATAAAAAGTTTATTAACTAGACTTTTATTTTTTATATTCATTAAATCATGTAAGTTTTTTTCTTTTGTTTTTTTTATTCTACCAACTTTAATATGTAAATGTTTGTTTTTATATATGTAATTTTTTTTTTTTTTTACAATTTAAGTAAAACTAAAATGTTAAATTTTTAATTTAAAAACTGCCTTGTAAAAAGTTTTCTGTATTTATATTAAAATGGGCTGGATTATTCTTTAGGCTAGTACAGGCTTCAACCAGGGGTTGGATCATATTTTAGGCTAGTACAGGTTGCAGCCTAAGTCCCAGGGCCGGATTATCCTTTAGGCAAGTATAGGCTGTAGCCTCTCTAGCTTTTATAAAGCAATGATTTTAATTTTGTAGATGCTATAACTTCTAAATAGTTTCATAAACTGAAATGGTATCAATATGACAAATTCATTTATTTTGATTGTTTTATTGTCAAAAATCTGTTTAATTTTTTTTTTTTTTTTTACTACAGTTGTGTTGAAATATGTTTGCAACAAATAGTGAAATAGTATTTCTTGAATATTTTTATTGACAAACAAAAGATAGCTATTCTAGTTTAAAGAATTGCAACAAGTTTACTTCAAACTATGTCAAGATATCACAAAAAATATTCAAGACAGGTTCAGGCAAATTAGAGGGAGTGAGGGCTCAATTTCATTAGTCTAAAAGCCCCAAAATGTCATAATCTAGTCCTGCATGTGACAAATTTTTTAAAAATTCAAAATACAGAAAAAAGTAAAATTAAATGGTTTACAAATATTTTAACGATAACTAGTCTCAGTCAATTTCTAATATTTAACATTAAAAATGTGTTTTTGTCTGGATCTTTGGAAGAAAAGTTATTATTTATATGTGGACTATTATTGTTGTTATTGTGCGTTCAATCCCGGGGTCAGGCAGTGTGTACTTGAACTCAATGGAAACGGCAAGTAATACTAAAATAAGAACTAGGCAAGATATTGCTAGACATGGACAGTGGAATGAGAACAATCTACCCCATGGATTAAGTTTGAAATTCACTGAAGATTACCTGGATTAGCAAGCACCTGATGAAGGCCAGAGGGCACAGCATCCAAAACGTGATAACAACAACACAGATGAGGACAATAGTCCACATAAAAAAAAATTGAAAAAATGTGGAATTAAATTTCTGAATGTAAGCATAAAAAAGTCCCATCTACAATGAACAGAAAGACTTTGAATTTTTTATTAGAAAATATTAGTGATGAAAACTTGAATTTGTTGATAGAAGTAAACAAAATTTTCTTTGAAGCAGTCTAGTTATCGATGTATTAAAAAGAGAAATGGTTATAATTTATATTTAGATGTAAAATAGACTGAAGGTTTATCTGAATTTCTGCAATGAGGAATTTGCTTTTGGAGTAATATCCTCATCTTTACTGTTACTATCACAACCATCCAATAACAGATGAGGCAAGAAGAACATTAGGTTTAAGGCTCCAAGTTCTAGCATTGGTCAGTGAATTTAGTGGCATAATTATTGTGTATTTAATCAAACACTGGAAAAGAAGACTAGTGATAATTGAACAATTAACCAAAGACGAGTTATCTCCCCTACACATGGTCAGCGAAATGAGAAGAATCTACTCAGTGTAGGTTAAATAAAAGGTTCAGTTTGAAATTCCCTGAAGGTTACCCAGATCGACAAGCCCTTGAAGAAGGCCAGAGAATACAGTGGCCAAAACACGATTGTAACAACAAAGATGAGGACATTAGTCTGACTAACTGTAAGTAACATTAAAGTTTCTTTATAACTAATTGCTATCGCAACAATAGAGTGAATTTTTCACCTGCTGCATTTAAACTTATTTTTTTATATTTGAACATATTTTGGCATACAGATAAAACACTATTTCAAGAGGAAAATGCAACATGCAGTAAGAAAATATTGAGAAAAAAAAAACAAAACAAAAACCTTGACTTGAGGACCAAGTCAAATTTTGTGCTGTTTTAGACCGAGATTCATGTCAAACTATGAAATTACAAGTTGTTTTGTTAAGTTGATTTAAAAACTTATTTGAAAAGTGACTATTACTGTTCAATATAAAATTGCATAGAAAGATATTTGTGGATAAAAAGTTCAGTGAAGATAAGGATATTTTTCAAAGGCACCAGAAATGTTTTCATTATGAGTAAACTGTTCTTGGCAGGGTTAGTATTCCAGGTGAAAATGTGGTATTTTGTTGAGTTTTATGAGGCTAAGCAGAATTGTTTTTTAAAAGGTCGAGATTACTGGAGATTTAATGGGGAATTTGAAATAACATTGAATCTGTGCTTTTGCTAATCAAAGAAAAGAAAGTGCATCACAAACAACTGTTGGAAAAATTTATTTTCATATATAAATGTGCTTGAAAATTAAAATCACTAACTTTGCCCCTTAATCAACTATGACTAAAGCTGGAAATATTTTTGTTTATCTCATCTACTGAGAGAGAGAAAAAAACATTTAGCAAACATGAACCTTCATTGCCCACAAAAAGATGAAGTGTCAAAAGGATTTTTTTCCCCTTGACACCGCTATTATTTTAACTACCTTTACTCCTCGGCAATGTTTATTGCTTTCAAAAGTGATGATTAGAATTGGAATAAAACCTAAGCACATGATGAAAGGGAATTAATAAATTTATTTTGTTATTGAGAATTTACAACAAAGTAATAAACTCTATTAGATTGTTTATTTATGCTATATTATTTTAATGGAATATTTGGCAAGACATCGACTAATTGCCACTTGATTCAAACTTTATAAAATGGTTAATGATTTCCTTGGTTTACTTTTTTAAATTTATAAATGTTTGTAAATTTATGAATAAAAGAATTGTTTTCATATTTATTTCTTTATAAATTGGTAAAATGCTAAATATTGCATTGCATTAGTTCTAATTGTAATAGTTTTTAGAATGTTGTAAATATAAAATTCTTGTAAATAAACAATCAAATAAATATATAGTTTAATATTTTTGTTTTAAATTCTCAAGAACAAAAAAAAATGTATAAACTCACTTTCATGTGAGTTTATACAATGTTTATTGTTTTAATGATTATAATTGTATTAAAACCTAAGCAAGGTTTTAATACAATTATAATCATTAAAACAATGAACATTGCCAAGGAGTGAAGGTAGTGGAAATAATAGCAGTGTCAAGGGAAAAACCATTCCTTGACACTCCTTTTTGTGTACATGAAGGTACACATTTGCCAGAGTGCAGACATTTTGTTTAAAACTATCCCATAATTTCACTGTAAAAAAGGTTGCAAATAGTTACTATATTGAGCTTTTTATTATTGATATCTGATTTATCGTTTGAATTATTGGGTTTTTAAAGGTGGATCAAAAAACAGAGCTCAAGATCCAACTTTGGAGTTGAAAGGGTTTAAATTTGAAAAGAAAAAAACTTGATTCAAAATGAGTGAAAATTGTTCTACCTCAGTTGATATGAATTATTTTGATTCTATTTAATCCCATCAGTCATTAAGAGATTTCAATTGTTAAATCACTGGAGTCCTGACCATGTTGAAAAATCTTAATATGTGACATTAATGCAATTATAGCAAAGACTGTAGAAAAGCATGTATAACAAGTTGATTTTTATATGAGAATAAATTGATTTCTCTTTCACATGAGACCAAATTTAGCCTCCTTGCAGATTACTGCTTATGAGATAATGTTTTTGACAATCTACAACTTCTACAAAGTACTGGCACATTCAGCTGCTCCTGTATTATAATTACGTAAAGTTTGTGGGTACATTTAAGCTCTGTTAACCAACTCTTATCAGCCTGTAAATCCTTATCACAGTGAGTAGTTAATGACTAAATAGAACGGTAAACAAGCGCTCAGGTACACACAAGCTTTTTTTTTCTTTCTTTTTACTTGGCAGCAATTATCCTAGAGGACCTTATTTTTTTTTGTTTTTAATTTCTAAAAAGGAAATAGAACAGAATTTTCCAGATCTTTAACAATAAGAGAAATTAAAAATCTATCTTTTCATTTTCTAAATGAATGGTCATGGCAACGAGAAACAATATCTAAGGAGGATTACAAATAATAGATGGAGATAAGTTTTTCTATCGTCTGGTTCACACTCCTCTCCCCAGTGTTTTGAACAGGTGTAGAGGTTTATCCTATGTATCCTGTTTAGGATTGGGTTTTCGTATCCTCTTTCACTTGCAGTAGTCCTTTGCATCTTAGTGACATTATCACCTTACTTGGAGTGATTAAAAAAAAAATTCTTTATTGAAGAAACCTAAACTACGTCTACATTAGTGGTTGTGAAATCTTTTTTTTTTTTTCTCCACAAAGGATCATTTGATTTCATTTTTAATGGCTTATCAACCCTTTGTAGGTTATTCAAAGCCAAAACATATTTCAGATTGTGGGAGGTCGCTTACAGTATCTGGTATTCCCAAGTGGTCATGCATCTAAGTACTGTCCAAGCTTGAGACTGCTTAACTTTAGTGATTGAATTAGAATTGATGTTTTCAATACAATTTGATTGTAAATGTTTTACAAAGGAAACATTCTTTTACAAATCAAAATTCCATTTGACTGATGTTAAATGTTTGTCTTCATTAATTATTGAAATGTCAGCATTTTTATGACTCTTGCATTTCCTTTTTAGCAATGTCAAAGTTAGTAATGCATCATTTACTTGTTCGTGACTCATAATATTGGTGATCTTTTAGTTTGAGATCCCAAATTATCACAATTGCAAGGGCATTTGGTTGGTTAAAACAAAAGATAAGTTTCAGCAATTATGAAATGAAAGTGGAAAGAATTCAAAAATTTAAAAAAAAACAAAAAAAAAACAATTAAATATTTTGTCATATGTTAGCTGAAGATAAATTTATTTTTCCTGATAGTCAGGAAAAATTTTTTTCATTTTTTTTTTTTTTTATACATATTTCATTTTTTTTTAATTTGTTATACATATATGTATTTTTTTTAAATTTATTTTTTATACATATTTGTATTTTTTTAATTTATTTTTATTCATATGTATTTTTTATTTTATTTATTTTTATTCATGTATGTATTTTCTATATTTTTCCTATTCTATAAAAAGACATAGAAGTAAAAAATGTGGACATTAAAAATGAAAAAAAAATTTTTTTCTTCTAATCTGATTTGATTTGTTAACTGACGACCAGTAATTTACCCTAGACTTGGTGCAACTGTGATAATTTTAGGCACAAAATGTTTTCTTTCAGAATTAGAATATTCAAATATTAAAGGTTCTAAACAGTTAGAATTCATAACTGAACTGTAATTTTGTTAATACTTGAATATGTATAGGGGGTACACAATCTACTGGCTTGAACTAACCAGGGGGAGAGGGCACTGCTCTGCAAAAAAAAAAAAAGTTTTCATCAAAGCCTCCCTCTGCAATTAGGACCAACTTTTCTTCCCTGTCTATGTTTTTTATTTTGTTATATATATATATATATATATATATATATATATATGGATATCAGTAAATATACATATGGGTACACATGCAGGTACACAGGCATGTAAATCTTTTTCTAGTGTTAATAGAACACTGCTCAATGTTATATATATATATATATATATATATATATATATATATATATATATATATATTTCACAATCATTAAGTTTTAAACAAGGTGGAAGGAGGGAATATCTCTTTGCCATTTTGTTTTTTCATGCAGTCCCAAAAGCATTAAAAACACTAACCAACTCTGAAAAAATAATATAACAATATAAATGAGTTTGTTGAAGAGATTTCTAAAATATAAAAACATTACAGCTGATTAACAAAATAATATTTACAATTATTTCACAATTTTTTTTTTGTCTTTACTCCAACACTTATTGCAAAAAAAGGAAATAAATTAATCATTGGTGTGATTTGAACTCACAACCAGTACATCTTGAGAAGAAGGTATGCATGTCATCTATTCTTTACGACAGCTGTCCAACTGCTACATTAAAAGTTTTACTCAAGCTGACTTTTCAGGCAGAATGAGCAAGCGACCTCACTGGAAGACGGAGCTTTTGTTAATTTTAGAGAAACCAATTTGGAATTGTGGTAAACTTACTCAGCTCAGAAAAAGAGAGAAAACAAAAAAATTTCAAAGACAACAGAAGTTTAAACCTCTCCACCCCCCACCCATTTGTATTTGCATTTTTTATGGCAGTTGCTGATAAACAGTTTTTAATCTGATTAAAAAGGAGAAAAATTGTAGGGGTGGGGAATACTAAAGTAGATATTCAAAGGGTTAGACAAACTAATCTTTGAATCTAGCTATTAATTGGTATTTTAAATGACTGGCTACTTGTTTCTGAGTACTCACCATCTGCTAGAGGGGATAGTTACTCCTTGTTGCAAATTGCCTGAAATATTTGCATTAAAAACGAATCAAGTACATTTGTGTGTGTGTGTTTTTTTTTTGCTTTTTTTAACACAGAGCCAAACTGTAGTTTATCCTGCAACTATACTGAGCTGACCTTAGTTACAGTTTCTGAGAGAGAGAGTTCATAATCTGGTGTGATCAACAGTTTTGAACAAGGCCAGTACGCTTAAACCCTCAGTCACGATGAGTTGAGACTTTGTTATTGATATTTTATAAAAGAAGAAAACGGTTATTGTAGAAACTTGAAAAATGAATAATTTGTTCAAATCAGGTGTACTCGTTAATTAGCCACATCGTTTACAAAAAAAGATTTTGTACTGAAAGAAAAGGCTTTTCAAGGTAAATTTTGTCTGATGTCAAAATTTGGATTACAGGCAAGTGAATAATTTAGCTCTTAATAGTTATTGAATTACTTGCATTAAAATAGATCAGGTAATTACATTAATACATCACAGATTTTTATAAAAAAAAAAAATCAAAACATTTTTACAAATAAAACCAGTCTTTCAGATAAATTGACTAGAAAAATTTAGTATTCAAGGAAACCTTTTTCATTTATAAATAAACGATTTTCAATTTTATTAATTAAAAATGATGAATGTCTCAAGTCAAAATAAAAAGATATTAAAGTGTTACAAAGAAAAAAATTGTTTTTTTTTTTTAGTGAAAAGGCAATTCTCAAACTAGAAGAACAAAAGAAAAATGCCTCCTTATAAAACAAATTTTTTCCTTCAAACTGATTTGTTCAAATTTTGACCATTAAACTTTGAACCAAGAATTAAATTTTATGTTTGTTCAACCAACAGAAAAAAAAGAAAAGTGAAAAATTTAATACATGCAACCAATGAAAATTGAATTCTTTGCTTCTAGGATTTTGAAAGTACATAAAAGTAAAAGGATGGAAAAAAATGTAATTCAAAATTTGCCTAAGCCAGAAAATTTAACCGAATTTTACAAAAAAAAAAAACAAAAAAAACAAAAATGGTTATTTTGAATACTGACTCCTAAAATATGTCAACTGTTTTCCATGAAGACATTTCTTGTTTTTAAAATGATAGAAGTTTAACAATATTCTGTGTTATTTTGGTCTGCTTTGTTTTGCCTGATTTGACAGACATCATCGTACTTTCCATCAGTTTTGTAAATGAAAAACGGTCAATTTCAATAAATACACCGACTGGCTTTTCAAACCGAAGCAAATAAAGAAATAAGAAAAAACTGATCTTGAAACCAAAATCAAACGAGAAAAGGAACTTGAAAAATTAAATAAGAATTTATACTTTTTACAAAAGAAATTTACAGCAAAAATTTGATAAAATTCTTTAGTCGATGGATTGGATTAAAAGATATAAAAAATAAAAGAATTCTTGTGAACTTAATGTTTTGGTTGTAATTCTCACCAGTTGACTAATTGCAGAAGAATGCAGTTCTTCACTGAACCAAGCTCTGTTACTGGTGCCAAAAGATTCAGCGAAGAGAAACAGAATAAAATGGAAGCAATAGAACAAAAGGAAAAGAATAAAAAAAAAATAATTGATGAAAAACCAAATAAAATTGTGTCTGATTGTGGAAAAGTGAAACAGCCAATAAAGCACTGATGATGTTAATTTAGTTTCATTGATAAATTTAGTTGTGAATGACGAGGAGATTCCGCAAGGAAATTTTGGCTGCTGTGTCATCACGGGATTTGGTCAAGGCTCTCTATTTGATGAAACATATGAAGAAATTTGGTAACTTGGCTGTCCATCTCTCATGAGATCACAGGTGAACCAGATAAAGGGCGTGGGGTGCTGCTGCCGCTGATACTGGGGTGAGCTGCTAAGTCCCCCGGCTGCCACCTCCACTGCCAGCAACACCACAGCTGGCATGAGATAATTCTGGTGGCAGGTCAAATGAGTACAAAACATTGACGGCATCTCCGCTCACATTTATAAGACATTGGCACTGAAATTAAAAATAAAAAAACATCAAGACACATTGTTGATTTGCTGCCTGACTTAAATATTGGATTTTGTTTAAAATTTTTAGTGTCAGTGTGGCTGCATACCAGTGGCCTGCAGAGGTTTGGTGATGCCTGGGACCGACTCCTTAATTTTACAACCCTAAGACTAAAGTAGAGGGTGGCTGGGCTATAGGGCCCATTACTGAGAAATGTGAGAAAGGAACACATTTTAAATATGTAAAAATAAAGAAACAGAAAAAAAACACTTTATTCAAATTTAATATAAACTAAATTTTTATTTCATTCTTTGAATAAATGCCCTCTTAATATGGATGGCCAGGGCCATCGCACCCTCTGCCTCCTCTCTCCTGCGTGTTACTGCCAATAATTGTTTATTAAAAATTCATAGCCCAACCATTCATATTGATATTTAACTCTTTCACTGCTGTAATATTATAGCATTATTTCCTGGCTGTGCTGACCCATTTTAGAAAATTGCCATATGATGATGGCAATTTCTCATGGGTGGCACTGTCATTTCAATTTTGATCAAACACTCTGCAGTAGACACTAAGTTAACTGACTCCCACCCCACCTCACACATCTCAAAAACTGGTTTAATTGTATGCTACGTTGTGGTGCAGTGGATATCGACTCGGAACAAAAAATCGGGGAGCCGAGTTCAAATTCCAGCCAAATTCATTGCATTCACTTATGCGCAAATACCCTTGGGAAAGGTATTAATCCGTCTATTCCTTCCAGTTATGGGTTAAATAACAGGACAGATTGGGTTCTATAGCCTTGGTCGGCAACCAGTCTACTGCAGAAAGCAATGGCAAACTACTGCGGGATAATCTTCTGCCCAGTCAGTCATGTCTCTTTTGACACATGATCGCCCAAGCGTGTATCACGTATGGCATTTAACTGATTGTATATGTCTATGCTGATTCGGAAATAGCAATAAGCACTAGTCAGTTTCTGAGAAATGCTAGGGACCAAAAATTCATGGTCTCTTGAAAGCATATGAATACACTGACAATAGGCAATGCCTGTTTTCTATAATATATTAAAAATACATTACAAAAACAGGTCTCATTGTACGCTACTGTGTATGTCTACACTGGTTTGGAAATAGCACGAAGCGTTAGTTTGATAAGTAGGCAGTGTAATGGTGAGGAGCATTGAATTTAGAACTCAGCAAGTCAGTTTACACTCACTTTTACTACTTACGGTTGATGTTTAGTCCTTTCTTCTTGCTTTCTTTTCCTACATTTTGTAGGAGTTATAATGTTGTTAAGATTGTAGATGCCAATAGCCTAGTAGGAATTCTAATTCTCTAAGAATCACCTCACTATAAAGGTTGAACAATTCCGATGAGAAGACACAGAAAAAAAAAATGTCACAATATGATGTCCATTGAATTTCGTTTGAATGACAATGATGAAAATTATAATTCATATCTGTATTTTTGCCTGGCTGTGCTGGCCCATTTTTGGGAAAAATAAGAAATTGCTATTTACTGAAAATAAATGACTGAAAAGATGCTGATGGTGATTTCTCATGGGCACCACCATTTTGGTTTTGATCAGACACACTACAATGCAGACTAATCTAAACGACACCTCCTCCACAGACAATATAATAAAAATATTTCACAAAAAAGATCTCATTGTACGCTATTCTGTATGTCTATGCTGGTTTGAGAATAGCACTAAGTGCTAGTTAGTTTGATAAGCAAGCAGAGTAATGGTGAAGAGCAGTGGATTTAGAAATCAGCAAGTTGAGTTACACTTTCACAAAAATACCCCTTTCAAAGGCATGAACTCATCACTTCTCCCTCCATCCCAATAGATTGCACTCTCTAGCCATAGTTGCCAACCAGTCTGGGAAAAGAACAACTCTGGAATTCAAAACTGGGCCATGAAAACATACAAAAATGACTAGACATGCTGCAGATATTCTATCGGTAAAACAAAAAATCATGATAGATTTCAGCAACTACGAATGATCCCACTAAAGAGAGATTATCCAGAATTTTGTCAACACTAACAAGCAGTGAGCCCATGGAAGGACGGATGGATGGGCTGGTTATTTTATAACACAAACACGAGGGACTGACATTTCAGTGTCTTAGAAGTATATGTAAATAAAAATATATAAATATATATCAACAACAAGCAGCAGCAGCAGAAGTGTTCAAAATCGAAGCAAAGATCATTGCCGGTTAGAAAATAAGACAGTAAGTATGATTTACTTGAAGACAAGGTAAACTTCATAAATAATTGAGGCCTTCATACAATATATATGAAAATCAGTTTAAGTGTTTGTATATTAAAGTATATGCTTTTAGCTTCCTTTTAAAAAATTGAGTAGTTTATCTCAAATTGATCAAAAGTTCTGGCATTTCAAAAGTCAACAAACTTTAAAAACATTTTCACATTTTTGTTTTGTGGCCAAAAGTACCTTCTAATTCCAAATGCCTCAATTGTATTCATCAATACCAAACAAAGGAGGAGGAGGTTATGAAAAGAACTCCTCTCTAAAAGTGGATCGTATTCATTCATAAGATATTGTAAATAGGTGACACTCAGAAATAAAGGAATTTATATAAGGGAAATTTCCACTTTATACCCTTTTAAAGACAATATATGAATAAATATGCTGGCAATAAGACATATCAAAAAGGCAGTTTTTCCACTTCTTTGTTTAATTAATGTCTTGTTGAAAAAAGGAATGTTTAAAAATTCTGACTTTAAATCTTTCTCTCCATGATTCAATTTACTCAAAGGCTTACTAATGTATAGAGTGTATCAAAAATACTTTTACAAACTAAGAAGTGTGGGGGGGTTTCCTAACACCAAAACAAGGACAAAAGTCCATATGAACATGTCTGTAAATCCTTCATTTTGAGTTATTAAGTTTACAGTAGACGCTGTTAAATGAACAATCCCAAAATATTTTTACAAATTTTAAGGGGTGAGTTCCTGACAGCAAAACAAGGTAAAACATCCATATAAACATGTTTCCAAAAGGCAATCTTTGTACCTCAATGCTATAACTTGTGGGTCATTCCATGTCAATTCACCAAGGTATTACACCCACTGACACCAAATTACTTGAAATTTGGCACAGATGTTCCCCTTCAGAAGTTAGGAAAGTGTGCCAAATTATTTTGTGCAAGACTTTACTGTTCCAGTTTTAAAGGGCGGGGGGGGGGGGTGTATAATTTTTATAGTTTGCCTTTAAATTAAGACCGCATAACGTCGCCAAATCTCAGTGTTTTTTTTTAAATTAAAGAAAAATACTTCCATACCTTTAATATTTTTGAAATTTGGTATGTAAGGCAAATAAGCATTGTAGAAACCAAAGATTTAACTATTTCAAGTCTACACTTGATAGAAAATTTTATTTTATTCACCTAAATACATGACCTTAAAATCAACAACTTTTCACCTATGTAGCTTACGGTCAGTCTACCAAAAATACGTCCTCTTCAATTTTCATAATATTTTTTGCCTAACATCTACAATGCCTGCTCAAGTTCAGCAAAATATTTTGTGAGGGTTTTAAGTCTACTTAAGAAGATATGACCCTGCCAATTTTAGAGTTTTTCCTATGTATATACAGGATTTCCGAAAAAGAGTATAATTAAAGACAATCATCCTAATGCTCCATGACTTCTAAAATGTTGATATTGTGCTAAGTAACTTGTAAAACTATTCAATAAGATGAAATGCTTTCATTACTTTTTAAATATTTATTTTTTAAATAATTTTTAAAAATTATTTTCATGAAACAAAAATATTTGATTTTGTTTTAATCAGAAGAAAGTCATAATAAAAATAAATATAAAAGAGTCTTTAAAAGATTATATTTAAACTACACTATGCACTAAATTTTGTTAAACATGGCCTCTAGTAGTGCATAGAATATTTAAACATATTAAGTTGAAAGAAATGCTTTCATTACTGCTTGTGATCTATTTGATAATTCTTGTTTTGAATTTTTTTTTTTTTTTTTTTACAAATTTAAATAATCAATTTATGAAACAAAAATGATTTTTTTGGTGTAAAAAAAAAATGATTATAATTAAAACAATTCCTTAAAACTGTATCAAAGCGTTTTTCCATTTAACTGTCAAAGACAGTTAAATGGAAAAAGTGTTTAGTCCCTTAACTGTCTTTGACCAATTTTAGTAGAGGTACGATCTATCAAGTTTAGATTTGAAATAGTTAAATATTTGGATTCTACACTGCTTATTTGCCCTACATATCAAATTTCAAAAATATTAAAGGTATGGAAGTATTTTTCTTTAATTTTTAAAAAACACTGAGATTTGGCGATGTTACGCAGTCTTAATTTAGAGGCAAAATATAAAAATTATACACCCCCCCCCCCCCACTTTAAAACTGAAACGGTAAAGTCTAGCACAAAATAATTTGGCACACTTTCCTAACTCCTGAAGGGGAACATTTGTGCCAAATTTCAAGAAATTTGGTGTCAATGGGTGCAGATTTTAACTTTTTACTGGTGTTTTGACATGGAATGACCCACGTAAGAAATGCTCAAAATGTCCTCCCCTTGCTTCTACACAGGCATGCTGGCGAACCATTTCAAAATCTCTCACACAATGTCAAACGGATTTTAGTCTTTTAATCAAGTGAATCACTTGAACTTTTCTCAATTTATAAAATATTATCTTCTTTTGTGTGCCATGTCCCTTCAAGACCTAGGTGATCATGGTCCTCCACATCCTCCTGTCTCTTGTAGCTCTTAATAACTGTCTTTTTATTTCTCCCAAACCTTGCTCTACCATCCACTTTCTTAAGCTCATCAAGTATGTTGCATACTGCTTTATTATCCATTTTTTCCTCAACCTGTCTTGTGAGTATCAGATTTTTCAAGCCTTCCATCCTCATCATGTGACCCAGAAATTTCAACTGCTTCTTCCTGATGTTAAGTATAAGTTCCCTTTTTGTAGCCATTTTCTCACATGTTTGGTCCATGGTATACTCAGCATCCTTCTGAAAAACCACATTTCTGTTGCTTCAAGTCTCTTCTTCATCTTTGAAGAGATTGTCCAGCATTCGCTGCCATACAAGAGAACATATATCACATAACAGTTCAATACTCTTTGTTTTGTTTCTAACGAAATTTTTCTGTCTCTTAATACTTTGCTTAGCTTTTGAAATGCGTTTTTGGCCAACCTAATACGTCTTCAGATCTCAATGTCACATCTTCTGTCGATAGTTAAAACACTTCCCAGATATGTAAATTTTTGTACTGATATTAGTATCTTAGATTTGTATTATAGTTCCCCACACACAAAAAAAGTTATGAAGGACCCCCCCCCCACACACACACCACTATCAAAATAGTACAATGAATTATAACAAAAATACTGAACTTTAGAAACTCGTTTTCCTGTAAAATATTTTTACAGAAAGATTTCATAAATTTTAACCAAAATTTTACTGCTCAGTAAATGAATGCCAAATGTTTCCTTGTAGGGAAATGGCTAATACTGCTAGTGCCATTACCATTTTGTCAGAGGTTCTGCTAGCCTGAAAAACACATTAAATTCTCATCATTTTCAAGAACTTTTTCAGTCGTATTATTGACATTGTTAATTTGAAAGTTGGACAGATTCATCTACCTGTTTTAAAAGACAAATGATTATGACACAAATGCTAATTTAATTGCAGAAAGTGAAAGTTGACAGTAAAGAGAGGCTATGAAATGAAGTATACCTGGTTTTTGTGTGGATTATTGAGGAGAATACATTCATTCATTTTGTAGGCAACCATGGCATTGCCGCCCAATGCCCCAACATGTGCACGCACAATGGCTTTTACTTCTGAAACAAAACTCTGCATGAAGCCACATGGACCTCCCATCTACAAAACAATAAAAGATGCCAAAAAGGAAATGTTAGAAAAACATTGAGATGATCATTAAAACCATTCAAGTCTTCGTAAGTAATATGGTTATTTTCAATATTTGGAAAGTGGTACCGAATTTATAATTTATTTTATATATATATATTACATTATACTATATACTTTTATTACACACACACACACACACACATATATCTTCATGTGAATAGAACCAACAGTTATACAATTCCAAGTTCTTCGGCATTTACTTTTTTTAAAAAAGTGCTCAATACAACAAATATTATAGAGCATAATATAATTTGACCGATTTGGTGTTAGTCAGAGTCGCTACCCCCTAAGCCATAGGCGCACGGAATCAGAGAAAGGAAATTTTAATGTGTTGTATATAAGCAGTGTATACACACACCAGTCACTGAAAAAACTCAATTCATTTTTGAAGAGTAATGCAAAAAAATTTAATTATATATATATATATATATAAAATTAAATTTTTTATTTTATTTAGAATTAAAATAGTTTACATTGCGACACGAAAATTACCTCATCATCAGGCAATGTTAGCTCATTGTTGTAAAAATGATTTTCATTTGAATATGAGAAACAATATGTTTGTTATTTATAGATGTGGGAAGGCAAAAATTTATGTGTGTGTTCAATTTAACTAATCAGAATAGAGATCCACTTTAAATTTGAAAAAAGGTTATATTTTTTGAGAATACATAATTTCTTCTTTCAATCTTAGCAGCAAAAGTGTCAGTCGATCAAAACCCCTGTCTAGATTGCATTTCTATTGAAGTATCCATTATTGTTACAAAATTATTCTCTTAGTTTTAATTATACTACTTTCATTTCGATTCAGAATGCATATTATTCAAATTTGTAAAAGTTTTTAATATCTATTTCTTAAAAAAATTTTAAATTCATTTTATTATTTTCATAAAATCTATTATATTACTATTATATTCTAATATCATAATACAAATTTGTAATATCTATTAAATTATTAAACTTTTAAATATCAATTTGATAATTTTAATATCTATTTAATTAGTATTCTTCCATAATATAAAACAAATTATTAGATATATGTAAGTTTATAAATATTTTCTATATGAAGAATCTTTTTAACCATACTCTAAGTTGAACATTTTGCAATGTTTACATATGACATTTAACCAATTTGAAAAATATTTTCTCTGTTTTGGACTTTCCTTTTAAATTAAAAGGTGGGTTGAATTAAATAATATTTTGTTTCCTCGCATTATTTTTCATTTGCTTATTTATTTGTTCTAATTTATTTTAATTTATTTTCACGGCCATTTTCATTTAAAGTCCTTTCATAATCTATTTTCTTTCAGCAAAAACTGTTTTGTGAGAGGAATTTTTAGATAACCTGTGTTCTATTCCTTTAGGGAAGCATGTTGTTAGTGTTCATAGCTGGTGTTATTGAGTGTCGGGTTTTCGTTTTTATTAATAAGGCAACCATTATTTTTAGTCATTTTTTGCAAGTAAATGATGCTATGATATTTGTGTTGTCAACAAGTATGTTATGGATAGGATTTGGTAGGTCTTA
>JBBBDQ010029444.1:25000-42500 GCA_037127315.1 Ascarosepion bandense
GACAACTAACAAGAAGGGAAAAAGAAAGACAAATGACAAGAGGGAAAAAGAAAGACAAATGACAAGAGGGAAAGAGAAAGACAAATGACAAGAGGGAAAAAGAAAGACAAATAACAAGAGATAAAAAGAGAGACAAATAACAAGAGGAAAAAAGAGAGACAAATAAAGACAGGAAATTCATTTAGCAGATAAAGAGAGGAAAAATTAAAGACAAATAAGTGGAGAGAAAACAATAGACAAGCCTGCAAAAATAAATATGCTTACATGATACTTCATACCATTATCCAACTTTGTGGGTTTGGGAGCTGAAAAAAGAAAAAAAAAGCATTGAATACTGATTTGATCATTTTGAGAAGAGTCATTCCAAATTGTTTTGTGGCTATTAAACTCATTTTTTGAGATGCAGAAGTGAACAGTTGAAATGCAAAAGAAAGCCTTACGAGTTCGAGCCTTAACAATCCTTGAAAGAAGTTGGTTCAGTTGATTTTACAATATGGGAAACTTTATTGAATTATCATATCTAAATACATAAGTACCTAATAAAAATATTCAGTACCACTTTAATTGCATCACACAAATTGAGAGTGAATTAAGCCTCTGGACATAGCATGTTAGATCTTAACTGTAAAGGGCTGAACTAGTGGATTTAAAAAAAAAGAACTCATTTGAAAATTTGCCATGGAAATAGTGAGGGAGATGAGACAGGTTTTGAATTTTGCATTTGTGGCAGAATGATAATAGAGTGGAGAATAAGTCTTTCCTTACAAGACTGGGAAAAAACAATTTTTGTATTCTATCACCAGAAAGATTTCATATATACAACATTCTAGAAACTAATACAATTGTATTAAAACGGATTCAATATTTATCATTTACCAATTTGTAAAGAAATAAATATGAAAATTTTTTATTCATAAATTTACAAACATTTTACTAAATTATAAAAATAATTAAAATCCTTATTGTGACCCTACATAGCATCCTTGACTAACAAATTTCTGAAGATATTAGACTCCTACTCCTCCTCAGGATGTGCCTTGAGGTGCAATAGATATCAACTCAGAATAAAAAAATCATAGAGCCAATTTCGAATTCCAGTTGTATCCATTGCATTCACTTACATGCAAATGCCCTTGGGAAAGGTATTAATCCACCTTTACTCTCTCCAGCTATGGGTTGAATAGCAGGACTGATTGGTTTCTATAGTTTTGGTTGGCAACCAGTCTATTGTAGAAAGTAAAATGGTAACCTACTGCAGGAAAATCCTCTGCCCAGTCAGTTATATCTTGAAAAAGACATGATTACCCAAGCGTGCATCATGTATGGCATTTAACTGACTGATCTGAATCCTCATCTTAATGAATGTGTTCTAAGCAGTGGTAGTAGCTTGTCTACTTTTCTGTCAAAGTGGATTTAACCTTGAGGCATTAAGTTTATTGGAATTTCTCCTCAATGAAGATTTTTTTCTGGTGAACTGCTGTCACTCAGTTTATTGAGCAATATTCGATTTTAACATCTGGTAGAGTTTGAGTTTTGTTTAACGGCATATCAACACCTCTGTGGGTTATTTAATGCCAAAAAGGTGGGGTTTTAAGGTATTTGTTTTTAATGTTCGATTATAGTGAGAAGGTTGATTTAGTTTGATGAAAAGTTTTTTTTTAATCTTTTTTTAATTTTAGAAAAGTGAAGATGTCTTTTCGTTAAAAAATGTATTGCTGGTAATAATTTTTTCCTTCAAAAATGTATTGTTGGTAATATTTTTCCTTCAAAACTATATTTTTCTATAAAAGTCTATTTTTATACTTTCATAGTGTTTTGACCTCAGTTTGGAGATAAACTATTTGCCCATAGTCGGGACCCTAACAGGTACTACCACTCCAGGTCAGGGTGGACCTGGGAACAACAGCAATTAAAAGGTGGTTCCATGCTCCTCACAACCTCCCCAATCAGAGACCTTGCTGCTGGATGCAGAACATCTGGTAGAAGAGTGTAGTTCATAAAAAAGGACAAATGGCTACAAATATAAAATTTTTTAATCCCATCAGAACTTATTCCCAAAAAAAGTACCATGTTTGGAAAAATTAAATTAAATTCTGGAAAATGGTAAAAAAATGTAGATGTAAAGCAAAGAACTCCAACTGTGTCTTTGAGTCTAAATGGTAATGCCAGAGAAACAGCACTAAAAATGGACCCTGATAAGTTAAACACAGAGGGAGGAATAAAGTTAATGTATAGGGAGCTAGACTCTCTGTTCAAGGTGGATACTCAACAAATGACTCTCATGGCATACTTAACTCAATCTTTGGATGCATAGACAGGGGATGTAATCTATAGCTCTGTCCACAGAAATCAACAGAAGTATTATTGTGATAGAGGATGGAGAAGCAATATATATATATAGGGGCAATAGATCCAGTAAAAGAAACCAACCCCATGGCATTTATTAAAAGGATAGCACCAAGAAAAAAATCCTCTTAGACTTGATAAGTAAAACCTCTAGACGTGCTATTTGTGAATCTACCATGCACTCAGCTAAAAATAGTCAACATGCTTTTGACGAAGGAAATGAGGAAGATATATTCAAAGTCAATATTCTACTCAGGAATCACAATAACTCTGGAGATAGTATGTTCCTAGCAAGGCCATAGCTGATGCTAAAAAAACACCGGGCACAGAGAAAATTACCCGGATTTATTAGTTGACAATGTGATGATGTCATCAGTGTCATCCGTTTCCAGAAACTATGATTTTTGCGGATTTTTTTGGCTATTCCAATGGAAATTAGGCACAGAACGTGAAAGCAGGAAATCAGGTTCGGACTTTCCGAGTATAACCAGTCTTTTCTCCCAAAATTAACAAAATAAACAAATAGATTTCTACTGTATTCATTCGGATGTTTTCTTTGATTTTTCTTTCTTTGTGAATTGTTTAGTTTGATTTCTGATGAAGCTATTTTTCCTTGCCCGGATTTTCACTATGATTGCACGGATCAGCCCGGACCCATGCTCGGTGTGCCCAGTAGTCCAGATACGGCCATGGTTCCTAGGACAAGCTATTGATGTCATGGCTCAGGCTGCTCCAGATCAGTGTGTGGCTTGGCTTGGCTTGGTATAATTGTTAGCTTGATACTTTGCTACAGAAAGTTAAAAGAAACATGAAAGGACAAGCTATTGGTGCCATGACCCAGGCTTCTGAAAGGTCAGTGTGAGGCTCGACTTGGTATAATTGTTAGCTTGATACTTTGCTAGAGAAAGTTAAAAGAAACATGAAAGCAGAGGCTAGTAAGGCTACATTTAAATGTGAAGATGGCCAACATTTGAAATCAATGTTCAAATTGAAGTTATCCTGAATATTAGCAGGGGAAAAAAATGTTGAAATTTATGCTGATTTAGTAGAGCCAGAAATTGCACTTTTATTGAGCAAAGATTCGATGAAGAAAGCTAATACAGTTCTTAATTTTAAAAATGATAGTGTGTTCATCATTGGCCAATAGTTACAGCTTTTCTGCACTATGGGCATTACTACATCCCTCTAGCTAAGAAAAGAAAATCTAAAAGAAGGCTCTTATGAAAAGGACCCTCTTGAAAAGGAATTTTCAGATGAGGAAATTAGTTGACCTTCAATCATCAATATTGTAGAATATGCTGAAGCTAAAATGGAGGAATTACATAGTATGAAAACAACGTGTATTCTGTTGTACCAAACTCGGGCCAAAGTACAGTTACAAGATAGATTTGCACCAAAATAGAGACAAAAGATTGAAAGGCCAGACTGGTTGCAAAAAAGTCTGAAGACTCACCTACTTGCTCAAGAGAGAACGTACAAATTATCCTATCATTGTGGATTTGAGGTCGACATGTCATTCTATGGATATCAAGACAGCATTTTTTGCAAAGGAAGCAATTTGAAAGGACAGTCTTTCTAAAACCAACTCCAGAAGCATATATGGCCTGAATGATACTTTTTGAGAATGGCATTTAACAGTCAGAGAAGAGCTAACAAAACTGGGAAAACTGTCCAGCCAAGTATGGCTGAGTTGTCTTTACAGGGTGCTATGATAATAAGATTAAAAGAAACATATCAACTCATGTAGATGACTTCTTCTGGGCAGGCACTGAAAAATTTTAGGAAAATGTGTTAGAGAAAATTAAGCAAGTCTTTATGGTCAGATCAGAGGAGATTTCAAGTTTCAAATATCTTGATCTTGATATTTGTCAGCAAAAGGAGTTCATAATAATTAGTCAAAATGAGTTTATCAAATCAATTCCTATGAAACCTATATAGACTGACTATAATTCAAACTCAGTTTTATCAAACGATGAACTCAAATCAGGTAGAAGCTTAATAGGAAAGCTTAACTGACTAGGTACACAGACATAGTGTGATTTAAATTATGAGATAAGTGATGTGACATCATCTTTAAAAGATAGAAAGATGGAGAATATATCACTGGTAAATAACTCAGCTAAAAAAGCTAAGAAAATGTCCTCCAGACTGTTAATACTTAACTTAGGCGATCTTGCAAAAATTAAACTCAAAGCATATAGTGATGCAGCTTAACGATGGAAGTTCTCAAGCGAGATACATTGTCTTTCCTGTGGGTGACAATGACAGTTGCGTTCCTATTACATAAAAGAAAAAGATTAGATAGGAGGAGAGTAAAGAGAAAGATGAACCAGTTACAGGAGGTGTCAAAGAAAGGAGCAAGAGAAGGATGGGAATACAGGTGTGATGACAGTTGCAAGGTAGAAAGAAAGGAAAATATATATATATATATATATATATATATATATATATAAAGAACTGGAGTCAAGTGGTTAAGAGATGGGTATTGACATTGCATTTAAATTCCTGGAGGTTGTAGCCATCAAAAAAGCAAATGTGGTGGGGGCACCAGTGACTTAAGTTCATTGGAGCAGAAGTCATCAAAATATTTATAGAACAGACAGAGGAAAGCCACATCCTATTAGTTGGAAAGTGTCTGGAGTTGAGCTGCCAGGTCGGTACCTATTACTAATTCTCCTTTGGCACCTGTCGAGGACACTGAGATGAACAGCGGGGGCATCTGACCATATATGACAACAGTATTCTCTGCACGGACGGATGGTTGATTTGTATATGTGCAAGATAGATTCAGGCAGAAAAACATCCTGGCCCGACACAGTGATCCAACCTTCCTAGCAGTGGATTTAGCTATTGACTCAATGTAATGGTTCCACTTGAGATCGGAAGATACGGTAAGGGCGAGGAGGTGCAGTATATTGCTCTCAGGAAGACTCACTTGGTCCATGTTTATGGGAAGCAGGAGGGGTTGCCTGTGATGACTGACAGACAGCAGCTTCATCTTAGATGCATTGAGATTTACAAGCCACTTCTTTCCCCATCTCACCACTGAGTGTAGATCCCTCTCAAGATCAGCAGCAAGGTTATGTTTGTTCGCCTCGCTGGATTTCTTACCGATGAGGGAGTAACTCATGGTGTCATCTGTGTAGATGCCTACTTGGCACTTGATCACATCTGGGAGATCATTTATGAAAATAAGGAAGTGTGTCAGGCCTAGGATAGGGCCCTGAGGGACACCAACGTTTGTACAGTAAGATATGGAAGCATGCCCATTCAAGATGACTTTTATTAAGCGGTTAGATAGGAAAGATTGAATCAGATCAAGCAAGCGTCCGGTGATACCATAACCCCATAGTTTGCATAGAAGGCCAGCGTGCCAAACCCTATCAAAAGCCTTGGAGATGTCCAGGGCAACAGCATGAGCTTCACCGGACTTATCAAGGGCCTGATATATGTACTCTGTGATAGTCGTTAGCATATCGGCCATGGACCTGGCGAAGCGGAAGTAATACTGCCTGTCTGAGAATAGTTTATGAGCAGTAAAATGTTGAACTATTTCAACATTAATAATGGCCTCGAACACTTTCCAGAACGTTGGTAGTAGGCTGATAGGTTGATAGTTGGATGGGTCCGAGGGTTCCCTCGAGTTCTTAAATACAGGGACCACAGAAGAGGACTTCCAGCATGCAGGAAAACAGGAAGAAGAAAGGCAGTAATTATAGAGTTTAAAGAGGACAGAGGGCACATTTCTTAAGGACAATGACCGGGATTCCATCACCTCCACTCGCCTTATGGGGGTCAAGTTTTGATATTACCTTAGATACTAGTGACGGGGTAATGTAAACGTCGTTCAGTTTAGCCTCGTTTTTTTGGCAATCTCATCAATTCAAGAGAGTTGGGAAAAGTACACAGACAAAATAGTAAGGAAACATAAGAAGAAAGCATTAGCCAACAACTGTAAGAAGACAGAATGTATGGTTGTCAGAAAGACCAAGATGCAAATTACAAATTGGAAATGCAAACATGAAGCAAGTACAGAAGTTTTAATATCTAGGAAGTGTTTTAACAGAGGATTGAAAATGTGACACTGAAATCTATACATGCATTGGAATAGCAAGAGGCATTCCAAAAGCTAAGCAAAGTACTGAGCAACAAGAAAATTTCATTAGAAACAAAAAATGTGCTAAACTGCTACATAATATCAATCCAGTGAATGTTGGACAGTTTCCTCACAGAAGAAAAGAAAACTGGAGGCAACAGAAATGTGGCTCTACAGAAGGATGCTGAGAATGCCATGGATGGAACAAGTATGCAAATAGGACATTTTAAGGAAAATGGAAACACAAAGGACATGCCCGGAATCAGAAAACAGCTGAAATTTCTTAAACACATAATGAGGCAAAAGGGCTCGGAGAATTTGACACCCACAAAGCAATAAAGTATGTGTTTTAGACTGAATCCACTGAATTGATTCTACATCCATACTAAAAATTGTTCTGTGCTTCTACATGACTTGGGAAACCTTATCTTACACTGCCTAACAAGAAATAACTTTTTATTGGCTACCCAGACAAATGAGGCCATACTAAACTAAATCAAATACACTAACAACAAATCTGCAGTCAGAATTGACCTAACAGGTTATTTTTTTTTTAAATATACCCATGACAGGTTGCTGAGAAAGATGATGGGAATAACGTAGACAGAGCATGTAAATATCAAAGATGTCTTAAGAAAAATGGCAACAAAAGGAACACATACTCAGAAAAAGACAGATAAAATTTCTTAGACACACTAATGAAGAAGGAAGGCTTGGAGAATTTGACACTCACTTGACATAATTAAGGGAAAGAGGTAGCTGGGAAGGTAGTGAACCACCTACCAAACAAGTATGTGTGAATGGATGGCAAAACAGGAACAGGAGACTTGGCAAAGATAAACACTGCTGAGTTCTACAAGGAATGGGATGTTGTGGAAGACGATACTTAATAAAAAAAAAATTAAGGAAAGACTTGTTAAATTTCTATTTGACCTTGTAAAATCACTCTTGATATTAAAGGGCTGTCCTGTATTTCCTCCATTGTAAACATCATATCAGGATCTTGTTCACAAGAACTGTTGGACGGCACACCCAAAAGGAGAGAAGAACCATGTTCTGTAAATAGAACCAGGAATATAAATCTCAACATTAAAGACAAAATTTGTTCCGAGCTGAAAATTATTCTCCAGCATTATAATGTGTCAATTAAACCTCTAACTATGAACTTATATTTTGGAATATTGAAAACTAATACTTTTACTAATACTTTTGGAAATTTTTGGAAAACTAATGCACCATAATTACATCATTACAATTACTTTTACTCAAAATTTTTTTGTGGAGTGGGGCCCCCTCCCACCACAACCAATTAAAAAAAAGGCTTATTTTATTTTATTTTTTTACTAATAGATAAGTTTAGGAGTTGTATTATAGAAATGATAAATGTGTATGCTTTTTGAAGTAAAAATTAATTTTAAAAAAATAACTTGTATTGAACAATTAAATTTTATGGAACATTTATGTACACTGATATAAGCCCTCAGAGTGGATGGTTTTGCCAGAAATTGCCCCTGCTGCTGAAGAGATAATAGTGTTAATACTTCCACTCATATATATATATATATATATATATATATATATATATATATATATATATATTCAAATATTTTAATCCAATCGGAAAAAGCAGGAAGGTAAATTCCAAAAACCCGATCCTAATTAATATTAAAAATTTTTTAATATTAAAAAATGATACAAGAAGAGAGCTCTATGTAATAAAATATTACAGAGCAAATATAAATTAAATAGAATTTATTCAAAGATGTTGAATGTACATTTCGACATGAAATCCCCACAGGGGATAATGCATCACCTCAGCAACAAAAAAAAATCCTTTCTGAAACTGGAGAAAAAAATCAGTCTATTTTTCCTTTTTAACTCATAGATAGATTTGCAAAAATATTTAAAAGAAAAAGATAAAATAAAATAAAATAAACAAGAAAAGAAAAATTGGCATCATCTGGGTTTGCAAAAAAGGAAAGAGAATTGTAACGTAAATAGAACAGACAGCGTGTTGAATTGATATTACGTTAAGCAAAACGGAAAAAAGGTGGGAGGTAAGAGAGATAAAGGAAAGGAGGGAAAAAAAGAAAAGAAAGAAAAAATTTTTTTTATATATATTACAGATGCTCGACATATTCAAAAACCTAACTTCCCAAAATGGTTGAAGTATTAGGAAAGAGGCCTTTTTCTTAAAAAGGTATATTTAATTTTTAAAGGGAAAAAAATATATAGGATTTAAAATAAATTTTTTACAAAATTAGGTAATTTAATTTAAACTAAATAAAGATACCGCTAGGTATAAATGAACAAAAAAAATTTTTCATTAACAATTACACATACATATATGTGTACACACACACATTTCTTCAATTATAAATACATATATACATACATATACACACACACACACACATTCAATTACATACACACACATACGCATATACACATACATGCACATACACACACATATATATGTAAACATATACACACATACACACACATCTATATACATTATACATATGCACACATATACACATAAAAAAATTTATAAAAAAATTTAATGAATATTATGAAGGGAAACATAAGTAGAGCATTTAAATAGCTAAAAAAATATTTTATACACATAAATACATATGTACACATGCACACACATACATATAAACATATATACAAACATACACATATACATAAGAAATATAAAAAGAAAAATTTAAAATTAAAAATTTAAAATCCGCCCTATGACGGCATTTGTTGATGAATTCCTTTCTAAGATTCAAAAGTAAGTCCAGATGAGGATACTTCAAAATCAGAATCTTCTCCAATAGACATATACGGCACCTATCACGAAAATTTTTAGGGGTACAGGCTGAGCCACTTAAATAATACCGATGTAAAATCTGGAATTGTTGATAAATGCAATTGTAATTCTGTGGATACCTGCCCGGTGCAGGGCAAATGTAAATCCACCCAAGTAATTTATGAAGCCCATATTTCTCCATCTAACAACAAAAACAATTACCGGACTTATATTGGTATGTCCGCGGGCCCTTTCAAACAGAGACTTTACAACCACAGGTACTCATTTTCGAACCCTAACCAAAGATTCCAGACGGCACTATCACGTAGATTCTGGAAAATGAAGGAGGAAGGGCAGGACCCTGTAATTAGCTGGAAACTAATAGGCTCAGCCTGTACCGCTAAAAATTTTCGTGATAGGTGCCATCTATGTTTATTGGAGAAGATTCTGATTTTGAAGTATCCTCATCAGAACTTACTTTTGAATCTTAGAAAGGAATTCATCAACAAGTGCCATCATAGGGCAGATTTTAAATTTTAAATTTTTCTTTTTATATTTCTTATGTATATGTGTATGTTTGTGTGTGTGTATGTGTATTTTTGTATATATGTGTGTATATATGTATATGTGTTTATATGTATGTGTGTATGTGTACATATGTATTTATGTGTATAAAATATTTTTTAGCTATTTAAATGCTCTACTTACATTTCCCTTCATAATATTCATTAAATTTTTTTATAAATTTTTATATGTATGTGTGTATGTGTGCATATGTATAATGTATATAGATGTGTGCGTGTGTGTGTATGTGTGTATATGTTTACATATATATGTGTGTGTGTGGATTTTTGTATATATGTGTGTGTATGTGCATGTATGTAATTGAATGTGTGTGTGTGTGTGTGTATATGTATGTATATATGTATTTATAATTGAAGAAATGTGTGTGTGTACACATATATGTATGTGTAATTGTTAATGAAAAATTTGTTTTGTTCATTTATACCTAGCGGTATCTTTATTTAGTTTAAATTAAATTACCTAATTTTGTAAAAAATTTATTTTAAATCCTATATATTTTTTTCCCTTTAAAAATTAAATATACCTTTTTAAGAAAAAGGCCTCTTTCCTAATACTTCAACGTTTTTGGGAAGTTAGGTTTTTGAATATGTCGAGCATCTGTAATATATATAAAAAAAATTTTTTTCTTTCTTTTCTTTTTTTCCCTCCCTTCCTTTATCTCTCTTACCTCCCACCTTTTTTCCGTTTTGCTTAACGTAATATCAATTCAACACGCCATCTGTTCTATTTACGTTACAATTCTCTTTCCTTTTTTGCGAACCCAGACAATGCCAAATTTTCTTTTCTTGTTTATTTTATTTTATTTTATCTTTTTCTTTTAAATATTTTTGCAAATCTATCTATGAGTTAAAAAGGAAAAATAGACTGATTTTTTTCTCCAGTTTCAGAAAGAATTTTTTTTCATTGCTGAGGTGATGCATTATCCCCTGTGGGGATTTCATGTCGAAATGTACATTCAACATCTTTGAATAAATTCTATTTAATTTATATATATATATATATATATATATATATATATATAATATCCTTGTCAATTTTTAGACTCAAAACATTCAGGAGAGTAAAGGGGATGCTAACTTACATCGCTTGACCTCATTTTCTACTAGTTTTAGAATTCTTTTTATTTTTAGTATTTTAATATGGTGGGGATTACTGTAGAAATTCTAATTCTTAATTGTAACAACTGTTCCAAAGTGAAATTTCTCTATGGGCCTCTAAAATATTACTGTGAACCCCCAATTAACTATTTTTTTGTGTAGGCTCTCAGTAATATTACATGGACCCCTAGGTTGAGAACCACTGAACTAATATGAAAAAAACAAAAAAAAACAAAAAAAAAAAATATCATGCTTTGTAATCCATTTAGTAAACACAGACAAGTAACCATGCACAAAACTTAAGAGCTTCTTTTTAAACTTTCCAAAGATATTTAAATGAATATTGAAGCTTGAAGGGTTTTAATTTAGATATTTCTAGTATTTATATATTAATATGAGAATCATTTGTATTTAATGATAAGAATTAATTTTGCTTTAACAAACAAAACAGAAAATCATATTTTTTCTGCCCATTTTTAATTAAAAAATATTGCATAAATTTCTTAAATTGCCCCTGTACCAAGTCTTTTCTCTCACTTCACACATTTCACCCCAAGCAAAGTGGGACTGCCACTAGTATGCAGAGTCATTACAGTGAAAGAAATGACTGGGTACAGAAGATACTGAAGAAAGAATAAAAGATGAAAAGGATTTCAGAAAATAGAAGATGGCAATTGACATTGCATTTAAATTTTTGAAGATTGTAGCTATTGCAGAAGCAAGTAAATGAAAAGGCGTGAAGTGTGAGAAAAGAAGCTGTTTGAGTAAAAGTGTCATTTGGATTTAATTATTTCAACAATAAGAGGGTGGGACGTAGATGCCAATCTAGCAGCACACTTAAATTCATGTAGTTGTAGCACCAGAGAGTAAAGCTCATCAAAGCAGTTGCCACAAAAATATTTGTAGAAAAGACAGAGGGAAGCTACATCATGTTAATTAGTTACTGAAATTAAAATGCCAAGTCAGGACTGATTGCATTGCATATATTCTATGGATTTTGTTAAGAACATTTTAAAATTTGATTTTTTTAATTAGTTGCAATAAAAAATAAATAAATTTCAGAAAAGTGATTGCTGGTCTCAAACAACACTTTTTAAAGACTGAAATGATTAAATATTTCCTATCTTAAAAATGTTTTTATTTTGCTACAGACAACTATAAACTCTGCATTAGTTACACTGAATCTTTAAAGTACTCGTAATTCCTAGTTAGCTACTTGTTTCTGTTGCCTCCTGCCACTACTCTACTGACTCAGGATGTGTAGCACCTGGTGTGGTGCATTTGTAGCTTAGTTATCATAGAAGACAGCTGTCACTTTGCCTTCTTCGAGTTGTCCTGTCCCTGCACCTGACTAATGAGGGTAAGTTTTCATGCTATATATATATATATATATATATATATATATATATATATATATATATATATATATATATTATTGTTGTAACCCTAGAAGCTTACTGTATGAATAATCACCAAAATGGAGATTGGAAATAATAGTATATTAACAAGTATAAGACTTGCACACTGTGTGAAGTAGATACACTTCTAGTGAAATGCTAGTCAGTAAAATCACTATCCTCTACTCTAATAGTGTCCATGTATTTAAGAGGATAGGAACATCCCTTTCCTGTATATAGGTACGTATTCAACACACAGACATATACACATATATCAGTCAGTTAAATGCCATACATGATACATGCTTGGGTAATTATGTCTTGAATCTCAAAGAAACATAACTTGGGCAAAAGATCTTCCTGCAGTAGGTTGTCATTATTTTCTGTGGTAAATTGCTAACCAAGGCTATAGAACCCAATCTGTTCTGCTATTTAACTCATAGCTGGTGGGAAAAGAAACAGATTAATGCCTTTCTGAAGGGTATTTGTGTGTAAGTGAATGCAACAACTTCAACTGGAATTCAAACTCAGCTCACTGATTTCTTGTTCTAAGCCAATATCCACTGCACCACAATGTACATCCCTATACATTATACATACAAGGTGTGATGAGTAAATTGTTGCCATTTTATATTTTTAATTTGGTACTGTTTGTTTTTGATTTTGTGGATTGCACAGAGGGTCAGTTGGGCATGATCTGTGAGAAAAAGAGAGAAGATACCAAGTCAGATCCTTTTTTAGATTAGATTTTGTCAAGAACCTCAAGATGAATAGCAAGAGAACCTGACCAGATATGGCAACAATATTCAATGCACAGACAAATGGTAGATTTATAAATATGCATGATATATTCTGATGAGAAAAACATCTGGCACAACAATTCCTGGACAAAGGGGGAAAATGTGCTATTCATAATTAAACCATTTGTTATTTGTAAATAAATTAGAATTTAATATTTATGCGTATTCTTTTAAAATTTAGGGCCTCTTTATAACATATGGTACAGGTCCCACACTAGCTTAATCCAGCCCTAATATTAAATTAAAATATAAAGTGGAGGCTTACAGCCACTTCCTGTTGAAATAGCCGTTTCCATACAATCACCGAAGCTAAGCAATGTCTAACCTGGTCACTACTTAAATGGATGACAGCTTGTAAGCTTGGATGTGAAGGTGATGTAATGGATAATAGCTCAGAATTGTTCATCAGAGATCCTCGTTCCAATTCCAGTATGGATATGTTATATTTACTTACGTGCAAATACCCTTGGAAAAAGTATGAATCAACCTCTTCTCCCCATCTATGGGTTAATTAGTAAAACTTGTATCACTAAAACAATTATTGTCTCAAAAAGAAAATTGTGTACAAAATAGATTTCGGCATTAAATAACCCATAGAGGTGTTGATTTGCAAAAACAACCAACCAATAAAGGGACAATTTTTTTTTAATTCCAACATTTAATACAAAGTAAAGAGCTTTTTTTTCCTTAGTAATAAAATATTGATTCACCTTGCTTCCTATCAGAAATTTGGGGTTGAATTTCTCCAAGTCCTGTGCACATTCCTGTTACAGTTATCTAAAATAAAAGATATAAAAAAATTAAGATTTCTAGAAAAAAAAAACTATGAAAAAGTAAACATAAAAAACATGGCTCATAAGATCAAAAATATGAAATTGCTAATATAGTTGATAATTATAGTTGCTTTATCTTCATGTTGTTTGGTGTGTCATCTGTAGATTCTAGTTGTCTATTGACAATTCCTCAGTAGGAACCCCAATGTTACACAAAGAGACCCAATTTTGACAGACAATTTTCTTTGGGTTTCTTTTTATTCACTTTGTTTTTGGGAAGTGGGAGATTTAGTGTAGGCATTGGATCTTGGAGACAGAACAGATATCAACAGGTTGGTCAACTACTCATCCTCTCCATGTGGTGGCTTCTCTCCCAGCTGAAACTACAACATATAAAAGGCATTTAACAGAAGAAGGCATAGACAAGCACAAGAGATCTTGACTTCTCTATTGCCACAATTGTACTACTGGTTTTTGCATCTTATTTCATCTTACATCAAAACTTAAAGACAGTCTGTCAATATCAGTATATAATAACTTAATTTTGAAGCTATATGCAAACAAGCGATTACAATTGTCATAAGTAACTAATTTATGTGATATATAAAAATTAAAGTCTTCTTAAAATCCACGGCTATATACCAACAGTGTTAAGCCAGACAGTAAGAAGCAAACTGTGGAGTTAAGGCTCATTAATCTTATTAATATAAAAAAATACACATACTGTATTTTCTAGTGTATAATACAACTTGAGCAAAATATGACTCAGTGTTTCTGAAGTTAAAAACAGGGAATTAATTATTAAAACCTTGAGTATAATACAAGCCAGTAGTCCAGCCATCTTATTGTTTTTTGAAAAATTGTACCATATTATCAATTAAAATTTTAATGTCATACATATATTTTAGAAAAATATTGACTTTTTCAAGATATTAAAGAACAGAAATGACTCAAATGTTTAGTCATTGTGTGTTTCTTCTAATTTCTGTTTCAAAATTTATTTTTGAATTTTCAAAAAAAAGGTGCTAACTAGACATACCTGGTGTTACGAGGATGCATTTATATGTAAAAATAATAGTAATAATGTCTAAAAAGTTGTGTAAGGGACTCTATTGAGTCCTACTAGTTATTACAAAAAAGTTCATTCTTGAAGTAGTCATAAAAATAAAGAAATTAGAAATAGAACGTTTGGAATTATTACTAATTATATTTACATTATGAGGAACACTGACAGAGTTAAGTGATACCCGGAAATATATTTCAATAAAATCTTAATTTTATCTTTGGGAATTTTGAAACATTATAAATCTAAGAAGATAAGCACGATTGATAATAAAAATTTATTATTGGAGAAAAGCCAAAAGAAATTTGGTGTATGATTTTTAAATTTGGTTGAAAAAGAAAAACAAAAAAAAAAAAGAAATGATAATACCTGTACTTCATCTTCATCCGCAAGTTCCAAATTGAAGTCGAGGCAGCTTAAACAGCATGGAGCCATTTTTCTCAACTTAAAGCAGATTTTCTGAAAATAGATTTATTTTCTATGAATTTAGGTTTTATTTCCGTTTTTATATTAAGAAAAAGAAAAAAAAAAAAGTTTTTGCAGTTGTAAATTTAATGTAAACTTGGTAAATATTCAATTTGCATCTGAGAAATAATCTTTGAGGTTTCATATTTAAAAAAAAATATTTTAAGGAACAGGAAATTTTTTTAAATGAGTAATAAGCATAAGTATTTGATTTAAACTCACAAACGGTTTTTCTTATCTAGATTAGAAAAGATGATTCCCTGCCTGTCACACACTTTGCCTGCATGTGAATTTGTTTGCACATATTTAATGTATATGTGGATGTCTAGGTTGTGCATAAGAGACTTAGGTGCATTTATTTAATGTACAAACAAGCATACACAATTTTGAAATAAGACATAAGAATAATATATTCCTCTCCTGTTCAGTCTAAACAACACCTCCCCTGAGATTGAGCAATAAAATGATAAAGTTAAAGAAAAAATGCAAAGTGATATAATTTAATGTCTAACAAACTTTTATGAGTTGAATTTGTTTTTCTATAATGTAATTATTATTTATATTATTTTAGTCTGAAAAATTAATTTATGTACTATATATTTTAAATAACAGAAGATTTGGAATTTAAGTTTTCTTTTGATTTTTTAAAATTTTTATAGTCATGTCTGTTGGATTGAAAAATGAATATTTCTTTTAGAAAAGATGATATCTGAAAAAAATTGGGGCACAGATTTATATTTTAGTTAGATTCAATAGCAGCACTCTTCAGATGTTTCCATCTAACTTTATTTTTTGCTTGTTTATTCATTCAAATGTTTGATCTTAAAATAAAACTTTAATCTCATAAGATTTTTGCCTATTTTATCCTCAAATTCATTAAACAGAATTAACTGCAATTGGATAATTATTTGATTCAACTTTATTTCATCAACATGGTCCAAAGCATAAATGTTCTTAAAAAGAAAGCCCTCTCCAATATAGCATTAAAAAAAACCTGATAGAAAATTTTCAAAGAAAATGATGTAGGAAAAAAAAAAAAGAGAAACAGAATAAAGATTCCATCAAAATACCCTTATTAAGTGGTTAAAAAGATCGGAGAAATCCTTAACAGTCATCAGATTTTTCTGACATTTTCCACGCCACACATGAGTAAACATCTATTAAAAAAAAACAAAAAAAACACAAAAATAAAATCATTTGGTAATTGCATAAAAATCACATTTGTAAATTAACAGTGCAACATAGCAGAAATATACAGCACATTGAGATAAAAACAAACAAAAACAATACATTGTATTTGGAAATAAATTTATTATTACACATATCGATGGTGGAACAAGATTTAGAAAAAAATCACAAGAAGTTGAAATCTATTGAGAACTACAAAGGACAGGGAATTATGAAAATGCATGTGGTGTTTTGCAGTCATTCCAAAATGATTAGAATCAATACCAACAAAGAGGATTTTTCATTGCATTTGAAGCACTCATTGTTCTAGAACAATTCATTTTGAATTATGTATACTTTAACACATGAAGATGTTATTAAATAAAATGAAAATAAATAAAAGAAAATAAGTTTAGATGTTTCAACAAACTTAATCATCTAAGGTTCAAGAGAATAAAAATGTCTGTAAATAGAGACTATGCAAATTAATTAAAAAATAATTCTATTTGATTTTTAAAGACAGTGTTTGGGTTCAACACAATTTAACATTCAGATAAGTTTAAAATAAATTTAATTCTTATTCTTTTTTAATTATTTTTAGGTACTTAACAGAAATGATAGTGGGAAAATGTTTATTTATTTTTTAAGAAATTTTCTGTCCGACCCATTTCTTAATTTTGCACTTCTTGATCCTTGAAATGATTTCCCAACCTACCCTTTTATTAACACCCTCCCGTTTATAATCATTTTAAAATAATTCAGCAGATAATGTTATTACCTGAATTTTTTTAGGTTGGTTTCTGTAATTTGAAAATATGTGTCTGAAAAAATATCACAATTATGATAGTTGCCATCGCATTGACTAAAATCAAAGTATAGTAACTGTTCTTATCTCTTTATTCTTGTTCTCT
>JBBBDQ010029444.1:47500-72500 GCA_037127315.1 Ascarosepion bandense
GAATTCATTTTAACCCCGTCTTTCACTTTAAATGAACCCACAAGCTCATTACCAATAATCCCAGCCCATATCATGATCCCACTGCTGCCTTGTTGGCATTTTAAAAATTTTCTTGAGTCATGTTGCTTGCAAACCCATCCTCGAGCCCATCAAGGGTGATCCTTGATTTGTTTGTAAAAAGCACTTTACTGAAATCAATTTTTATGTATTTTTTTGCCTACTGCAATCTTCTTTCCTTAAATGTTTTTTTGTTAAAATGGGTTTCTTAATTTGATTTTTTACATCAGCAAACTTCCTTAATGCTTTACACCTTGTTTCTCTTGACACCATAGGAGCTCCAGAGATAGATCTCGCTTTGTTAAATCCCTGAATTCAGCCTGAGACTTTTTTCCTTGGTTGAATTCACAATTGACATATTTTCTTGATTGTTCAATGACCCCTTACCAAATCCTCAAAAATTTGAAGCGAAGACTTTCCTTTGCTAATTTCTTTGATTATTTAGTTCTTTCCATTTATTGTTAGTTCTTTTTTACGAGCTATAAAACTAAATTCTAGATCTTACAAATAATCTCTTGACACTGAAAATTGCTATAATTATTGAAAAAATACTAAATATCAATCCGAAATTGAAAATTGGGACTTAATTGCTTTCATGCTTGCTCACTATATATAAAAGTACAAATTATTTCATTGGATAACACATATCTATGAATTTTACATAAAATATTTGACAATACCTCTTTTGCATATAATCTCTAGACGCAGTTTATTTATATATATATATATAGTGTATCAAGGCAGCAGATTATTTTCTAAACATATATTGTTAAATATAACAGATAATATCTATTATGTTTAATCATGAGTTGTTCTAAACATCGTATTTTGGCTTTAATTTCAGGTGAAAAAGACAAAAATTGTCCAACATTTGGATATTTTCTATTATACTGGTTCTAAGCTTTTGGCTTACATGAGCCATCTTCAGAGAGGTTACATATGCATATATATTGTTTCTAAATTATAATAAAAACATAGTTTACTGTACTATCTTATTAGCACTTTGTCAGGCAGTGGAATATTTTTCTGTTAGGAATCGTGATATATAAAAACTTAAAAACAACACAATTTTTACCATATCCAGACAATTAAGTGAGGGGGGGGTCGGAGGGTTTGTCTTGGTGACCCAACAGAAAGCCAGGTCATGATGGATAGGAGAAATTTGATTGTAAGGGTAAGAGGAGGGGAGAGAGAAGTAAAATGACTTGAAAACTCAGATGTTTTCAGTGTCAGTGATGAAAAAATTAAATGTATCTATATGTATTATTGACATGCCTGAAAAAATATTGGGTGTACTCGTGAAATGGTTACAAGATTTTTCTTTAAGTCTTTAGTGACAAAAACAGGCAAGTTTTTTTAAAAAAATACACTGCTCATCAAATATATGCAGTTGATTTAGTGAGTGATCTATCCGTTAACCAAAACAAATTAATTATCACAAGATGAAAGAATCAATAAATTTATGCTAGGAGGTAGATTACAGATTATCTAGTTATATTATATTAGAAAAAACTAATTATACTTTAAGGCATATCTTAGATGAGGATGACAGATGGAAGTTACTTTGCTACATTTGTTTAATTTTAGGAATTTAATAATTTGCAATTTTCCCTGTAAACATAGAAAACATGACATGTAAAAATTTACAAGCTCTGGTTTTTTAAGATATTTTCCATTTTACAGTAGGGATTTTATAGGCTTCTTTCAATTGCCAATGATAAGTAGAAAGTGATGCCTTGTTATTAAAAGATGAGATGTGCAAATAATGGCGGGTTTTAAAAGGGTTCTTCGTACAACCAATATAAATTTTTTTTACTGTAAGATTTTCTATGGTAGAAATGGAGCATAGGTTTGTGAATTAAATTTTGGAAGACTTTTCCAATGTTGGTTTGGAAATTACCGCTGAAGGATGGGTTAAACCATATAATGTTAGACAGGCAGGTTTGAATATTTTAAAAAAATCTTCTGACCTACTGGGACTTTCATTCACAACCATTTCTAGGGCTTATAAAGAATGTTGAGAAAAAGGAAAAAAATCCAGTAAGTGACAATTGTGTGGGCAGGAATCTCTTACTGATAAAAGAATTTGGAGAAGAAAAGCCAGACTGGTTCAAGCTGATAGAAAAGCAATGATAATAATAGCCATTTCCCTCTAAGGAAACATTTGACATTCATTCACCGAGTAGCCAGTACTGTTTTCAGTTGAAATTTTTAAAATCTTTCCCTTAGAACAATTTTCTAGAAAAACAGGTTTCTCAAGTCCAGTACCTGTTATAGCTCTTTCCAGTATTAATGGGAATTTCTTTCCTAACCTTTTATTTGAAGTTGTGTGGAATGTTATATTGATTATGTCATTATTTGCTCTTCAAATTACATGGTTATCCATTTAAGTTGTTACTGTTGTTGGTAGTCTTCAAGTGATGTGGTTTCTGTTATTTGGTTCAGGTCTTTGTGAATCTGTAGTGCCAGTCAACAATCTTCGAAGAAGAATGATATTTGTCAAGACTCTTGGGCATTACTCACTCAAAGCCTTTATTTCCCATTGATCTTAAGAAACTTTTGCATGCAGCTGACAGTTTAGATATTTCTGAACAGGTTCGGTACCATGCATGACATCTATATGAAAATATTCATCTGATGAGATTATGATTTAAATTTTCAAGTTGATGTTTTGGTTTCATTGCAATTTGTGGTATTGGGCAAAACTACCTCTGACACAATCTATTCTATGTTCAGTTTCTTTTTCCCTTATACTTAATTTGTTATAACTGATACATATGTCAATGACCACTCAAAAAACTCTCTTTGCAATGGTGGTGTGCAGCAGATTTCTAAATGCACAGCATGTTGAACCTTGAAGCAGTTGAGCAACAGCAGCAGAAGAGTAAGACGGGCAAAATTCCTGTCAAATAAGAAAAGGAAATCAGTCCTTAAGGATCATAAAGATTAGACAATAGAAGACTGGAAAAATGTTGCCTAATTTGATGAGTCTCAGTTTCTGCTGACATATTTGAATGATTGATTGATTTGTTTAATGACATATCAACTCCTTATGATCACTTAATACCAAAATATAATTTTCTTGGTATCTTTGAAGCAATAAAAATATATGTTATTCTGCTTTCACAAATGAATATATGGTAGATGATACTCAGCTTTTTGTGACGTTTAGGTTGCCTGAAAGTCAAAAAAGGATGGACAGAGGTTTAGGTTGGATGAGAATTAAAAAAAGGGGACTGAGGTTTGGGTTGCCCGAGTGCCAAAAAAAGATGGACAGCGGATTGGGTTGCACTAGTGTCAGAAAAGGTTAACAGGTTTGGGCTGCACAACAGTTAAAATGTAAACATAAATACAGTAAAGAGGAAAGAAAGTGTAGTTCACCTCATTGCATATGGATGCAACCAGTATATTCATGACCCCCAACAAAATTTTGGTTGCATATAAGTGAAGGAAATGGAAACAATAATTTTTTTTTAAAAGTTGTAATCTTACTTCTAACACAAATGTATCCTTGTTCCCAAATGAAAGCTCAATGTCACCTTGGTCATCGTCACTATCATCTGTGTTGTTGCCACCACCAACTCGGGAGCCAAATTGGGTTTGAACAATTTCCTGTAAATTAAAAGGAAAAAAAGGAATAAAAGAAAAACCAGACATTAAACTGAAAGCATTTTAACTGTATATAATGATAAAAAAACAGTTATAAGCAAAATAATCTTTTTGGTCTTTCATAGACTAATTCCCACCCAATCAATCTCTTGTCCAATGTATGATTAAATTTCCTATATACAGACGGAGTTATAAAAAAAATGAATTCAAAAGACTGTATTTTCTTCCTGCTAGAAGTTAGTCCTCAAGACCCAATGTGTGTGTGTGTGTGTGTACACACATTCACATATTCTTGTGTCTATGCTATATTTATTTATATTGCATTGAATACTGTTGTCATATCAGGTTTGGTGCTTCTGTTATGTATTTAGAGATTCTTGATAAAATGCAAGGTGTGACAAAAATGCCTCCCACATAATGGTATGACATTAACTAGACAAAGACACTATTGCCAGCAATGACTTACCATTATGTTGCAGATATATGAAAGCTTATTGCAGAAAATCATCTGCCTAGTGAGTTACAAATCAAAAGAGATATGATCGCCCAAGTGTGTATCATGTACATACACTCATTAAAATCTTTGATAGTAATCTTCAAAGTAACCACTTACTGTCTACAATTGGGAGAGGACAATTACAAAAATAAATAACTTTCAAGATCAAGTGTAAAGTTTTCAAAAAAGAGTTTCTTGCTGTAATAAACTTGATTACAGCATTTTACAGATGTGTGCCCTGCCCAACTTAGTCACACACACAAATTGTTCTTTAGATACGAATGATCTCCCAAGAATTTTTACAGTTTCCTGTTTCAAATTTACTATACCAATGTATATAAAAGGTCTACTTGTAATATATATATATATATATATATATATATATATATATATGTGTGTGTGTGTGTGTGTGTGTGCATAAAGTAAAAACTCAACACATCATTTAAGGCAGTTATAAACTATAATTTATTTGGAAAGTTAAGTTTTTGATACCCATCTCATCAGACTGCAAATTACAAATGATTTAATTTTATTAGAACAATAAAAAATACAGGAAGTCAAGTGGCATGAATCAGAAAAACTTTATTTCCTCTGGGTGTGATAAAGTTGAGGTCATAAGTAGTAGAGGAGGGAGTGTCAACTTTATAATAATTTATATTAAAATGATCTATTTGGATAATCCTGTTCATTTACAGATTTGAAATTACATAGATGCATACATACAAATATATACTTACAGGCATGTGAACTTCATGCTGTTCTTTCAGCCTCTGTACAGCAGTTGTTAGTCGTTGTTGTAACATCTCTAAATCTGTATTATCTGTAGCAGTCATTACCTGCAAAAACGAGGTAAAAATATAAAATAAATGAAAATGTATTGTCAATAACTTTGAGAATAGTCATTGACATATTCAACTCAGTTGGAAAACTCAAATCTCTTTTTTGTATAGATATAAACACTTTGTCTATTACTTTGGGAAGAGTCATTGTTATATCCAACATTGTTGGGACACTCAAATTTCTTTTTTATATAGATATAAAAACTTTGTCTATCACTTTGGAAAGAGTCATGGACATATCCAAAATCTCTTTTTTGTATAGATATAAACTCTTTGTTATAAACTTCAAGAAGAGTCATTTACATATCCAACATTGTTGGGACACTCAAATCACTTTTTTTATATAGATATAAACACTTTTCCCAAAGTGATAGACAAAGTGTTTATATCTATATAAAAAAGAGATTTGAGCTTCCCAACAATGTTGGATATGTCAATGACTCTTCCTAAAGTGATAGACAGAGTCATTGACATATCCAACATTATTGGGATTCACTAATCTCTTTTTTATATAGATATAAACACTTTGTCTATCACTTTGGGAAGAGTCACTGACATATCCAACATTGCTGGGACACTGAAACCCCTTTTTTGTATAGATATAAACTTTTGTGCATATCTTGGAGAAGGAGCATTAATATCTTCAACATTTTATGGACACTGGTATTTTAAATTTTGTGTGTATAAAACTTCAAATACCATCTACTGTCTCTTCTTTTCTTCATGTGGAACATAGACATGAAGCAAATCAGAAAGAAAATACTGTAATAATAAAAGTCTATCTTCAATATTTTTGCATATTTGGGAGGGTAGCAAAAGTGGGTAGGCTGTCATGTCACTTTTGTCAACTTGCCCTCTTTTGTCATATTTGCATGCTAGATTAGAGAAAGAAATCGGGTTCGAAGAATTTTGTTATGTCCAATATTCAGAACTTTGGGAAAATAAACACATAAAAAGTAAACAAAACTGGCAGTAATCAAATTCTATAAAACAAAATTTAAATGTGAGCATTTTAGTATCGGAGATCAGGAAATTGGACATAGAAGAGGCTGCATCAGAGGTAGTTTCGAACGGTACTGCAAATTTCTACAAAACCAAATCATTAATCTGAAAACTCGAGTCATGTTCTTAAATAGCCTCATCAGATCAAGACATTCACTTGTTCAGAAATATCTAAATTGTCAACTGTATATAACCACTTTCTCAGATAGATTGTTAAAAATGAATTTCAGTGAGTGAAGCCTGAGGGTCTTGCAAATATTACCATTACTTAACTCTTCTCAGACGATTTTTATTTTTAACCAAAAGACTCAAAAATCTATGCACTGAATAATGGAATAATAAAAATTAAATTTCACAAAAGTACAAAGTATTTAAAATAAACAGAAAGTCATGATAGCACAAAAGGTCAAAAGTATGACATTTAAGTAGAGAAAGTAGAGCTTACCTGACCAGAAATACGTGGTATTGATGGAGCTGGCAGAGGACTAAGAAAGGCAGCAGTTGCAGTCTGCATTAAAAATGAAAATAAAAAAGAAATTAAAAAAATAATTATTTAATTAATTCCTTTCATGCTTGTAAAACCTCCTGATAAGTAGACTGAAAAATTACAAAACAGTTTGTCTATGAAACTCTGAAGTCAAGATATTGAATATAACATCAATCTGCTAAGTGACAAATATTATATTTGTATTAATCATACAAGTGGGCCCGTTCGATCTAAAATCACATATATATTGATGTACCTATCATTGTGTATCTTACATTAAGACATAAGAAAAAAACAAAATAATCCAAACCCCTGAGCGTGAGACAAGAGAATAAATACATACATATATATATACATACACACACACCTATCCCCCTCTGATACCCAAGACCAAAGTGTGGATACCTACAATCTGAAATCTCAGAAAATGCCACCTCCTTGCAAATTTCTGGATCCTTTTGAGAAAGACCTGTTTAGTATTGTGTCCAAGATGAAATTCAAAAAACATTTGAACTCCTTCCAAATGATGTTAGAGAAAAACACTAAATCCATTAGGGACTCAAAGGACATTTGGGTTAAGGATGAAAAATCTAGAATTGTTTACAAATGTAACCCCTCTCACTACCTTAAACTTCTGACTAATAAGATTACTAGCATATATAGACTAGACAAAGAGGAGAATATAATTACCGAGATTGAGTTACTAGCAAGCTAAATATTATCGATAGAGTAGGGAAGGTCAGTACTAAAAATGCTTGCCTCTTATTTAAAGATCATAAACCCAATTTCAAGAATAGTGTACAATCTAGGTTAATAAATCCAACCAAAAGTGAATTAGGATTAATCTCAAAAAATATTAAAAATATAACCGCTAAACTCCAACACACTCTCTGCTCTAACCTCTGGAAAGATTCTTCAAATACTATATATTGGTTTAGCAATATTGCTGATAAAGCAGTATTGAATATTGCTGATAAAGCATTGAATACTGCTGCCATATCTGGTCAGGTGCTCCTGCTATCCACCTAGGTGTCCTTGACAAAATCCAACGGAGAATCTGTAATGTGATAGTTCCCGACTTGGCAGCTCGGATACAGTCACTTTCTCACCAGTGCAATGTGGCTTCCCTGTGTCTCTTCTACAAATACTTTCACGGATTCTAATCCAATAAACTTAGCTCACTGGTACCCCATAAATTAATAAATTTACTCAAGCCACAAGATTAGCAACTAGGTTGCTGTGAAACCAATAAATTGTAAACACAAATTCTACTCCAGCAGCTTCTTTTCTCAGACTTCCCGCCTGTGAAAATCCCTTCCATTTACTTGCTTTCCCGACAGCTATAATCTCCAAGAATTTAAATGTAAAGTCAATAGTCATCTCCTATCTCACTAACCTCTCTCTCATGCTCCTTTCTCTGTCCACTCCACTCTCATCAGTATTCTCATCCTTCTCTTACTCACTTCCTGACACCCCCTATAACCTGTCACTCTTTCTCATAACTTTCCTCCTATGTAACACCCTGCAAACAAAACAGTGGCAGTAAAATACCTTGCTTGAGGCAATATGATTATAAAGAAAAAAAGCTAGAACCACATTTCTTAAATTTGATATTGTTAATTTTTATCCCTCTATATCTAAAGACCTCCTAGGAAATTGTATTAATTTTGCTAGAAGCTATGTAGAAATCACAAATGAAGAGGCTAATATTATTCTAGCAGCTAAGAAATCCCTTCTTACTCTTAACAATTCTATCTGAACAAAAAGTCTCAATATTAAATTTGACGTCCCCATGAGAGTGCATGATTCAGCCCAAGTTGCCTATTTAATAGGTGTACATATCCTTAGTAGAATTATGGATCCTAAGCAAGTAGGCCTATACTGAGATGATGGACTTATGTTCATCCCAAATAGTAATGGCCCCTTGACTATGAAAATCTAGAAGAAAATCGTTAGAGCCTTTAAGATGCTAGAATTTAAAATAGAGATTACTTCCAACCTAAAGATTATCTAGACATAACCCTGAACCTCAATAATAATTCTTTTAAACTGTACCAAAAGAAAAATGAAACCTCTAGCTACATCAACATGAATTCTAATCACCCTAATATCAATATAAAACAAATACCAAAGACGATTAATACTAGAATTAGTCAATTATCTTCTTACCTTAGGATCTTTAGCGATAACGAAAACTATATGAAAATGCCCTCCAGAGTAGCGAGTATAAAGATAAATTAACTTATTTAACACCCACTAGTATATTTGAATCGTAGAAAGGTGAAAATAGGAAAAGGAGGATTATATGGTTCAACCCTCCGTTCTGTAGACTATCAACCATTAACATTGGAAAGTTTTTTTCTTCAATTAATAAGTAATCATTTTCATAAAGATAACTCCCTAAGTAAAATATTTAATAGGAAAACAATTAAGATAAGCTATTCCTATATTAGTAATATATGTACAACATTATTAGCTCCCATAATAACTAAGTTTTGAAGAATTTCAATGAATCTAATACAGAACATGGGATTATACCCTCCTGCAATTGCAGATCCAGAGATCTACAAATGTGATCTACCAAGCTACCATCTCTCCTAAATAAAACAAGGAAAAACAAAGTGTATATCAGAATTTTGGGAACAAAGATTTTATATGCATAGACACTCCTTTACTAAGCCTATGTTAAGGTATCAGACAGCCCTCTCCCCAAAATATTGGGAATTGAAGGAAGAAGGCCTAGACTCATAGACAAAGTGGAAACTGATAGGCACGGCACATACTCCTAATAGTCTAGGTGATAAATATAATCTATTTTTAGCAGAAAAAATTAGGATTTTAAAATTTCAATATCAGAATGTACTTCTTAATAAATGTAACGAATTTATTAGCATTTGTCATCACCATAATAAATTCAAACTTCACTAGTTATCTCCTATTTATTCATATGTTTTGCCTCTTACATAGATTAGAATTTAAATTTGGTGAATCCAAAGTTTTTTCCTGCCTACAACCCCTGACCCAACAGTCAAACCACCTGCCTTTCATGACAAAAAAAAAAAAAAAAATTACTACTACGATTCTCCTTGGCTTGACCCTATTGTAACCTTTTTTTACTAACCCTTGCTTCAGGTACAAGAATTTTTCTCCATTTTTTGGTTGACTTGGATTGACAATGCATGTCTCAAACTAACATGTTCAAATAGCTATCCTCCACTAAACATGATTTGAATTTACAGTTAAATAGATTAATATCTGTTCTGTAAATTATATTTACATTGAGGTCTCTGTTGAATCAGTTGTAATATTCAAACAACATTACTAGGATCCTCTTGGATCATTTGCTTAATTTATCCTGGATTTTTTACTGCTTTATATATATATATATATATATATATATATATATATATATATATATATATTCTTCACTACTCAATGACAATTAATGCAAAAAAAATAAAATAACAATGCACTACAAAATGTTTATATCTAAAATGACAGCAACATATATATTGATGTATTTAATATTGAATATCTTACATTAAGACTTAAGTCAAAAAAAAATAATACAAATCCCTGAGCGAGGTGGGGGAGATTATATATATATATATATAGACAGATACACAGCAATCTCTATTATAATAGAATATACCCTGATTGAACACTCTGGAAAAATAGTAGACTTTGATAAACAGTAGCTACTCTGGCGTGTACGCATCGTTCATTCAGTGAAATGAATTAGAGAACTCTAGCTATTGTGCGCGTATAATGATATGAGCTAAAAAGTCTGCCTACTTCCACCGAACGCTCTTAGCCCAGGGGTAGAGTCGCTGACTGACGCCATTTCGGTTGGGTTTCAATCCTGGGTAAAAAAGCAATCGGACTGATGAGCTGTGATACAGCGAAACAGATTTGTCTACAGATGACAATATATATATATATATATATATATATATATATATATTCTTCAGAAATTGACAACATAATTATCACAAAAAAATAAAATAATAAGGTACTGTTAAAGAGTTTTAATAACTGGTGGTAAAGAGAATGAACAGAATCGATGCTACCTTGCTATTGTCTCTCTCTCTCTCCATGAGTGTGACAGGAGGGATATATATATATATATATATATAAAAAACAGTCTTTATTATAAGAGAGAGGATAGTAGCAATTAGGAAGACTCTTTGAAGCCAAAATTGCTGACAGTGGAAAATTGATAGGCATTTAAGGCTTTGTAATAAAGTGCTCAATATCAAGACAGAGCATTAATATAAGTAAAAGATACTCACTTAGCTGATTGATGTTACTTTCAGTATCCTAACTCAAGAGTTTCATCAGCGGATTTTTTCCCCCATACACTCTTCAGGGGTTTTTCACAATTTACTGTTAATATTTAAAAACTTTTGCTTTTTATATTGTTGTGAATTGTTCATGTGTGTGGGTTTACACTTGTACATGCATTTCCTGTTTTAGCAGGTGTTAGCTGTCATAATCATCTGTCGATTTTTTTGTGTTGGTAGAAGTGTCATCTTTTTTTAATGTTTGAAGATATATATATATATATATATATATATATATATATATATATATATATATACTGTAATTAAAAACTTAATAAAATATTATCTAAATGTTCAAGAATTTTTGTCTTTATTTTCACCTGAAATTAAAACCAAAATATGATGTTTAGAACGGCTCATGATTAAACATAATAGACATTCATTGTCTCTTATATTTAACAGTATATGTTTAGAAAATATATATATATATATATATATATATATATATATATATAAAACCAATTGTTTTTCGTAGATTACCGCTACAAATGTCTATTCTCAATATGGACACGTGAGCATCTGTGTGTGATGATTTTCTGGAATATTTTGAAGATTAACTGTTGTATCATTTGGGTCTGATGAGCCACAAGGTCAGCGGCGAAATACGTTATACCCATGAAATTGTAGAATATCTAAAATTTTTATAAATTATATTACTCTATTAAATTAAATAAATAAATTTAACATTGAGTTCTTTTGAGTTCATCTCTATCGGAATTTACCTGACTAATATACCAAGTATTCTATACCATATATATATATATATATATATATATTTTTTTTTTTTTTCAAATATAGTGTTCGATATACACCTGCTAAAGGCCAAAAGGTTGTGATAAAAAAATAAATATGAAGACAATAGTCTGAATGTAAATAGTGCAAATAATTCACAACTAATAAAGAAAAAAGGTCCTGTGGAGTTATACAAATGGCTATGACCTCAAGGAATGTGGCGTTTTTTTTTCTTAAAGTTATTTGTAAATATAATGATCGCAGTTGTTAGAAATAAATGTAATCTCATACAAACTGAAAAGAAATGATTATTAAATAAATACTTACAGCAATTCCAGCCAGCATTGTTTCCCCAATTGTAATATGAACCACCAATCCAAAAAGACCATTCATACCTCGCATCTATAGAAGGACGTTAAAAAAGAATGGTTGAGTTTAGCAAAACACTATTTACAACAATATTTTTTTTAGAAATGGCAAACTACATTTCTGTGACATGATAGTTCCTTCCCACATGACAGGTTTAGAGCACACACAAAAGACAATTGGGTCCTATCTGTGTTGAAAGTGTGTTGTGTTTTTATAACCAGCAGTAAAGTCTGTGAAATCCTCAAAGCAGCTACCCACTTGACCAAAAAGGAATAAATAGATAATTGAAAACTTTTTAGGAACAAGTGAGACTGGACCAGATAGTGGAAATTTCTATTCACAGGTTTCCCTAATCTTTTGAACAGGAGTATAGGTTTATTCCTTGTTTCCTGTTTCGAATTAGGTGTCTTTTCCTTCTCTTTCACTTTTAGTAGCATTATCACCTTGCTTGATCAATGAATGTTTTACTCTGTAACTCCTACCTCGAGTGGCTCTTGGGCCTTGTACAAGGTGAACATCATTGTAAACATAAAATTACAGAATTTGAAGTACTTTTGGGGTACAGGCTGTCTGTCAGAGTTCTAATACTTTAGAATGTTTCGAGTTTTAATGCACATAAAAACGAATAAGAGAACTGAGACTTAACATTGGTGCGAATAAGAGAACTGAGACTTAACATTGAGTTGAATTGTCCGGTCAGAGAAAAGCTGAGAGTCAGACATGTTGTATGTTTACATTTCATCTGGGTCAAAAAAACAGTAAAGGAAAACTATTTTTCTGTGATGAATTTATATGCAGAAAAATGAATTCCTACTTAGAATGTTTCTAAGAAGTCAGTCAGTTAAGTGCCATACGTGATACACGCTTTGGGCGATCATGTCTTGAAAGAGACATGACTGACTGGGCAGAAAATATTCCACTATAGGTTGCCATTGCTTTCTGTGGTAGACTAGTTGCCAGCCAAGGCCACAGAACCAAATCTGTCCTGTTATTTGACTCATAGCTAGAGGAGGAAGAGATGTATTATATTATTATATAGTAATTAGTAGGGGATCAGTTTACTACTTTATGACCAGTAGAAGCTTTAATCATGTTTTCAACTATTATATTCAGTCAGTCAGTTAAGTGCCATACGTGATACACGCTTTGGGCGAACATGTCTCGAAAGTAACATGACTGACTGGGCAGTAGGTTGCCATTACTTTCTGCAGTAGACTGGTTGCCAGCCAAGGCTATAGAATCCAATATTTGTGCTTAAGTGAATGCAAGGAATTCAACTGGATTTCGAACTCGGCTACCCGATTTGTTGTTCTGAGTCAATATCTTTCTAAGAAACATTTCCTAAAATCTTCAAAATCAATATTAAGAAACAGTATTCCCATCCATAATGTTAAAGCAACTGACACAAAATATTGGATAAGACAAGCAAAAGTAGTTTTGAATTACTTACTTTTAATTTATTTATCAGCTGATTATGGAGTTCATATTCCATAAATGGTAAACACTAAAAAAGGAAAGAAAAAAAAAGAAAAAATATTCAAGAATGAATGATCATCATAAAAATCATCATCATTGTTTAATGTTCGTTACCATGCTAGCATGGAATGGACGAGGTTTTCTTAACAGCTCTTTTCCAGGTCACCTGATTTTGTGTAAGGCCTATCTGTAATCCCAACCTCCTTAAATTGTCTTTGATAGTTGGGTTCCTGTTTTACATGGTCTACCTATCACATGTAATTGAACATGAAATATCGGAATGAGCTTTACAGCTGTATATCCTTATTAATACCAATCAGCTTAGAAGACTGGAAATTGTGTTTTTATCAAGACACCATCTCTAAAAAGATTGCCTATCAAAATTAAAGAGTTCAGCCTACCCTATTCTACACAAAGTAGGTGTAGAGGTTTTTATTTCAGAGATTTCCTTCTCTTAGACAAGTTGCTATCCAAAGCTAAAAACTCTTACCCAGCCTAAACAGTTAAATGTCATACTTAAGATACCTCTTACACTATTTGCTTATAACTGGGATCCTGACAGGTACTACCACCCCATGTCAGGGTCAACCTGGGAACAACAATAATTAAGAGGTGGTTCCATGCTCCTCAAAATCTCCAATCTCCCAATCAGAGGCCTTGCTACTTATAAACAAGTGTTTGATAACCAGCATTAAAATAGTTTTATAAGAGTTTACACATCACATAAGCAAGATTGCAAGCTTACAATAAAAATATTTTTCAGAATATTTTAAGGGGTAAAAATCAATTTTTATAATCAAAGCTCATTTTTCTATAAGTAAATCTTTCAATTACAAATTCAGTTTTCTACAGAAATGAAATCTTTATTCTGATACAAAAAAAAAAGCTACATCAAATTCTTACATCACTAATTTCTTTGGCACAAGCTTCTCCTTTCCCATCCTTTTTTGTTCGATAAATCCTGAAAATAAACAAGACGAAAATAACAACAAAAGAAAAAACAATTATTATCATTATCATAGACAAAGAGAATTATTCTTATTATCATTGAAAAAGATAATTATTTTTATTATCATTGAAAAAGAGAATTATTTTTATTATCATTGAAACAGAGAATTATTTTTATTATCATTGAAAAAGAGAATTATTTTTATTATCATTGAAAAAGAATTATCATTATTATTAAGAACAAGAATCATTATTATTATCATTGAGAAATATAATTGTTATCCTCATCACTGGAACTCAGTTCTCGAATTTCCAATTCATAGTTCTTATCAATTCCACCAATTGCCCATCCAAACTCAAAGCACCTGGTATTCCCAAACAGTCACCCACCTACAAAGGGACCTATGTGCCACTTACCAACTACCTGAGAGAATGAGATCTGACTTGGACCTCTCTGAATGAAATACTAAATTATTGTAAACTGGATTGGTGTTATCATTTATTGCTGTGCCATTGATTTCATCTTCCAACCTTTGTGAACATGCAGTGGACTTTCTCCATTATTGGTGGATACTCAAAAGAATAGGAATTTAGACACAATGCGGAGCCTAATTTGTCCAGTTAGTATAGAGGACACCCTGTTCTATGTTTACAGATCATTAAAATTATTTGCCACACTAACATATTTTTAATATTAAACTCACCTTGCTTGAATTAGAGTACCTTTACCTAAAGTCTGAATTTCCTCTGGTGGGTTGATGGTTGTAAAAAGAACATCTGGAACTGGCTGTTTGCTGTGAACATCACAAAAAAACTGAATGTTAATGAAATTAAATATATAAAATCAAATAAAAAGAAGCCTTCTTTCAACCCACTAAAGAATTCCAAGTGGAGTTGTTCATGAGTAATAACAATTTAATTTCAAAATTTTTACTGACTACAGATGATGGGTGATGAAAAGTTCTCGGCCTTAAAAGAATAACTTATCAAAAATATTCTGATGTTTGGTTAGATTTTAGGATGTGAGATGGTCCATATGGGAAATGATCTTTTTCACCCACCACTCCATATAGGTGTGAGTTTGTGCTTCTAAACTTTTACAGTGTTTATATGGTTGTTATAAAAGTTCATTTTTATTGCTTAAAAAATATTGTCTTTAATTGATATTTAAAAAAAGTCTTGATTTTCTGTCCATCACACTCCACATGCATGTGAGTAAGGAAAAAAAGACAAGGAATAAAGGAAAAACTCAAGCCAGAAAAATACATTCAATATGAAATGAAACTTGAGCTTGAAAAATCATTCAACATCAGAAGGAACTCTAGTTAGAAAAAAACATTCAACATCAAATGAAACTTGGGCCTGAAAAAAACATTTAGTTAATAATTTGGAAAGTGTCTACTTACTGACATATTGCACAGGTGCCAAGAGTAACTTTAAATGGCATAGTAACACTTTTGTAAGGAATGTGGCAAACTGCACAGTTTACTGGTGTGTAGCCATCTTCAATACTGAAATTTAATATAAAAATTATATCAGGTATAAACACTTAATCATTTTCTTTTATCTATAAGGCAATATAAAAATCTTTGTATTTCAAAATTAGGTTATATATATATATATATATATATATATATATATATATATATATATAGAGGAGAGAATGGCAACCCGTAAAGACAAACAGGATAATCCAAAAGGATTTTATCTGTTGAGTTTCTCTCTCTCTCTCTCTCTATATATATATATATATAAAGAACAAATAAGAAGCATTTATCAATCTAAGATGTTTCACTTTTATTAAAGCTTTATCAGAGACTGAGGTATGGAGAAAAAGAAGGAAAAAATTCTGTTATTTTTACTTTTGTGTTGTCTGATTTTTATTGGTCAATCATGTATCATATGTAGTTGATTCTTTTAAACCAATGTTATTAAAATTGGTGACGTTCTGAATTCAAGAGATGACAAGTTCAGCCATTAATAAACGTTTCCTATTTGTTATCTTACTGACACCAAATTGGTCGAGTTTCGATCCTGGCCAGAAGCAAGTAGATGTCTAGCTACACTGATGAGTGGTGATACAGCGAAACAGGTTTGTATGTGGATGACAAATATATTATGCTCTCATTATGATTGAGCTCTATGGAGAGGAAAATTTTAAAAACAGGTACCACTTCTGCAATTTATGTGTTACTCTTCAGCAATGAATTGAGTTCTTTCGGTGACTGGCATGTGTATATATCGTGTATATATAACACACTAAAATTTCCTTCTCTCAATCTATGCGCCTATGGCTTAGGGAACTGACACCAAATCAGTCGAGTTTTGTTCCTGGCCAGAAGCAAGTAGATGTCTAGCTACACTGACGAGCTGTGATACACCAAAACAGGCTTGTATATGGATGATATATATATATATATATATATATATATATATATGAGAGAGAGTTTTTCCAGCATTATAACATTTTTTAGAAGTTAAAGAATATAAAAATTGTCCATATGTTTTATTGTTCTGAGCACTTTCAGCCAGTATTTTAGTCATTCTCAAGGGTGTTGCCTTTAGTGTAGTTATTATTCATGTGTTTTACTACATAGTAGTTTTTACTGTGTAAAGATTATTGTTGAAGAGTGACCATTTTCAGCAGTCATGTGCCACTTTGTAGCATAAAATTTGTTTTTTTTTATTGGGTTATGGACTTTGTGATGCAACTACATATATACATAAACATATATATTGTTTAGTAGAATTCTATTGCTTATGTTTTATAAGCTGTGGTGCTTTAAGTTTTGTTAACTGAAACCTGACTGCTTCCAGAAATATCTACATATGTAAATAAATGCTTGTAACGCAGATATCCAGTTGCATGTCTTTCATTTTGGCTAAAATAATTCAATTGCAAAATATGGAATTATAACAATATTTTTCAGTATGCAAGTATTTACTGTTAAAAATATTCCTTTATGAAAAGAACAAATTTCATAAAATCCTAATTTTAAATTGCTATTAGTAACTAATTAATAAATATAATCATCTTGAATACTGTTACATGTTAAGTTGTAACAAAAGAAAAAAAAATGATTGACCAAAACTCAGAGCTAAATCTCAGACAAATATTTAATTTACAAAAAATACCAAATAAAATATTTACAAATATACAATTTTGTTGCATTCAAAACAAGAAACAGAGTTTACTACTGGCAAATGTTACGAGAGAAGGGGAATGTAAGGTGTCAAGTATCTTTACCCAGTTAAGCTAGCGAAGTAGTTTAAGTGCTATACTTTTTGGAAATCCTCAAATGTGTATATAAAGAATAATGATTAGTTTGGTCAATGAAAGAGTCAAAAATTTCTATTTACCCACTTAGTTCTATGAGGTTCTCTTTCAGGTTTTTAGTTGGTTGGCAACTATTAGTAGAGGTTCTTTTGGCTGGATATACAAATCCTGAATCGGGCCGGAGTTGATAATATCAGCAAATCCTTTTAACAACTAACTACTCTCTTCCTAAAACCTATTTTTATAGGGGCAAACACCTGATTTGTATATTTCTAGAATCGTTTAGAATTCTCTAGATTTTACTGGAATATTCTACAATCATCCAAAACATTCTATCCCTAATTTCTCTACTTAACAACTACTTCATGAATTAAAACTTTTTTGTAATAACAAGTAGGACTCAATAGAATCCCTTACTATAACTTTTTAGACATTATTAATATTATATATAAATGCATCCTCGTAACAATATCTATCTAAATCTAAACATATTTATAAATGGAACCTTGTCTCTGTGTGTCCGTTACCTATAGACTCCAAAACAGCTGAACTGATTTTCTTGAAAATTTACACAGTTGTACTATAAGCGTCTGTGAGTGTTCTTAGCTAGGTTTTGTGTCGAGGTACTACCGATAAATATCGAAAATCAATAATCGAAAAAAATGGGGTTATTGAAGGAGTGGTCCGATTTTAATCAAATTTGATATACTCATAGACAAAGACATAAGAAACGATATTCAGAAGTTTCAAGGTTGAAGTTCTTACAATTGTGCAGAAAATCGATAATATATATATATATATATATATATATATATATATATATACACACAAAAGGCAAGATGTTTGTGTGTGTGTCTGTTTATCTGCCTGTATGTCTATATCTTTTCAGCCCTTTTATTTTAGTTTTTGCTTCAGGTTTGGCTCTAAGTAGGTATAATTGTAGTTCTTAGTCTCATCCATGATACCATTTACTCAGAGGACTTATTTAGCCTTCAAAATTCAGTTTACGACGAAAAAAACTTATCTGATATAGATACCAGGAAATCAAAATTTGACTTACATCCATTCATTTTTCTTTCAGTCTATGGTTTCGCTTAAACTGGAAACAACTATTGCTTTTTAGTCTTTCATGCCAACATCCAAAGAGTCTGAGCTCGAGTACCATGGATTAGTTTTAAAGCTTTCATTACACCCGAGCAACACCGGGCTATACTGCCAGTTATATATAAATGCATCCTCGTAACAATATCAATTAATAAATGTAATCATCTTCAATAAGTCTATAAGCTTTACAATGATGTATTATTACATATACTTACCTGTTTTGTGCTAACTGATTAGCTAGATTCACATCAACAAACAACTTTTCCTTTTCAACAGGAACTCTGTCACCAACTTGTACTTGTGTTGGTTGAGGAATTTCTTTATGTGTACTAATTGGCAGAAGCACATCTAAATTACTATTCACAACTGCAGCTGTGCCAATAGCTGATAAAATAATTACTTCATCACTGATGGATTAAAAAAAAAAAACAGCGCATAAAAAAAAAATAAAGAAAAAGAAAATAGAAAAATATTAATCATTTTGACATAAGACTATCAAAATAAACATCATTTCTAATTATACACCAATAACCAATTCCATTGTTATTACCATTTATGATTTGTTTGAACATTATTTTTGATTGATACTCATATTTAAGTAGATATTCTGTTTATAATCAAACAGTATTATATATTTATTTCTACCGGCCTAATTATTTACGATAGATTTTTGTTATGAAAATGTGTGTCATTTGGCAGGATTCGAACCTGCGATCCCTATCCACATAGAGTAAGCCACAAAGTGATCTGGCACTTCTTAGACACCTTGACCACGAAAGACAATCAGTCTAAACGAAGTCAAATTAAGCCTACAACACAATTTTCGATTCATTGTAATAACCATCTCTGCTCTGAGATGCATTGTAATGTCAACAAATGTAAACGTTACGGAAATTAACAAAGATTAATGAAACTGGTTCTAAACAACCGACAATTTGAAATGATGAACATTATTATTATTATTATTATTATAATGTTCAAACAAATCATTTCAAATTGTCAGTTGTTTAAAACCAGTTTCGTCAATCTTCATTAATTATCATTTATGTATCATTTTCAATTAGAAATCATTTCTTTTTTCATTACCACTTATATATCATTTTTAATAATATATTGTTTCAATTTTAATAATATATTATTACCATCATCATTTTCAAATATTTATCATTTCATTTTTTAATATCATTACCATTTACTATATATTCAAATAATAATCTTGTGTACCAAGGTATTAACTATAATAGAAAAAGAACCCATTTTAAACTGTGATACCATCAATATTTCAGCAACTTATGGTTTGGTATCTTTTTTAGTCAAGACAAAACTGAGAGAAGACATTTGAAATTCAAGTGAATTTCAAATCAATTAGTTAAGAAGAACAACAAATTCAAAACTATATGAATCCCAAACAAAGCATGTGAAGTCAGAGAAAAAATTTTTGAATTCATGATTTTTTTCCATTTTTTAAAAAATCAATTCACACAAAGCAAGGACATAAAGACAGAAGGGGGCTACTGGGAGAGAAAGAGAATAAAAAGACTTTAGACAGAACCAGAAAACCCAATGCTAAACAGAAAACACGGAATAAGCCTCTACTCCTGTTCAAAAGAGAAGAGAGGGGTGTGAACCGGACAACAGGCAAACCTGCTGCAGTATAGAGTTGTGCCCTCCCTGATCTCAACCGTGGTCAATGAGGTAGGGAAGTAGATATTCTTAGTGGGCAGACCTGAAGAAGACTATCACCACCTTTAAATTTGTTGTTTTTCATTGCTTTTTACTTTTTTCAGCACAATCTTATACTACACCCTATACTTTCTGATTGACAAGAAAAATTTCAATATTTAAACAATTTTAAAGGGGGGCTCAGTTTTTCATTCAATGTTATAGTAAATCGATCCTCCATATTGGATCCACTCACTGGTACAACATTACCACCACCTGTGCAATGTTATCGATTAAACCCTAAATTTTCCGATTGACAAAAAAATCTGTAAAAATTTCAACATTTAAACAATTTTTTTAAAAGTGGAGGCTTAGTTTTTCATAAAACCTTAAATCGATACTGCGCAATTAACTTTTTTTGTTTGCGCATATTCAACAACTGAATCCTTTGCGAAATTTTTGAATAAAGCCATTCTTGGATTTTCTGAGAAAGATGCCATTATAAGAACTGAAGAAAACTTGAAAAAGACAAAAACAAGAGCAACAACTCATCCCAAAAAAACAAAACAAAGCGACCCCCAACACGAGTGGTTCCAAAATGGAGCAATGATTTTCTTTAACGTTGCATGAGAAACTGAGCACCCCTTAAAATTGTTTAAATATTGAAATTTTTGCAAATTGTTTTTGATAATCGGAAACTTTATGTAATAACTAATAAGTCAGTTAAGTACCATACGTGATACATGCTTGGGCAATCATGTCTCTTTCGAGACATGACTGACTGGGCAGATTATCCCGCAGTAGGTTACCATTGCTTTCTGCGGTAGACTGGTTGCCAACCAAGGCTATAGAACCCAATCTGTCCTGTTATTTAACCCATAACTGGAAGGAAGAGACGAATTAATACCTTTCCCAAGGGTATTTGCGCGTAAGTGAATGCAATGAATTCAGCTGGAATTCGAACTTGGCTTCTCGGTTTCTTGTTCTGAGCCGATATCCAATGCACCACAACGCACAAGACTGCGCTAAAAACAAAAAACAACAAAAAAAAAAAAACAAAAAAAAAAAACAAATTTAATGGTGATGGTAATCTCCTTCAGGTCTGCCTCTTAGTGAGATAATTTTATATTCTTTCATTTATTTCTTTTTGTTACTGCATTTATTTTAAGGTATAAAATTTTAAAACTTATTTTAAAATATGGTTTTAACTTTTTTTTTTCTAAACATCCAACAAACAAATGCAATTTTAATCTATTCTTACCATATGGAAGTTTCTTCACTATAACCTATCACAGCATGGCATCCCATAGCACGGCAATGAGAACGAATTTCTGTTCGGATTTCAATCCACCAAGCATCTCTGGTCTCTGGTTCTTCTAAAAAGTAAATGACAATTGTTCTTATTAGATTTCATTGATAAGAGAAAAAAAATCTTTTTATTTTGCTTTTTTAAATTTGTACAAAAAACAAAATTGCTATTAACTGGATTGCCGTGGAGTAACAAAAAAATAAAAGAAAGCGTTTGAAATAATACTGAGTGAATTAGTGTGTGTGTGTGTGTGTATATTCATATAGATAGATGTGAGTTTGTGACCCTGGGTTTCACACTCTTGCGGTCGTCAGACAAACTGATTAATTTTTTTTTTTAAATTGGCTGTATGTAGGGCTGTGTATATTGGTGTATTTTTGTGGAAGTGGGAGGAAAAATAATATAATATATGTAACAAATTGCATATATATATATATATATATATATATATATATATATATTAGTCATCCACATACAAGTCCGTTTCGCTGTATCACAACTCATCAGTGTGGCTAGACATATCCACTTGCTTCTAGTCACGCATTATAGCTGAAGTGGAAACTGTTTTTAAAATTTTCTTCTCCATATATATAATTATATACATACACATTTCACACACACACACACACACACACACATGTATATGATAGAATAAGTAAAGAACAAGTAGAAAAAGTGTCTTTAACCTAATATATTTCACTTTATTAAGCTTCTTCAGAGATTTGTTTACAAGACACGAACTTAAAAATTTTAAAACAATTTTTAAAAAACAGAGTATATTAGAACGTTGATTCTGTTGGTCAGATATGTGTCACGTGGAATAAAACAATAGATGTTCATTTTAAATGTAAGTGTATAGGAACACTTGCCTGCTTATATGTATGCGTGCCATGTGTAATAAAGTTATATATATATATATATATATATATATATATATAAATATGTCATATTTTGCATTTCTTTGTATATTAGTAGTTGTAGTACAACTGTCTGTGTCCCTCTGTAACAACAGTTCCCCCCCATTACTTCTCCAGTCCAGTTATTCTCTATTCATACTTGTCTACTAATTTGCACACAATACTCCAAAAGCAATAGATGTTTATTTTAAATGTAAGTGTGTATAGAAACATTTGTCTGTTTATATGTATTGTGTGCAGAATATATATATATATATAATCATCCACAGACAGATCTGTTTCGTTGTATCACAGCTCATCAGTACGGTTAGACATCCAATTGCTTTTAACCCAGGATTGAAATCCGACTGAATTGGCGTCAGTCGGCAATTCTACCTCTGAGCTACGGGCGCTCAGTAGAAGGATGCAGACTTTTAGCGTATGATGTATCATATGCCAATGGCCAGAGTGCTCTAATTCATTACTGAATGAGCAATGTGTAGATGCTAGAATAGTTACTGTTTTTTCAAAGTATACTATTGTTCCAGAGTGCTCAATTGTGTGCAGAATATATATATATATATAATTCCAGGTGAAGAGGACTCAAGGTTTTATTATTTTGAGTGCCCTGGCATTTATTTTATTATGGACAGTGCTCAATATAAAGATTATTATAGAGCTTAATATAATTATATAGTTATGAATTAAGTGTACATTGCAACACAGAAACTTCTATATTTCGAGATAGATTCTCATCATCAGGCAATGTTGATGTTGGTTGTACAGATGATTTACATTTAAATGACAAAAACCTTTGGTTTGCTGTGTATGTATGTGGGAACATATAAAATTTATATGTGTGTTTCTTTTGACTAATCAGAGCAAAGATTCATTTTGGGATTTAGCCCGAAAGAATACATACTAACCAACTTTTTCTCTTTTTTCTTATTTTCTCCCACATCCTACCCTTTTCCCTTGTTTCTTTTCCATCCTTAATGGTCAAGATGTTAACCTTCCTTTAACCTGATCTTATCATTTTCCCTTTTTTTCCTCTCTTCTCCCTTCAGTTTTATTGCTTTTGATGTGATATTCTCATTCAGTACCAATTCTGTATTTTTCACTTACTTATCATTTTTGGTCTATCTATGTCTCAATTTATTTTTATAGTTCATCAGTAATTATTTTCCTTAAGGACTTGTTGTTTATATGTATGTTATTTCATTTAGATTTTATTCATTTTCTAATGTGAACAATTTGCAATGTCTATATATGACATTTATCTCATTGCGTTTATTTAAGATTTTTATTCTTAAGTGATTTAATAATAAATAGTTTTTCGGATAAACATAATGAACATGGTTCATTTAAGGACTTACATGTTTTAGCTTCTTTTAGAATTTTCCACTCTATTTATTGTGGGTGTTTTTTTTGTTTCCTTTAGATACCAATGAAATTTCGATAGGGATGTTTTATTTTTGTATTTGTTATTATTAAATGAAGAGGTGTGCTGGTAAATCTGCTGCTTCAGAGTATTTTTAGTACTCCCTATATAAATTTCCTTTGAAGATATTTCGCATTGATAGACTATTGATTCCGTTAAGCACCTGTTTTCTAACAGACAGTCTATAGGGTTTTTACAATTACATTTTTTTGTCTATTTTCTGTTATCCAGTTGTTTTTATTAATTTTGTTAAAGTTTTTAAAAATATTATTATTGTGATTTTTTATAATTTTTTCTAGATTGTTCATACAGCTGTAACTTAATAGTCTTTTTATTGAAGATCTTACTTTGTGGATTTTTTTTCCAGAAAGTGTTTCCTAATTAACACGAGGAGAGAAATTTTTCCCCAATTTACAACTAGTCATCTGGTTGAAAGGGGAGTGGGGTGTACCAGATAATATTTCTATTCCTATTTTTTCTTCAGGGGTTACTTTTTTCATTTACGTATTTAATATTTGGGTTTTTGTATCCACTATTTTTTAATGCAGTATTATAAAAATTGCTATGCTTATTAAATACTTTTTCATTAGCTGAATTTCTACTAATTCTGTATTCTATTGATGAGGGTATATGTTTGATAACAGATGGAGAGCGGTTAGACTTTGGGTGGATGTATAAAGGTATTGCTATTCGTTTTTTTGTATGGTTGGTGTATATTTTTCTCCAGATCTAAGGTTATATCAAGGAAATTTACTTTTTTTGTATATTTGTTTTAATTGTTATTTTTAAATTAAGATTTTTAAATTCTTTATGTATCATCTTTCTAATTTTATCTATTTTAAAATTTGTGGCATTTTTTATTATCAAAAGTCCATCGCCTCTATATAGTCCAATGTCTTTAGTATCTACTTCCTTATAGGCTGTGATATTATATAATATTAATAATCCTACCA